>OY997390.1:1330000-1757500 GCA_963921505.1 Phakellia ventilabrum
AGGCACCCTCTCTCCCATGGGCTCTTTCTCCTCTGAGCTGGGCGTGGCCTTCAACATACAGCTGGAGGCCAACCACGTCATCCCAGAGTCACAGGTGAGAGAGCACCGTGATAGCATCATTTAATGGACTGTCCATGCCAGTATCAACAACATACATATTGCTGCATATGTACGTCTACACGATGCTGTATTATATTCTTGGACTCCAGATGACTGTAGCTGTGTTCCCAGGTCCTCGCTTATTTCTACTGCGATCAAATAGAGTGTGGGCCAAGGCTACGTCAGAAATTTTATAACATACAAATTTTTCTTCAATAGTCATTGGCCTTCAGGCATACGTTCCTTGTCTCCACTCCATAACCTTCTTCACGAAAAAAAGCTGTAGAATTGGAGTCTGGGAATGAGTCTACATGACAGCTAACACATGTACTGTTTAGTGTTGGCATGCTAAATTTTTAATAAGTTGCTTACATCAGAGATCCATTAGTACCCCTCCCTCCCCCCTCTCTCTTAGACTTGGGTTCGGTCTCTCTCCTGTGGGCCGCATGGAAAGTCTCTCACGGCCAACTACCAGAACTCAGAGGTGAGCCTTAGTTCTGATAACCTTCAGCTGGGTTCTCAAGAGTCTGTATGAAAGGCCGTGTCACGTATGGAAGATTTGTGCTAGCTTTGTCCCCAGGCCCGCGTGTGTAGCTACTTTAGGTGCTTGAGTGTGTGACATGCAGGGGAGAGTTCTGAAAAGTGAATGGTGTGGATGTGGATTCAGGCAACAAAGGAAGGCAGCAAATCTGCACTTCTTGTAACTACTCTTGAGCAAAAGGTGGAGAAGTGCATGGATTGGTCCCTGCCCACGTGTAATTAAAATTATGAAAATTTACCAGGCTCTCCAGTAGAAAAATGGAACATGCAAGAGCCGGGAATTAGGGTTAGATTTGTGCAGCATTTTTGATGAATATTGTGAAACAGCTTATCATCATCTGCTTGTCTTCCCTCCAGACCTATGACTTCCAGGACGAATTGGGGGAGCTGATTCTCAGGGTCTGCCAGGTTTGTGACAGCCCTGTCCGGGTTTGTCGGTCTGTTTGCTCTGGGCAATATTTCAATAATATCACTACATCATGATAATCAATATGGCAGATATTCCCAATAGTATCGTGAAGGCAATAATATCGGCAATATCATCGTCAACCTTCAATCTGAACACCTTGGTAGTCTTATGAAATCGACATACACAAGCAATTTATCACGATAATCAAATTGCCTGCGGCAATAATTTGTAACTATATGGCGCTGGTGGTGGGTGTCCCATGGTGTGTGGAGTATGTTTCAAGTTCCTTAAGTGGAAGAAGCCCGGGGGTGTCTGTGAGCCCTACCTGAACCTTGGATCGTGGGAGTGTTGTTTTCGTTAACACTTTGCCTACCCATGTCCTGATGGTTGGTGTAATTAAGGCCGATAATGGATCTGTTTATATGGACTTCACTTGATTGTGCGAAGAGCTTGCCCCACGCCTATTCCACTGCTCTTTTTAGGAAGTCCTCGGCACAAAGGAATTTCCCCCTCTAGAATTTTGGCCAAAGACATTTGAGTAACATTTCCCTTAGGTAACCTTTCAAGTGACTTAAGTACTAAAATAATTAACCTCCACCTGAATTCCAGGCTTCCCATAAAGTGGAGGTCTAAGAATGAGGCCTAGCAGTATCTGTATGCTATCCGCCATGGCTTCTCCTCCTGCACAGACGGTGCCTTATGGTGTCCTCTGCTTCCTGCCGTCCTACAAGATGCTGGAGAAGCTCACCAAGCGTTGGCAGGTACGTTACCCATTGGCAATAGCACTGTCACACGTAGCTCCTGTACGGGCACTCTTGAGCTTGTGTGTGTAGCAATAGCACTGTCGCACGTAGCTCCTGTACGGGCACTCTTGAGCTTGTGTGTGTAGCAATAGCACGTCACACGTAGCTCCTGTACGGGCACTCTTGAGCTTGTGTGTGTAGCAATAGCACTGTCGCACGTAGCTCCTGTACGGGCACTCTTGAGCTTGTGTGTGTAGCAATAGCACGTCACACGTAGCTCCTGTACGGGCACTCTTGAGCTTGTGTGTGTAGCAATAGCACGTCACACGTAGCTCCTGTACGGGCACTCTTGAGCTTGTGTGTGTAGCAATAGCACTGTCACACGTAGCTCCTGTACGGGCACTCTTGAGCTTGTGTGTGTAGCAATAGCACTGTCACACGTAGCTCCTGTACAGGGCACTCTTGAGCTTGTGTGTGTAGCATAATAGTCGGTTCTTTCAAGTGATGTAAATTTGTAAGTTTTGGCTCTAAACTGAAGGCCTTATAATGAGCATGATGAACTAATAATCAGTCATGTGAGCAAGCATAAGTGGTCATTTGAGCAACCATAATCGGTCATGTGATCAGGAATAGGAGCATAGCTGGTCTCTAGTCAGACTCAGACATGCCCAACTAATTACTCCAATAGTCTGCTCAGTGGTTAAGTGTTCCCAGGGTACTTTATCAGATTGCAAGCGTTGCTGCATGCCTCTGTGGTAGCCCAGGCTGGGTCCATATTTGGGTTGTTTGCTTCAGGTTTAAGTAAAGCCTCGGTAGAAAAGAAAACAAAAACAGGGTGAGTCTGGAGATCGCCCTCACTAGCAGTCAATCTGGCTCAGTAGCCGGCAGTCTTGGGCAATTATGATAATTGGATGGGTGGCTGGCCGATTTCACTGGATGTGGGATGAGTCATGTGCAGTATTTGGGTGAGTCCGAAGGACGAGCCAAGTACAAGGAAGATGAGTCCTATATATGTCCAGTGGTATTGACATCCAATCAGAATTTTACACACCACCCACGATCCTAAATGGCCTGCTCATCATGCTGATAGAGCAAGCCATCCAATATCACTGGGTAGTTCACCTTATAGCAGATACTACATGGTGGTACTATGGGTGTGTACAATATGTAAGTGTCATTTTTATGGCACTCTAGAGTCTTATGTATCACTCACTGCCCATTGTCGGTTGCCCTGCAGGACACCATGCTGTGGGACAGGGTGATGCAGACCAAGTACATCGTATCCGAGCCTCGCAGCGGAGAGAAAATAGGTACCAGGTGTTTCTTAGCTGAGCAGTGTCATTGGAAGTAATCTCGGGGACGGCTACACCATTGTCTTTGCCGCCTTTATGGAGGAAACGTTTCAATTAGTGTGATGCAAGTATTAAAACGAGCCTGGCTTCATGTGATACGGACCTCTCTGTTCTCGGCCGAATTAATAAGGACCAATGCCTTTTACGTACATGAGAATTTGACTAGGTGCTATATACATAGGTGCATGAAGGTGTCGCTTGCTCAAGGCATTGCTTGCTACCTGATCTGAGGCTGCTCTGCAGACTACAGGCCATTGCCACTTCTTCTCGTGTTACTGACTGGAGAACCTTCACATATAGCAGTCCCGCCATTACCTTTTCTCAGGTTACTGTTAGCTAAGAGTTCAGAACGAAATTATTTATGCTTCCACTTCTCGGCGTGTGCATGGCTTTCGGGCCACACCTCTCCAGCCGATAGTTTGAGCACGTGTTGAATGTAATAATGCTGGCTAGACCCTGTGTACATGCACAGGTCTTCATACTGGATCTTTGGGAGGGGGAGGGGGTGCATGGAGCCATGCCCCCCACCCCCCCCCAATATGGGCATAATGCTCCCCCTGGAAGATTTTTCTAATTTATATGCCCTGAGATTGGCTTCTGGTGGCTTCTGGCACCACAAAATTAGCCCCTAATAAACTACTACTTTTTTTTGGGGGGGGGGGGAGAGAATCCCATTGCTCCCCGTATGAAACCCTGAATTACAAAAGCAAATTTTTGCAGCCTCAGCCTCATGACTCATCGCTTTGTTACCTACATACACAGTAAACAATAATTTGTCATGCCATATTTGGTGTCAAGCTGCACACGCTATGTGCACTTTAGTAATTAAGTAATCAGGATTGTGATTTCTGGCATATTTGTCATTAGGGCACTCTGAACTTTGTGAGTGCTTGTCAGGTTTGTTTTGGTGTCACAACATTCAGCATTGAAAGATAGTCTTAGTACCAGCACCAAGCACATGCCTGGTTGGTAAGTATATAGTACTCTGATTTCTGACTACTCTCATACTGCGACACACACAGCCATGTAGAGGCACCACTTTTTACCGGAGGTACCGTACATGCCCCAGCACAAAAATCCTGTACGAAAGCCTCCTTGTATTTTTTGACTGAACTTATCGCAGTCTTTTTAGTTTGTTTGCTTTTTTTACACTAATTCTGAGGTCATTTTGATACTTTTTTTACACTAATTCTGATGCCGTTTGGATACCGAGTTCTTGTATGTCACTTTGAATGTTGCCTAGCTGAGATTGTGTATTCTTATTTAAAACTCAAGGTGGTTATATAAGTGTATGTGTGTGTGTACGTGTGTGTGTGTGGGGGGGGGGGGGGGGGGATTCAGAGGAGGGAGAGAGATTCCCCTCTCCCTCCCTCCCTTGCCTTATGAAACTCTGTAATACATCTTGTTTTTTACGTTTTGCAGATTTTGATGCCTTGATGCTGAAGTTCTATGACATCATCAGAGAAAGCCACCCGTCTCCGGAGGAAGGTGGGTTTTGTCATACGTCCTCCAGCAAGAACCGACCTATCCGAAGGTCCACCCCTTGGCAAGAACGTACCAGGCAAGGGGCGCGCATATTGCAAGCATCCAAGAATACAGCAGGAGTCCACTTATCTTTCAGGTCTTCCCCTTAGCAAGAGCCTTTATCAAGTTTTTTTAAGCGAGTAGCTAGTAGGCTAGTAGAGTAAGAGTGTAGTCAGTGTTTCATAGTGCTTCCCGTGGTGTGTGTACTAGCTGGCCTGATGAGCTTTTATGGTAGAACACAATAGACAGTTGCCATAGCAAAGTGAGATCATTGCAGCCCTACAGATCCCCTCAGTTCCATTGTAGCCCAGTTTGGCTATCTTGATATCATGTGTACTCCCACTCTACTAGTACTACAGGTAAAACAAGCTTCTGTCAAATATGACCATCTGCTTGAAATTTGAAAGCGTAGCGCTATCACCACCCCTCAATCTATGGACTGAGTCAGCGGCCCAATGGAGATCGAACCCAGGGTCTATATACACAGTCAGATGCTCTTATTACCCATTGACCTAGGAGCTCTAGGAAAGCTCTATATAGCCATCATACCCTCTAGTAGCATTTGCCAGGAGGACCTAGCCAACTCCAGCTGTATACTGTATTACTTTCAGAGGTACCGGTACGAGTCCACCGCTCTCTTTGGGAAGCCATTTGAGTGCATGGCCCACTGTACTCTAGCTAGCCACTATTTATTTCACATGACAGAAGATTATATGTTTAGCTGGAGGGAGGTGGAATCATATTTATATATCTCCACTCCCAGATTTTTTTTGCATGTACTTACAACATGCGAAAGAAGCTGGGAATGGAGGCTGGGAATGAGGCTGGGCTATATATGTGCTATATATGTGCTCACGTGGGCTTTCTGTATGGAATGTGCACGGGGTAGTTTGTCCTCGCGTCAGAAGTCGACCTTGTTCCTCCCACTCCCGCAGCTGGTGGCAGCGATGGCTGCCTCACTGGAGCCCTCTTCCTGGCCGTGTGTCGGGGGAAGGTGAGCGAGGGGCTGGACTTTGCCGACAACCATGCTCGGGCAGTCATCACGGTGAGTCGTCTCACAGCCCGCAGTACCTCCATCTACGTACAGCCAGCGATCACCTAGCTAAGTGATGGCCACATTCTAGCGAGTGGTTATTGGTAGAGACTGTACAGTGACACCTGTAAAAGCTCTGGAAAGGGGTCTTCTAACTACTACTTACCTGCCTATTACTCTCACTGTAGTTTGTTTTGGAATGCCATGGAGTAAACAGTCAACGGATGACTGGATTTGTACACCAGTGATTGTTTTTTTTTACCTGTACACTAACTTGTGTGCGCTAACTTGTGTAGTGTTTAGGATGGTAGTTTGGGTGTTTACCTACATGTGCTATAGCTGGAATAGATGTGCTATTCTGATATAGCCTGTTCTTTGGAGTGTGTCATTGCTACAGACAATAATCAGCTAGGCACTACAATCATAGCCGCATTTATAACATTTTCTTTTCCTCCTCAGGTTGGCATTCCTTTTCCAAACGTCAAAGACAAGCAGGTATTCCTGTAGCATATACATATGTTGTGTGTGTACTTTGCATAATAATATGTTAGTGTGTATGTGAGAAATGAATTTTTAAGCATGGAACTTTAGAGTACATTGTTGTCATGGCAGCAAAGTAGTGTGATGTCATTGTTTTTAAGTGTGTGACATTGTGGAACTGATGTAGCTGTGGTTTATAATTATATTGAAAGTACTCTCCTAATTAAGTGTACTTATGTAGGTGGGCAGGAGCTAGAAGAGCCTGCACACTTTAGATGTTTACACAAGCTTACCCTCCTTACTGGCGCTGTCTTGGCAATAGCCTATGAGGGTTGTGAATTTCCTATGTGGGTTGTGAATTTTCACTCATACTGGAAGTTCATGCATCAGCTACTTTCACTGATACCAGTGTGGTTGGTAGTGTGTGTCTGCTCTCATTTTCAGGACGGAAACTCGAGTCTATTGCCTGCATCTAACGTGGGCTTGCGCATGTATTTGTCTGTCTGTCTGTCTGTCTGTCTGTCATTATTCTTTCATCTATTCCTCTGTTTGTCTTGCTGGCTATTTTCTCATTGTCTGATGGTCCATCCATGCATCTATTATCTGTCTGCCTATCTGCTGATTTGTCTGTTCGTCTGCCTGTCTGCATGCCTGTATACAAGTTCATCCACCTACCCATCCATGCCTCGACTATGATTCATCAGGTGGAGCTGAAGCGGGAGTACAACAACGAGCACACCCACCAGCGTGGCCTGCTGACGGGCAGTGAGTGGTACGAGATCCAGGCCTACCGTGCTCTCAACCAGGCACTGGGAAGATGCATCAGACACAAGTGGGTCCTGTGCACGTCTGGCAACATCCTGCTATCAAATCGACATGTAAAAAACGGAATAGTTCGCTAAAAAAAATTGCTGGGTGATTGCTATCACCAACGATTTCAAGATGTGCCACCCCTTTAAAATTAATAATGAGTTCTACTAAGAAGCCATATTAGAGCTCAGTTCTGTGTGCCAAGGTTGAGAGGCAGGGAATTGTCCGAGTACATGGCCTACTTGGCAACCGTAGGCTTTCCCCCAGGCCACGTTGACCTGGTGTCTGGGAACACACTACCTAGTGACATGCGTGTACCACAATGTTACGCATGAGACTAGCGCCTGTTTCTCTGTCTCACCCACACATAGGAAGGATTGGGGAGCTCTGATACTAGTGGACGAGCGCTTCAGCAAGATGCACTACACCAAAGGTAGTACTGGTCTTAGCCTCATGGCCAGACCCTCCACCTGCGAGGGTCTGGGCACGAGACTACGTTGACATTTGTAGCCCCTTTGTGGTGGTTTACCTCTGAGATATCACATACCAGTATATCAGGCTTTTGTAGGGTTTAGTCATTGTATATAGCTGAAACTCTCACGTTACCATGGAAGAGAGCCACAACGTCTGGGTTTGTGACCTCTCACTCCTTGGAGCCACCCATTTTTAGGATATAATAATTTTGAGTAATGCAGCCATAACTGTGTGGGATATATAGTAGTTTGTTACAGTCTCCGCTCCATACATAGCCTTTTCTTTACACCAAATACTCCGTGCTTCTTCTTTGAATTGTGTGAAGCAGCTGCAGAGAGGAGACCATAATAGCTATTGGGTGTATGGCTGAGTTGCTCGATAAATTCCACTTGTGGTGCCTTGTGTCATAGTTCTCCTTTATTGGGATCATAATCCCTTGATGGCTTCCTTTTCCCCCCTGACCCCAGGCCTGTCCAAGTGGGTGCGACAGAGGTTGCAGCACCAGTCGAGTTTCAGTCAGGCCATGAGCTCCCTTCGCTCCTTCGCTGAGACAATGATGAAGACTGATGTCATCATACTGGATGCTAGCACTAGGTTAAGGGGTTGGGGGGGTGGGTTGGAGACCGATTAATTGCTATGCTGTTTGCTATGCTGTTTACTCTATACCACACTGCACATATATAGTGCTTCTCCTGAAGACTTTTAAGTACACTACATGTACGTGTATGTGGTTTTGCCCAGCCTGTGGTTTTGGTACCCAGACTATCATAATAGGGTGAGTACTCGAGTCAGGCATTGAGCATAATGTAGGCATAATAGGTAAGGTTTTGCTAATTTTGGGGCAATACTCGACTACTCGTGTGCGTCAGCAACAGCTGAATGTGTGTTTTCTTTGCTTAGCAAAACAAAACTCCTTGGAGGACAATGTGGAACATTCTTATTGTCATCATACTTGTCATCTGGTGTAAATTTATTACGTTTTGGCTCTAAATTGGGCCTCATATGAGCACGATGCAGCAAGCGTAGTAGATCACATGATAAGGAAGAACAGCTAGTAGCATAATGTGCAGGTCCCCTGAATGGTGGAGCAATGAATTAATGAAATATAAAAAATGTTACTGCAATCTGCAAGGTGTAACTCTCCAAGCACACAGTGTGGCTCATCCCTCTTATCGGTAATATGATTATTACATAGCATAGAAAGTTGTACCAATCACTAGTGATTCAAATTTTCTGCTAAAAACTTGCCTAAGATATCACCAGTTTCTCAGCCGTAGTGACATTCTGGTGTGCAAATTCAACAATCTCACTAGAAGGTCAGTCGCTGAACCAAGACTGTTGAGCGAGGGTAGGCATGGAAATACACATGTATCTGATAGTGTGCTTGTAGCTGTTATTGTTATTGGTAATGTCGATAAGTAAACAAACCCAATAATCCACCATATGATAAATTCCTTGAATAATAATGAGGATTATATTGCTTGTCTCATTTCTGCAGCTTGCTTGAAAAAAGCCCTAGACCTTCACTAAGTGCCTCGGCCTTAGCCACCTCCCTCTCGAGCACACCGCTCAAGAGTCCCCTTCTGAGGGACCCTTTATCTGGCCCGGGTCTTTTTTCTCCATCTACTGGCTCTACACCTGCCGCACATGTGGTGCCTGTCACGAGTACTCCAATTAGAGTGCAAGGGGAAACGGTTGTAGGTAATGCGTCTGTGCCACCAGCTGTGGCTAGTTTGCCTTTTGCGGCAAATGCTTTTGGACCCCAAGATCACCCTCAGGGAAGTAACATCGCTTTTGTTCCCTCTACTTCGTCGTTATTGCAGCAGTCGTTTCACTACCCTTGTGGCGTTCAAATAACTAGCCCAAATTCGAAGCCCCTTGCCCTCCTCTCTTTGACTGATATTGTCAGCGCGGCCATGAAACTTCCTTTGAAGATGGAAGGAGTAGAAAGTACTGATTCTGCAGACAGTAGAAGTGGGATGCTGCAGTTTCCAGCTTTACCTCATGAAGCAGTTGGCTGTCTTGAGAAGGAAGGTGTAGTCGGGAATGAGAAGAGAGAAGAGGGAAAGGTCAAGAAAGGATCGGAAAAGCCAGACTCTATCACCATTAAGCCTGCGACAACTGTTCCCGAGACTCCCGACCAGTCACCCTCCATTCAGTCTCCACATAGTCCCTTGCTCTTTGATTCTTGTGACAGCAACTCTGCAGTACTTAAGCAGACCAATACCACGTCACTGCTTACCCGTTTCAAATACGCATCAAAAAATCCCACTCATACATGTAGTTCTTTTGCTTCTAATTCACGTGAACAGGTGCAAACTTCCCCTCCACCTCCCCCTCTCCCTCCGAATGACCAACTATCTGTCCCCGGGGAGCGGTGTACAGTACCTAGGTTGAAACAGACACCACAGAAGCCTGAGGCCACAGGAAGACAGTGTCAGTCTACATTGGCCGCTGTTGACCGAGATACAGCATGTTTTGAAAGCCAGCTACACGATCAAAGTACGACTCAGCCTTTGCCACATCCTTGGAATGCACCGCAGGATCATATCTCCTATCACGGCACGTTAGACAAGACTCTGCTTTATGCAGATGCTGACTTGGTCGACGACGATGATCTCACACCACCGCTCTCTCAGGCCTCACCCCTAAATTCAGTGGAGGTCACAGAGGCAACAATGTCAACAGAATGCTTACAGGCACAACAGGACTGTAGTGCTCATCTCAAAGACCTGGGTGACGAAGAGACATCACAGAAATTACAGACTTCAAGGCATCATGTATCTGAAAACAAATTTGTCATGCCGCTTGGCCAGCCAAGGAGAAACGTTCGCATGAGCACACGAAGGACTGCAGCCTCCAGCAGTGCAGCTGAGCCTATCTTGATTGGTGAAAGCGAAGATGAGGACACTGCAGATTTCAAGGCTGAAAAAGTGAAGACACCCAGGAGAGTAAAAGAGCTGCAGCACTCAGATATGCAGAACCAAGTGGGTGGTTAGTGGCTCTACTAGTATTTTAATTATAGCTATGATGTAAGATTAATTATGACGTTATATTATTATGCATATACAATAACCCCCTCATGCAGATGAATTCTCAAAAGTTTAAAGGTTAACTGTGAATACCTAATAGGGACTGTCTAGATCTTACACGAAGGAAAAGGGAATTATATTCATCTACCAGTACGTGTTTTTACACCTCAGGTTATCTCTGGAGCTGTTAACTGTTTATGTGGCAAACTCCTATCAAGACGTCCAGGTGAGTCAACACTAAAATTCACTATGACTTAGGAATATTAGACCATGCAATTCACCAAAATGTCTGAACGTGAAATACGTATAAATGCTATTATGAATAGTTCTGTAACTAATGAGTTTCGCTGTACACAGCCTGCCATCAAAACAACAATACTCAGTGGTGGTGATGCTCACAGCCTAGGCCAACAAGCTAGTAGCTGTATAGACAATCGGTGTTCAACCAGCAAGGGATGGGGTTGGTATATAATTACTGATTAGTTGTTGCTAACATAGATCATGTTTACTACTGAGCCATTCAGCCCATGTGAGAATATTTTGGTGCAACTGTATTTCAAGTTCTATGAATATCTATGTGTAAGGAATCAAAATGGTGGGCGCATGTAAGTGATGCTATAACCATACTCTTTTCTTCATGCAGTAACTACAGAAAAAATGGAGCTCAAGGAAGCACTATCAAAGCAGCTATCCCACTTCAAAGTGCACACCATTCAAACCAGCAGACTGTGGAGGGACCTGAAGAGCGGGCGGCAGCGAAGAAAAGGAATTCCAGTCCACCTGGTACCGGCATCAGAGCTCAGCTGTAGTATCCGAGAAGGTAATCCAATTCGGTGTTTTTATTCTCCTCCATTATCCCACTATAGCAGCTGTCAGATCACTAGGAATGGAGGGGGAAATGTCTTGAACATTCGTGTAATGTAATATTAAGTTTTCCATAATACTACTCCTAAGCTATATTGCACTCAATGCTCAACTACCCCGAATACTTTTTCCTGCTATAAGCAATTTTGTATAGTAGCATCAAGATGACAATGACTCACATTATTTGGTTTCTTCAGGAAGCAGTGAGTACAATTCTGTGTGGGATGAGAAGCTAGGACTGTGCTACAGTCATCTCCAGTGTACCAAATGTGGGGTTACAGTTGGTGCAAGCATTCACTGCACGAGAAAAGAGCAGGGGACCCTTGAAACACTGATTGGCAAGGTAGATGTTATGTCCTCTTGTACCTGGGTGTTGTTTGTGTTATGATTACTTGTTCGCAGTGTAGTCCACAGCTTTGCCAAGGGAATCAGACCCAACTATAGAAAAGAATGGTGTCTGTATTTGTATGTATTAATGTGTTTTTTCTCAATCACCCAGGCTATTCTCCCAGCAGAGAGAGTCCACTGTTAAGAATTTGAACTTTCAATATTATTATTACAGTGATCTAACAGCGCTTTCATATTGAAGCATGTATATCTTTACTGCAGTTCATGAATACTATCACGTTTAATGTTTACTGGCTCCAGGTACACAACATCGCATTTACATGACGTCATACACTTCTGCAACGCTACGTACGTAAATGTAGCTACGTAGTCGTGAGTAGCTATAGTCGGTGAGTCGAAAGTGAGCATGCATCGTCAGAGGATTTTCGTACTGTTTGCCGTTCTAATACAAAGTTGCAGAGCACAGTAAGTCGTAAATCGTCAATATTTGATTTTGCATCTAGATTTTACTTCGCGAGATCGTAGTTTGTGGATGTATAGTAAATCCACAGTACTAAAAATTAGGATAATTAAGTGTGTCCAGAACTATTTATAGCACTGTGCCATGATATTTAGTGGCGCATATGACCCATTCTACTTCTACTACACAGCTATAACTTGGGGCAGAGGAATATAAGTAACTTGGTTTTAATTTAGGCATAGATTATATATGATTTACTGTTACTTCTCCATGCATGGCGAATGAAAACGTAATTATGCATGAAATTTTCTGTGATCAAAGTAAAGTTTCTCTCCATTTGGATTACTGTAAAAGATAAAAGTGCATGCATGCATTGCACTTGTACATTTTATATAATATCTGAGTGTGCATAAAGTAGCATGCATCCTCTGTATACATTAATAAGGACTATATTTTCCTGGCTGCAATGCGCCCTCAATAGCCTATGTACAAGGCATGCTAGGCTATCCGTTTACATATATTGCAGTTGACCAGCTAGTCCATGCTTTGTTCGGTATGACAATGGCTATAGTTTCTGCTATGGCTGGCATATCCTTGCTTACAGTGCAATGTATTGAGCAGCGGTACACAGGAGCGCTTCTATGCCACGACAGCAATAGCTACAAAAGTAAACCATCAGTCAATGGGCCAAAGAGTTCAGCATATGCAATCATCAAAAATTAAAAGGGTGCTTGTACTTTTTGTGTCAACTCCATATGCATAGTACATGTACACAGACGAAGCTAAGTAAACAGCCCTTTTAAAACTGTCGTTTCATGGCAGTAACAAAAAACATCCGTAGTCTGAACATCTGTTAAAATGTAACTTGATACGGTCATTCGCTATTATCTATCTTATGTGTGTGCAGAATCACTACAAGTGTAGCATGTTTTTCAATATTCCTCAGACCGTGCACAGACTATGACCTGAGACTGGTGGGTGGACAGGTGCCCAATGAGGGTCGGGTGGAGATCTGTGTGAACCAGCAGTGGGGCACAGTTTGTGATGACTCATGGGGTGATGTTGATGCTCGAGTTGTCTGCAGACAGCTTGGGTATCCACCAGAAAGTACGTAGCTAGTCTTATTTAAGTGGATTCTTAGTGCATGAATTGGTATAAGGGCCAAACAAGTTATCAAATTCTTCTGCTGTAGATGCAGATTCCTTCGGATTTGCCCGGTTTGGGCGAGGCAGTGGTCAGATCTTCCTAGATGATGTCGGCTGCAGTGGAACTGAATCTCGACTAATTGACTGCGGCCACCTCCCAGTGGGTAATCACAATTGTGGTCACCATGAGGATGCTGGTGTTCACTGTGGTAAGGGGCTCATTTAAAGTGCCATTTGTCAAGTCTTTTCAGGCTCCCTCCTACTCCTAGTTTCATCCCAGACCAATGTTTGCAGTTTGTCATTGCTTGTATCTTTCTGAAGGACATTTTATGATAGGTATAGCAGCTGGGGATATTTTATTCTCGTGGATAGCTAGGTTTCTGTGATTATACATTTAAACTTTCGTGCGTGTGTCTGTGTGTGGGGGGGTGGGGGGGGGGGGATTCAGCCAAGATATATAATTTCAATGCTATCCTGCACTGTATCTCAATTCAGTTCCATGCCAGCAAGGTGAAATCAGGCTTATTGGTGGTACTGTTGACTGGGAAGGCCGTGTGGAAGTTTGTGTAAATAATGATTGGAGCACAGTCTGTGATGATCTATGGAATACACCAGATGCCAATGTGGCTTGCAGACAGTTGGGCTATTCAAGGCATAGTAAGGAGAAAAGTATCTTCATATATTGCAACTGTTGGTAACGTCTGATTATCTATCTGCCTGTAGATGCAACTGCCTATACCGGTGCTCATTTTGGCCAGGGAAATGGACCAATTGGCCTGGATAATGTAGGCTGCAGTGGTTCGGAGCTCAGACTAGTCGACTGCAGTTATGATAGCCACACTTCTGACTGCAGTCATATTGAAGATGCAGGGGTTCTCTGTCTGACTGAATGTAAGATATATTGTACACAAGTCACCTCTGCGCCATAATTCAGTACTTTTTTTGCTTACCTATTCAAAGTGTTCTGTGAGGACGGAGCAATCAGAGTTGTGGACGGACCAGCTCTAAATGAAGGAAGAGTGGAGGTCTGTTTTAATGAGACCTGGGGCACTGTGTGCAATGACCTATGGCAAAGTGTTGATGCTGGTGTGGCCTGTAGACAACTGGGATTCCCATCACAGAGTGAGTGTACCTCAAGTATCATACATGTACAATTTTCTGACTTCACTATCCTTTACTGCTCTTCTCACAGATGCTATAGCATACCTTAGTCCTACATCGACAACATACAGCCAAGGAACTGGTCCAATTTTTTTGGACAATGTAAACTGTGACGGCACAGAATCACGGCTGGCTGACTGCACTTATGACAGTCATACCGCTGATTGCACTCATTCTGAAGACGCTGGTATTCATTGCCAGCGTAAGTGCATAATTATGTGCTCATACATGCATTCTGGAATAATTTTGAAAAAGGTTGCTACTGCTCATTAGAATCTTTAGGCTCATGCTAACCGTTTTCAATTTTCGTTAGTATTGGTGTTTTATGAGCATATTCAGAACCAGGCTTAGCAGTTTAGCTAAATAATTAATGAAGAGAATTAGTATCACTATGCGCATAAATAATTATGCAACATGCAATATGTAGCCAAAGGCAGTACTACATTATACTTCACATAAAGTACAAAACAGTCTAAAATATGATTGCTGCACTTTAACTCCATACCTACAGCTCAGTGTCAAGTGGGGGACATCAGACTTGCTGGTAGCAGCATTCCAGGCAGGGGGCGTGTGGAGGTCTGCGTAAATGGCATATGGGGTACAGTCTGTGATGATGGCTGGGGACCTACTGATGCTTCAGTTGTCTGCAAGCAGTTGAACTACTCAAGGCACAGTAAGAGAGGGCATAGATCATGTAATGTTCAAAACACAGTAATCAGTGACGTTATTCCTTTGGTTTATTAGTCAATAGGTGTTACACGTAGACCTTTAAAGTGCTCAACCCAAATAATGCTTTGCATGGACATTGTAGCTAGCTATAGATTCCCTGGAAGGAGTCTATCCAAGATAATGGTGTTTATGGTCCCCACAGATGCTACAGCCCTCTCTCGAGCTCGTTTTGGCCCAGGGAGTATTCCAATTCTGATCCGTAATGTTGGCTGCAGTGGTTCAGAGGAACAGCTCACTAACTGCCCATTCAACAGCCAGACTGTTTCCTGCTCCCACTCTGAAGATGCAAGTGTGCAGTGTCAGACTGAACGTAAGTAAAGATTAGTTAAGCCATGTAGCCTTGTGTAGCTGCTGTATAATAGTGCATAGTTACTGAGAAAGATCCATTAAGGTGGCTATAGGAACTAGGAATATAGACCAGGGCCATGTTAGTATACTAGCCATTTGGGGGGTAAGGTGTTAGTCAATATTATAGATTTTGTAGTTTCAGTCATAGCCTGCTTGAGTTGCCTTATGGGGCCGAAAAGGGCTGCTAGTGAGTTACTGAGTACCAAAAACATGATTATAATATTGTTACTAAAATTTTAGGGGGATTTCGATTAGGCGGGATATCCCCCTTTCTCGTATGAAACCCCACCTGTATATTACGAGTATGCAACTATTGCCCTTGCAAATTGTATCCACTTACTTTACATGGCTCCCCTGAATACATACTTACCAACCAGTGTGACATGTCTATTTCAGTAATATGTCGAAATGGTGACATCAGAATCACTGGTGGAACTGCTGGTGAGCCAAGCATTGGAAGAGTGGAAGTCTGCTTTAATGAAACCTGGGGCACTGTGTGCAATGATCATTGGAACCAAAAGGATGCTATTGTAGCCTGCAGACAGCTGGGATATTCAGCACAGAGTGAGTAACTACATGGATATGGTCACGTATAGACATCAGTACCTTATGTGCACCGCTCTGTAATAGTGTCTGCTACCAATGTTTACACTGCATATGTTACTTGTACATAAGTATTAGCCTCAATCCTGCTCGTCCCACTTTACTGAGTGAACATAGGTTTCGGAACCAGACCTGTTAAATGCATGCAGGATCTCATGCCATTCCACAGGTGCTGTGGCCCTCACTACTCCTGGAGTGTCAGGATACAGCCAAGGGACTGGACCAATCTTTCTTGATAATTTACTATGTAATGGCTCAGAATCCAGACTGGTTGACTGTCCCTATGACAGCCACACTGCAGACTGTCGTCACGTAGAAGATGCTGGAGTTCGGTGTGAATGTAAGTATAGAGAGCTTGCCACTCTCTGTTTGTCTGTTTGTCCGTTTGAAGAGTTTTGTACACTATAGCCGTATTAAGGAGTAGTTGATTATTCTGTATTGCATTATTAATAGATTTTTCTATAGGCCAGATGTGTGGAATGCCAGCATAAGATAAGCTACTTATCATTATCATTTTTATTTTAATTGCAATCAGTAACCTGCCAAAATGGAGATGTCAGACTGGTAGGAGGGGGATCTCAGCTAGAAGGAAGAGTGGAGATTTGCTTGGCTGGAGTCTGGGGCACTGTGTGTGATGATCTCTGGCATAATACAGATGCAGCTGTGGTCTGCCAGCAGCTTGGATTCTCACATTTTGGTACGCTACGACAACACTAATTCTATCCACCAAGGTCAAACTTTTATGATATACAAAATTTACGTGTATTCACACATGGAGTCTTGACCTGAGGTATGGGCATAGTAACTTAATTCTAAGGTGTTAGCATCAAATTAGGAGCCAATGCAATTCTGCACTACTCTCGGAAGTTCAACCTCAGATAATGCATCCCCCCCCCCACCTGAGCTTTTTTTCTCTAAAGGACGAGCTTACCAGGCATATTTTATTCCTCTGAAAAGATTCATCACTGTCTATCTAATGGAATTTCTTCATTTCGAGATTTGAATTAACATCTTTCCTGATATCTCGTTCCGATTACTTTTTATATTCTTGCCCCATAGCAGGACAGTCACGGATGATAACAGTACTTGTTTATGCATGCCGATTTTTCAATCTTAGAGAATTCTTAATGTGCAAGTATGAACAGTATAGTTGCTACTTGTTAGAAATTAGAGCCGTAAAACTGAGCTTATGAATTCACAAACAAGAAATTTTTACACTTGGCAGTGTATTTACACAACCCATGAGTTGGACTTCTAACCACTTTTCACATGTAGAACCACTATTCTATGCTGTTCTCAGTGTTATTCTTTTTTCAAACACACAGGTGCAGTGACCAGTTTTAGTTTCCGTGGGGGCAGTGGTCCCATCCACTTGGACAATGTTCAGTGCAGTGGATCAGAGTCCAGACTACTTAACTGTCCGTATGACTCCCATACTTTAGACTGCTCACATGCGGAAGATGCAGGGGTCCTCTGCAGGCCAGGTGAGGGGCTAGATTACATTATGATTGACTATGACTGCAGAATTAATTTTGTGGTATGCAGTAATGTCCAGCTTATATATATATATAGGTATGTACTTAAATTGACACATATACTAATATCTTGTAGTTTTTATGTCATATTAAACTACCACTTTATACCCTATGTGTGCATGCATGCATCTGTTCCACATAGCTATTAGCCTCGTTTCCAGGCTCTCCCTGTACATGACAAAAAGAGGCTGTATAGCTAGTTTGCCTTCCTGCACAGCCTCATATATACATTCATGTGATTGTGCAATTGTATTTGCAGTCACTTGCTCTAATGGAGATATCAGACTAGTTGGAGGTCTGTCTGAGTTTGAGGGGAGAGTGGAAGTGTGTTGGAATGAGACGTGGGGCACAGTTTGTGATGATTCTTGGGGTGTGACAGATGCTCGAGTTGTTTGCAGACAGCTTGGATTTGGTTCTGCAAGTAAGCATTTACTGCTATTAACAAAGAACTTGAGTATTGAGATCTATATTCCTTCCGTAGATGTTGTATCTTTTATGAGAGCTCACTTTGGCCGGGGTAATGGTTCCATTTTCCTTGATAATGTTGGCTGCAGTGGCAGTGAACAGAGCCTTGTCAACTGCTCCCATCGAGGCATTGGCAATGAAGACTGTGGCCATCATGAGGATGCAGGAGTTCGATGTAAGAATATGGTGTATGTAGGCATGTAGCTACACAATCATAACACTTCTTTGTACAGTGGTCTTGACTCATCATTAATATGTGTCTTTTCAGGTGGTCAGTGTATCGAGAACAGTGTGAGGCTTGTTGGTGGCTCAAGTCAGTATGAAGGTCGTGTGGAGATCTGTTTGTCTGGTCGTTGGGGGACAGTGTGTGATGACCTGTGGGGTGATGCTGATGCCAGGGTGGTCTGCAGACAACTTGGATACCAAGGTTAATGGACATTCCAACACACATTGTATTTGAAATCACTGGCAAATGATGATTCATTTTGTCATATGCCTTACTTATTTGCAGATACTATGCTACCCGCTAATAATATGTAATATGCAACGGCACTTCCTGCAGTTTACTCCTTTTACTGTCACATCTCTGCAACCAGCAATGAGAATGGAGTGATTATTGCAGCATATCATTGTGGGATCACAATGATATGCTGCAAAAATCACCCCTCTACTTTTGTGGTTGCACAAAGCCATTAAGTAAATAATATTGCTGTAGTGACATTTACATGTGTACTGAGGTAACCCATGCCAAATTCTCAGTTGATTTTCACTTCACATTAGCATGTTGACTGTATAATTTCTTTTACCATATGTTGTAACTTTAACGCCACCTATCACCTTAACACAAAATATAATATCCACCCACCCTGTAATATTATCCTCAGTACCAGCAAATAATAGTCACCTTAAAGTATAAATCTTCATTATTAGGTGCTCAAGCACTTTCTAGTGCAACATTTGGACAAGGAACTGCACCTATAATCATGAACAATGTTAGATGCTCTGGAACTGAGTCACAGTTGGCAAGTTGTAGATATGATGGTGCTCCAGTGCAAGGGTGTTCCCACAGCGAGGATGCTGGCGTTCGATGCCAGAGTAAGTCTTTATAGTATAGACTCTCTCACTACTAGCTACTGACATACAAACTGACAAAGTACGTACAGAAAAATTATTTGTGTTTCTTTACATACACAGATGTACCAGGCAGCCCACAGACAGTCAGTGTGACATCACTCAATCCCTCCTCACTAACAGTGTCTTGGACACCTCCTCCAGCCAACCAGCAATTCGGGCCTCTTCTTAGGTATAACGTTTCGTGCTCAGCTCAAGGAACATTCCGCCTCTATGAAACACCGAATAAAACAACATTTTCGAGACTTGTGAATGGACTCTATGGTTGTATCAGCTACAATTCCTGTGTATCGGCTATCAATGCTGCAGGAGATGGAATCAAGAAATGCAGAAGTGCATCAACACGTGAAGACAGTGAGTGTATACAATCTATTACATTCAGTATAATACTATATGTCAGCATGCATCTGTATTTTTCTGTAGTGCCAAGTGCTCCTCCCCGGAGTGTTGCAGCATACGCAACAAGTCCTACTTCACTCTTTGTTTCTTGGAGTGCTCCACTTCTGGAACATCGTAATGGATGCATCCGGCAGTACCGCATCTATGTGGTTGAACGTGATACTGGTACTACATTGACAAGACTCATCAATACTGGTACCTTTCAAGTAACAATCTCTTCACTACATCCCTACTATCAGTATGAGTGTAAAGTTGCTGCCATTACCATTGGAGAGGGTCCATCCTCACAAACAGTGACTACAAGAACATATTCCTCTCGTAAGTTCTGCCAAGAGCCGTTCTTTACTTCTTTTTTGTTGAGTTATGTGTGCAAGTGTGTGGGTCACTTACTGTTGCATAATCTTTTTTCTGTAGCACCCAGTGGTCCTCCACGGAATATTATTGTTTCACAAACTTCTCGGTCTATTTCCTTGGAATGGAATCTACCACTTATAGCAGACAGAAATGGAGTCATTACAAGCTATTTGATTCGAGTAACTAACGTTCAGACTTCAGTAATTTCTGACTACACTACTGCGTCCACTTCTTACACAGTGGAGTCTTTAAGACCCTGCACTCCCTACAGCATTATGATAGCTGCAAGGAATGTGAATGGTACAGGTCCTTTCAGTGGGATGCATGATGTTCGAACTGCTGAAGATGGTAAGTTATAACTTGTGATATGGTTGAAAATACTAAAACACACTGCTTTATCCTTTACCATAATAGCTCCCTCTGGACCACCTCAAAGTCTCTCACTACAAACAAGTAACAGCACCCTTCATGTCTCTTGGAGCCCGCCTTTGTCTGAGAACTGTCAAATCAGACACTACAAGATCAATGTCACTGAGCTTGACACAGGAATGATACTTCTACTGAATACAACTGGTACTTCCATCACAGTGCCATCTCTACACCCCTTTTACCAGTATAGTAGTGTGGTTGCTGCCTTTACAATCGGAGTTGGACCATACACCTCAGCTCAAAGTATACGAATACCTGAATGGAGTAAGTACCATCCTAAAGACTAATAATAATAATACATTAATTGCCGTTTCTGACTTGATTAACTAAATTTGCTACTTTCTCGCGCATTTTTAATCTACAGAACCCAGTGGTCCTCCACAGCATCTTGTAGTCAGTGGTTTCTCTAATAACTTTGTGAGCTTATCCTGGAGTTCTCCCAGACCAGAGCACCGCAATGGAATCATTACTGGTTATGTTGTAAGTGTCACTTTGGAAGATACGGGAGCATCGTATCAACTTACAAGCCAGACAACACAACTTACTGTGGAGTCTCTGGTCCCAAATGGTCTATATGCTTTTGCTGTTGCGGCCCAGACCAGTTTGGGGACTGGACCATTCAGCATGACTATCATGCAGAGGACTAACCCAAGCCGTAAGTCTTAAATATTGCAGAATTTTTAATGTACACACATGCACTGACTACTCTTAACTTTAGCAAGTCTCTGTTGCATTTCTGGTTAGTTCCATTAAATCATTTGTCTGTTATTGTTATTCAATAGTTCCGAGCTCACCTCAGGATTTTACAGTCACAACTGTCAGTAATAGCTCCACTACACTTCGCCTGTCCTGGAGTCCACCTGAGTTTCCAAATGGAGACATTCTGGGCTACACAATACGGATAACTGTGCAACAAACTGGAGAGCAGTCTGAGTACACTTCCACTTCTCTTACACTGACAGTGTTTCAGCTCCATCCATACTACACCTACAACTGCAAAGTTGCAGCCTTTAACAGTGCTGGACTGGGCCAGTTCACTACAACCGTTTCACAGACAACCCCTCAAGATAGTATGTAATAACATAACTGTATTATGAAATCTCCCCACTCTTAGTATTCATTACCCACCTGCATTAGAGTTAGTAGTATTATGGCAAAGGTTGCTAACTTACTACACTACACAGATTTTGTACTTGTACACAATTTTTTACTTACAGTACAACAGGTCACTTACCATGAAAACTGTAATTAATGCCTGATATCATAGCGTCTCCCTCGACATCCATTTCCCTACAGTCCCAGGACCTCCTAGGGGTCTCACTGCAACACCCAGCTGTCCTCCCTCCATCACCCTGAATTGGAGTCCTCCTCTTCTTTCTGAGCGTAATGGCATCATTACCAGCTACCGCATTGGTGCCAGGACAGTGGAGCGTGTGCAGATGTTTCAGTGGACGACGTCATCAACCAGCTACACAATTCCGGATGCAGCGCCATACACGACATACATTTTTCAAGTTGCAGCTTCAACGGTTGCAGGCCAGGGTGTATTTTCTGGAGGAGTGGACATCAAGACATGCGAAACCCGTATGTTCAACTGCTATCTGAATTTTAACTATAGCCTTTGGCAATATATTATTAATGAGTTCCTATTTATCCAGTGTTTGGTATTCACAGATTTTTTCTCTTCTCCAAACAATTGCAGATCCTACTCATGCACCTTTGAATATAACCGAGGAGACACGTGGGACTACCAGCTTTCAAATCAGTTGGTCTCCTCCACCAGATGAGCACCACAATGGTATCATCCGACACTACACAGTCAATGTTACGGAAACTGAGACTGGAAGAAGGCTCCCGACATTCACTACAGAGTCAACACAGATCACTGTTACCAACCTCCACCCTTACTACATATACTATTGTTCTGTGGCGGCAGTAACTGTGGCAGAGAGTCCGCACAGTGCGACTATAGGGGTACAAACAAGAGAAGCAGGTAAATGACTGTTTTGTTAGCCTTGTACCTAGGATGCCTTCATGAAGAAAAAATAGAACAAAATTTGGGTGGAGAGCTGAGAGCAAGGCTAGCTGTTTGGTTTAGGTATAGAAAAGTGTGCATGCATAAATAATCAGTCTGTGAATGTGTGATGAAATTCTGAAGCTATGACAATGCACATGTATGAAATATATGGTGGTTCCTCTCTACAGCTCCTTCTGGCCCTCCCGTCAACTTAAATGCTGTCACACGTGAACAGGATCCATATTCCGTTTACCTTGAATGGAGTCCACCTGAGCCTGCACAAAGAAACGGCGTCATTCGGAGATATAACATATCCATAATCAGAGCAGACAATATGCAAGAAGGATCCGATCTAACTTCTCCCGTTAATAGCCTCAATATTGGAGCCCTCAGGCCCTTCACTACCTATCGCTGTAAAGTTGCTGCATATACCGTTGCACTGGGACCCTACACTGCGGAATACGAAGTAACAACCCCACAAGCCCGTAAGCTCTCATGTGTATACCTACATATACCATACTGCGTGGGCAGATGAAAGGCGCCGGCAGGTTGTATATTAGGCATATACACCCAATACCTTCGGCTCGGGGTATATCTAGCAGCAAACTTCCTCTGACCTCAGTCTCGGGTAGTATATTAGCCATATACACCTCCTCACTATGGTTTATATATACTTTTGATTTGTAATTGCACTTCATAGAATAGTGCATGCATGTATATCATTCTTACTTCTCCATACCCATAGCTCCCACTGCACCACCCCAAGGAGTATCAGCTGAACCACAAGGTCCAACGATATTGGTGATAAATTGGCAGCCACCTCCAGTGGAACACAGGAATGGAATAATTGTGGAATACACCGTCCTCGTCACTGAAATTCTTACAGGAACGACCCGGGAACTCCCCACAGGAGGCACCGCAATCCAAATCACTGTTTCTTCTCTGCACCCATTCTATTCATACAGCTGCAGTGTAGCTGCCACAACTGTTGGTCGAGGCCCCTTTTCACCTAATTTTACAGTTGTATTGCCTGAAACTTGTAAGTGTATAATTATGAGTATGTGAGTGTTTAAATGGTTAGTATATGTAATAGCATGGTTTGGAGTGAAATTTGGTATACGAGTAATGTATCTAGGATGGCGTTAAATTGCACTAGACGAAACCGAGTGCAATATGCCATCCTAGGTACATTGCGAGTATGAGTTATCACAAATTTCACTCCAAACCATGCTATCACATGTTAATCTTATAGCCCCTCAACAACAGTTAAATATCACACAGCAACAGTGAAATATCAAAAAAAAGTGAAATATTTCCGTTGTTTCAAAAAGGTGTTTACCATTAGCTCTACAATAGCTATGAGATTATCACTGATAATTATCTTGTTACAGCTCCTGGGGCTCCCCGTAATCCCCGCCACACTGTGCTGGGAGGAACCAGCTGCCAGCTCACCTGGGAGCCTCCCAGAGCAGAAGATCAGAACGGGATAATCCGCCGTTACATGATTGTCCTCATTGAGGTGAACCCCGGGACACGATATGAACTTGAGGCAGATACGACAAGCAAACTTTTGGACTTTCTCCGTCCGTTCACTGAGTATCAGTACAAGGTTGCAGCAGTGACTGTCAGTATTGGGGATTACACCGATTTAATGGATTTTACAACCCTTACAATACGTAAGTCTATTTTGCAATACTTAATTTTGTTGCAAGGCTTCACTACCCAGCACATTGGAAGAACATAGGTAGGGGGTGTTTCCAAATGTGCAAAAAAAATACTGTGTATTGTAGCATGGGGACGAGCCTAATACATAACTAAGAGAAAGATTTAAAGCCTTGTTTCCATGCCTACCAACCTTAAAATAACATTGGTAGGCCTAGGAAGAACGCAGGAAGTAATGTCAGAAATATTTTTTTGCTACTTCTACACCCAGCTCCTGAAGCTGTTCGGAATCTCACCATTGCAAAATTCGAACAGGATCCAACAACTATTGTATTGACATGGCTACCACCTTTGCAGGCAAACGGAGTCATTCAAGGCTATATTGTTAATGTTACCGGACTAACTCAGCCAGAACTATCTCTCACTTATTTACCTACCGACACGACCTTCACAGTTACCTCTCTTCATCCATATTATCTCTACCAATGTGCCGTTGCAGCAAGAACAAGTGCAGGCAGCGGTCCTTTCAATTTACAAGCTGTGCAGCTTCCGGAGGATGGTACATAGCTGGATCAATATCTGCATGGTGTACTAAAGTTTATGTATAGCTATACTTTTTCTAATATAAATTGTTGTAGAATTTATTGAGCTCTGACACTTGTATTTCTCCTCCCAGTTCCTTCAGGCCCGCCACTAAACCTGATAGGATCACCACAGAGTTCCAGAACTCTCCAGCTTTCATGGCAAGCTCCATTGTTCGAGCATCGAAACGGTGTCATAAGAAGATACAGGATAAACGTCACTGAACTGGAGACAGGACAGATACTTCCCCAGCAAACATCTACGGTCACATCAATAAATGTCCAGTCACTCCATCCCTACTACCACTACAACTGCTCTGTTGCGGCGTACACCAATGGTGTGGGACCCTATGATTCGATTATAAGACAAATGCCATCAGATGGTAAGATGAATAGTTTATCACACAATAATAGTGCAACAAATTAATCTATAATTTATGTCTCTCTTTTTAGTTCCTACCAGCCCTCCACATACATTCGTTAATGAATCAATATTGCCAACTTCTGTTACGTTCTCTTGGGATCCACCTCCCCCCGAAGACCGCAACGGGCTTATTGTTAAATATGTTATCAGAGCAGTGGTAATTGACACTGGAGAACTGTTTGAAGTGCTCACTGAGTCAAATGGAACCACTCTCGTATATGGTCAACTCCAGCCCGACTCAGCATACAACTTCTCTGTTGCTGCAATGACTGATGCAGTAGGGACTGGACCTTTCACTGACAATATCACAGTCATTACCCCTCCAGATGGTAAGATATTAGCTTCATTGCCATTGCCAAGCAGAGACCTGTAAATAAGGCTAGTAAATATTATATATATAATGTAGGTAACTAGGTATTAAGTATAGTTCTATCTTTGGTAGTCTCTATACACCAATTCAGAGCTAGTATTTCCTAAACCAGCTACTTAGAGCCCAGCTATATATAGAATCTCAAACCTTGAGGTCATTAGTGACTGCACATTTCCTATCCCCACATGCAGTCCCTGCAGCTGCTCCCAAAATTAAGCCATTCTTACGAATAAGTGCCACATCAGTGAGAATCTCTTGGCAACCCCTGACACCCGAGGAAAGCAGGGGAGTTGTGAGCATGTATCATGTCAAGTACAGACCGCTGGAGAGGGTGACTCGTCGAAGCTTAGATGACATGTCTGTTGTGATCAGCACAACAGATCTCGAGGTCACTATAACTGATCTTGACCCCAGGGTGACTTATGCTGTTGCTGTTGCTGCAAGCACTAGTGCAGGCATAGGAAATTACAGCAGTGAGACTGTGGTTGAATGTAAGTGTATTATATACAGTCACGCATGCTTAAACAACCAGTTAATACTATAATGAGATATATAGCTATTGCTTTATCATGTGAACTCTGCAGCGAGATACTACTTAGCAGACTATATGCATGTATTGTATTTTCAGTTGAATTATTAGGAAATATTCACTTAATTTGAGTTCTATAATATGCTTTTTTGGCAGTATTCAGTAACAGCCTGTTCCAGTTGCATCTTACTGGAGCTATTATCTGTCAAGAATGGCTGGTAAGAAAACGACCATTCTACTAGTGTATACCATCCATATGCTTGTTTAATGGATTCTAACCTTTTGTATCAATGCAGCGTGATCGCCATTCAGAGATTTTTACTGACCTAGCACAAGATATGGCTAGGAAGTTGGAAGGTATATGCAATTGTGGACTATCTGCAAAATACATTGGAGATGGTAGACTGCACTGTAACGAAAATAGAACAGGCACAGTCAGCCTCCAGGCCAGAATGATCAGCACAGAAAGCAGGGATAGCATCAGCATACTCTCCTCTCTTCAACAATGGGTACACACAAGCCCAGCACTAGTGACTAGGGGAGTCCAACTGACGATTATGGCAAGTTGCTCTGTAGAGCTGGCAGAGTTTAACAGCAGTTTAGGCTGCGTACAGGTAACCATGGTACCACAACCAACTCAGCAACCCACAGCTACACAGCCGACATCACCTGATTTGGAACTGGGTAACGAGAATATAGAAGCAAAAGAATCGAGCTCAATACCAATTCCAGCAATTGCTGGTGCTGCTGGAGGAATCCTTGTAGTGGTGATTATCATAGTTATTTTGGCTGTGGTAGTGCACAAAAAACGGAAATCTAAGGGAGTATTCCCTTTAGCAAGGTAAGAGACAGGAAATACTTTGAGTTACATAGATTATTAATAATAAAATTTGTTTACTCTCATCCCTTTTAATTAGGACCAACGCCACAGCTTTAGGCCCATTGCCTACAGGAGGACTGTATATGAAACCACCGATATCAGCAGCTGCTGCAGTGGATCCCTCATTCGAGACATTCCTGTCAACAAGCACAGATGAAGATCATATTTACGAGCCCATCCCAGTAGGCAGGGCTGCCCCACCAGCCACCAAGTACGAAAATCAACCCTTACCAATTCCACAAGACTCAAAAGTACACGAGTATGACACCACGAGTCATAAACCTAAGCCAACACGAACGGCCTATGATTATGCCATCACGGGCAGACGTGTTACGATGTTACCGGAAGAGACATCAGCATCTAGCAAAGCAAATGGATATTCTGTCCCGAGAAAGATCGGGGACGAGCCACAAAAGTCATCCGATGCAGGAGAGGCGTATGCTAAGCTGGATATGGACTCATTACCTCCACTACAGTACAGCACCTTTGGTCAAAGTGGGGCTGTTCCAAATCCGTATGAAGAACTACCAACACAGACTAACCCGTCTTACGGCCAGTTTGGGGCGTCGGACTCCTCTGGCTCGGCCTCGAGACCTGAAGGCCAGGAACACTCCAGAAATGAAGAGGAATACATTGAGATGCACTAACTCAGTTGATACGAGTATTAAACTATGCATTAACTCTTATAATTTTCAGGCATACCAGTATAATTTTATAAACGTCTTCATGTAGCTATACTATCTAGCAAGTGTCGCTTCATACTAATAACATAATGATTAGCTATTCATCAATTTGTACAAATGTTGATATCACTTTTTTGAATATGACTCCAGCTAAGACTATGTCTTTTATTTGAGTGAGGAGAGGATTTCTTGGTCTCCCCCGCCGGGGCAGATGAAAATTTTGTCATAAACCACGGTTCTTCGGGTTTTATCGTTAATGACGTCATTTGTGGGGCCGAAGCCGATATAGGCCGCACTGAGTAACAGTGTTTCAGTCGATCCGAAAGAGAGCATGCAGCAAAGAAACGCTTATACACTACTCGCTGTTCTATTACATTGCTGCGGAGCACAGTAAGTCATAAAATCATTTTCCCGCTGCATGCATGTTATTACTGTGATCATCCGGGTACAAGATTATTGTTTAAGTTTCGGTCAGAGAACGGTCTGAATGAAGAGTTAGGAAGAAATAAAAATGATGATAGGCAGTGTAAATTATGCAGGGGTGAATGTGAGAGTGTGGTACGTCTATATCCTTTATGTATCTTGGATCTCTGCAGGGATGATTTTAAAGCATTATTAAAGCTAGTTAAGAGCTTTGTATTATTGATATGGGAGACTAGGAAGAAGGAATTGTATGGTGATCAGGATTGTGTGGTCTCTGGTTGTTCTTGCTCTTGTCCTCTGACTGGAGGTCTTACAAGCTCCGCCTGCGTCTGTGGGTGCGTGGTCAATGGCGTAAGCGCTACGGCAGCAACATGAGTATATTATTATTACTGTGATCATAAATCCGCGTCTATATCCTTTATGTATCTTGGATCTCTGCATTGTACGAAACTAATTTTTATATAGTTCAGTCTTTAGTGTGATTGTAGTCATACGTACCTTAAATTGTCACTGAAGGTAAGAATTAGAAGGGATGACTATAGGCCATACTGTTGAGTTAAAATTTCGAGTTTTGAATGCATAGCTACTTGTACACAGTAGATGCTTTTTGACAACTTGCATATCTTTGCAAAATACTGGCAGTTAGAAATTCCAGACCTCCCACATGAAGAGCTATATTTCTGGTGAGTAGACATACAAGGAATATAGCTAAAGTGGGCAAAGTATACAACATGTGCATTTGTTGGAAGGTAGCTACTAAGCAACAGCTCTGTATGAAGTATTGGTCGAATGGTTTGTATTACCAGCTGTTCAAATTAGTCTTTACTTCCAATAAATATGTTGCATGTTCTGGACAGGACAGCATGAGAGCCCTGCAAGGGCTCATGCTGTCCTGCCTGGGACATGCAACAATGCAAAAACATTAACTTTAGGGTTGTAGATCAGTTTGTTATATATTTATTACGGCATCTGTGATTTCATCTGCAAATATAATATAACCATTATGATAGTACGGACAGAATCACTACATGTGCTTAAAAACATTGCTGTAGCAGCTTGTACCATCATAAACAACGGGAAAAACAATTTATCTTCCTCTGTATCTACACAGACCGTGCACAGACTATGACCTGAGACTGGTAGGTGGACAGGTGCCCAATGAGGGCCGGGTGGAGATCTGTGTGAACCAGACGTGGGGCACAGTTTGTGATGACTCATGGAGTGATATCGATGCACGAGTTGTCTGCAGACAGCTTGGGTATCGACCAGAAAGTACGTAGCTAGTCTTATTTAAGTAGAATTCTTAGTGCATGAATCGGTATAAGGGCCAAACAAGTTATCAAATTCTTCTGCTGTAGATGCAGATTCCTTCAGATTGGCCCACTTTGGTCAAGGCAGTGGTCAGATCTTCCTAGATGATGTCGGCTGCAGTGGAGTTGAATCTCGACTAATTGACTGCGGCCACCTCCCAGTGGGTGATCACAATTGTGGTCACCGTGAGGATGCTGGTGTTCACTGTGGTAAGGGCCTAGCCAATGTCATTTAAAGTGCCATTTTGTCAAGTCTCCTCAGGCTCTCTAGCTCCCTCCTACTCCTAGTTTCATCCCAGACCAATGTTTGCCCCTACTGAAGGATTCTTTCTCTATGCATTTTTATTTGGAACAAGTTTGTTCCTTGCAGTTTGTCATTGCTTGTATCTTTCTGAAGGGCATTTTATGATAGGTATAGCAGCTGGGGATATTTTATTCTTGTGGATAGGCTTCTGTGATTATACATTTAAACTTTTGTGTGTGTGTGTGTTTGTGGGGGGTGGGGGGGGGGGGGGGGGGGGGGTTCAGCCAAGATATATAATTTCAATGCTACCCTGCACTGTATCTCAATTCAGTTCCATGCCAGCAAGGTGAAATCAGGCTTATTGGTGGTACCGTTGACTGGGAAGGCCGTGTGGAAGTTTGTGTAAATAATGATTGGAGCACAGTCTGTGATGATCTATGGAATACACCAGATGCCAATGTGGCTTGCAGACAGTTGGGCTATTCAAGGCATAGTAAGGAGGAAAGTATCTTTAAATATTGCAACTGTTGGTAACGTCTGATTATCTACCCGTAGATGCAACTGCCTATGCCAGTGCTCATTTTGGCCAGGGAAATGGACCAATTGGCCTGGATAATGTAGGCTGCAGTGGTTCGGAGCTCAGACTAGTCGACTGCAGTTATGATAGCCACACTTCTGACTGCAGTCATATTGAAGATGCAGGGGTTCTCTGTCAGCGTGAATGTAAGTTATATTCGTATTGTACACAAATCACCTCTGCGCCATAATTCAGTACTTTTTTTGCTTATCTATTTAAAGTGCTCTGTGAGGACGGAGCAATCAGAGTTGTGGACGGACCAGCGCTATATGAAGGAAGAGTGGAGGTCTGTTTTAATGAGACCTGGGGCACTGTGTGCAATGACCTATGGCAAAGTGTTGATGCTGGTGTGGCCTGTAGACAACTGGGATTCCCATCACAGAGTGAGTGTACCTCAAGTATCATACATGTACAACTTTCGGACTTCACTATACTTACTGTTCTTCTCACAGGTGCTGTGGCATACCTTAGTCCTACATCGACAACATACAGCCAAGGAACTGGTCCAATTTTTTTGGACAATGTAAACTGTGACGGCACAGAATCACGGCTGGCTGACTGCACTTATGACAGTCATACCGCTGATTGCACTCATTCTGAAGACGCTGGTATTCATTGCCAGCGTAAGTACATAATTATGTGCTCATACATGCATTCTGGAATAATTTTGAATAAGGTTGCTACTGCTCATTAGAATATTTAGGCTCATGCTAACCATTTTCAATTTTCATTAGTGTTGGTATTTGATGAGCATATTCAGAACCAGGCCTAGCAGTTTAGCAAAGAGAATTAGTATCACTATGTGCATAAATTTGTAATAATTATGCAACATGCAATATGTAGCCAAAGGCAGTACTACATTATACTTCACATAAAGTACAAAACCGTCTAAAATATGATTGCTGCACTTTAACTCCATACATACAGCTCAGTGTCAAGTGGGGGACATCAGACTTGCTGGTAGCAGCATTCCAGGCAAGGGGCGTGTGGAGGTCTGCGTAAATGGCATATGGGGTACAGTCTGTGATAATGGCTGGGGACCTACTGATGCTTCAGTTGTCTGCAAGCAGTTGAACTACTCAAGGCACAGTAAGAGAGGGCATAGATCATGTACTGTACAAAACACAGTAATCAGTGACATTATTCTTTTGAATTAGGCTGGCTTATTAGGTGTTATACATAGACATTGTAGCTATAGCTATAGCTAAGTTCTCTGGGAGGAATCTATCCAAGACATTCTTATAATGATGAATTTATGGTCCCCACAGATGCTACAGCCCTCTCTCAAGCTCATTTTAGCCCAGGGAGTATTCCAATTCTGATCAGCAATGTTGGCTGCAGTGGTTCAGAGGAACAGCTCACTGACTGTCCATTCACCAGCCAGACTGTTTCCTGCTCCCACTCTGAAGATGCAAGTGTGCAGTGTCAGATTGAGCGTAAGTAAAGATTAATTAAGCCCTCGTGTAACTGCTATGTAAATGTACACAGTTTACTGAGAAAGATCCATTAAGGTGGCTTTAGGAACTATAGACCAAAGCCATGTTAGTATACTAGCTAGCCTTTTGGGGGGTAAGGTGTTAGTCATTACTATATACATATATTATACAGTGCACTGAGTAGGATCCATTGCCTTGGCTATGACCACCCTTCCAAATAGAACTATATATTAAGTCTTTAATCACAAGTACATAGTTATTTTAAGGGTTTCATACAGGATTTTTCAGTTATGGTAAGAAAGACATGCGATAAACAGATGTGTGGAGAGCCAGGCTGCTGCAATAGGACTTTGCTCCCCCTCCCAAATTTGTAGTTTCAGTCATAGCTTGCTTGTGGTGCCTTATGGGGTCCAAAAGGGCTGCTAATGGGTTACTGAGTACCAAAAACATATACTATTGTTACCGAGATTGTGTGGGGGGGTTGGATTAGGGGATATCCCCCTTCCTCGTATGAAACCCTGCCTATATATTACGAGAATGCCCATGCAAATTGTATCCACTTACTAATACTTTGCATGGCCCTGCATACTTACCGACTAGTGTGACATGTCTATTTCAGTAATATGTCGAAATGGTGACATCAGAATCACTGGTGGAACTGCTGGTGAGCCAAGCATTGGAAGAGTGGAAGTCTGCTTTAATGAAACCTGGGGCACTGTTTGCAATGATCATTGGAACCAAAAGGATGCTATTGTAGCCTGCAGACAGCTGGGATATTCAGCACAGAGTGAGTAACTGCATGGATATGGTCACGTATAGACATCAGTACCTTATGTACACCTCTCTGTAATAGTGTCTGCTACCAATGTTTACACTGGACATAGTATGTTATTTATACATTAGTAGCTACTAGTCTCAATCTCGCTCGTCCCACCTTACTGAGTGAACAAACGGTACATAGGTTTTGGAACCAGTCCTGCTAAATGCATGTAGGATCTCATGCCATTCCACAGGTGCTGTGGCCCTCACTACTCCTGGAGCGTCAGGATACAGCCAAGGGACTGGACCAATTTTTCTTGATAATTTATTATGTAATGGCTCAGAATCCAGACTGACTGACTGTCCCTATGACAGCCATACTGCAGACTGTCGTCACTCAGAAGATGCTGGAGTTCGGTGTGAATGTAAGTATAGGGAACCTATCACTGTCTGTTTGTCTCTTTGAAGAGTTTTGTGCACTATAGCCATATCAAGGTGTAGTTTGATTATTCTGTATTGGATTATTAATAGGTTTACCTATAGGCCAAATGTGTGCAATGCCAGAATAAGATAAGCTCATTATCATTTTAATTGCAACCAGCAACCTGCCAAAATGGAGACGTCAGACTGGTAGGAGGGGGATCACAGCTAGAAGGAAGAGTGGAGATTTGCTTGGCTGGAGTCTGGGGCACTGTGTGTGATGATCTCTGGCATAATACAGATGCAGCCGTGGTCTGCCAGCAGCTTGGATTCTCACATTTTGGTACGCTACGACAACACTAGTTGTATCCACGTAGAAATACCAAGGTCAAACTTTTATGATATAATACAAAATTTACACGTATTCACACATGAGTCTTGACCAGAGGTCTAGGTAGTATCTAAATTTTCTAAAGTGTTAGCATCAAAATTATGAACCCAATTCTGCACTACTCTTGAAAATTTAAACTCATATAATGCATCCAGAGCTACCCCTCCCCCTTCCACACACACACACCTACACACATAATTATTTTACTCTGCCTTAAACAACATGGTTTCATGGAACGCATTATAATGTGCATTGCATAAATTACATTTATTGGTGTTACTATACCGAGTGTGATCACACTGCCAAGTGCATGTACGGTGGGTGAATACAGATGAGGGTATAAGTGCGATGAGTGAGCTCAAATGCAGATATGATGGGTGTAGCTGAACTATGATTGCCACACATTACACCATTTGGACCAGAGACCATGAAGCTATGGGCATTGGTGTTAAGGTGAGAATGAGCAGTGGATGCCATGGGCAAACAAAGAAACAAGGTGAGCTGATTGAAACCAATCGATCATGCTACCCATCATGTGGTATTTGCATCTCAAGCTCTTCAATTGTGCCACCTCTCTTGCAACGTTTACATCTCATCTTTATATACAAGACACATATTTTTCGAACCTTGGAGTTAGACAGTATATATAATATCTCTTGAGCCACTCTTACTATGCCCTATTCGAACCATATGTTGATAAGGTGTAGTCACACATGCACATTAGGCTTAGGAAAATGGCCACCTGATGCCTGTACTGAGCTTTCTTAGTCAATTCTCTAAAGGACGAGCTTGCCAGGCATATTTAGTCCAATTTTTTCATTCTTCTGAAAAGATTTGCACTGTCTATCTATTGGAATTTCTTCATTTCAAGATTTGAATTAACTTCTTCCCTATTATTGTGAAAGTATGAATGGTATAGTTGCTACATGTTTAGAAATTAGAGCTGAAAAACTGAGCTTATGAATCTTTACACTTGGCAGTGTATTTACACAACCCATGGGTTTGGACTCCTAACCACTTATTGAATGTAGAACCACTATTCTACTCTGTTCTCCATGTTGTTCTTTTTCAAAAAAACAGGTGCAGTGACCAGTTTTAGTTTCCGTGGGGGCAGTGGTCCCATCCACTTGGACAATGTTCAGTGCAGTGGATCAGAGTCCAGACTGCTTAACTGTCCGTATGACTCCCACACTTTAGACTGCTCACATGCGGAAGATGCAGGGGTCCTCTGCAGGCCAAGTGAGGGGCTGGATTACATTATGATTACTGATTATGACTGCAGAATTAATTTTGTGGCATGCAATAATATCCAGTTTATATATATTTATATATATGTATGTACTTAACTGACACATATACTAATGTCTTGTAGGAGGCGTTAAACAAACTTTTTATGTCATATGAAACAACCAGTTTATACCCTTTTTTCTACTATATGTGCATGCATGCATGCATGTGACCCACATAGCTATAGCCTCATTTCCAGGCTCACCATCTACATGAAAAAAAGAGGCTATAAATAATAATAGTTTGCCTTCCTGCACAACCTCATATATACATTCACATGATTGTGCAATTCTATTTGCAGTCATTTGCTCTAATGGAGATATCAGACTAGTTGGAGGTCTGTCTGAGTTTGAGGGGAGAGTGGAAGTGTGTTGGAATGAGATATGGGGCACAGTTTGTGATGATTCTTGGGGTGTGACAGATGCTCGAGTTGTTTGCAGACAACTTGGCTATGGTTTTGCAGGTAATAATTTACTGCTATTAGCTAACAATGAACTTGAATACTGAGATCTGTATTCTTTCCATAGATGTTAGTAGCTTTTGAGAGTGCTTACTTTGGCCAGGGAAGTGGTTCCATTTTCCTCGATAATCGTGGGCTGCAGTGGCAGTGAACAGAGACTTGTCAACTGCTCCCATCGAGGCATTGGCAATGAAGACTGTGGCCATAATGAGGATGCAGGAGTTCGATGTAAGAATATTCTGAAGGAGTGCAGATATGCATGTAGCTAGACAATCATAACACTTCTTTGTACAGTGGTCTATGACAATCATTAATACTCCAATATCTCTTAAGGTGGTCAGTGCATCGAGAACAGTGTGAGGCTTGTTGGTGGCTCAAGTCAGTATGAAGGTCGTGTGGAGATCTGTTTGTCTGGTCGTTGGGGGACAGTGTGTGATGACCTGTGGGGTGATAATGATGCTAGGGTGGTCTGCAGACAGCATGGATACCAAGAACAAGGTTAATGGACATCCCAACACAGATTACTCTGTTTGAAATCACTGGCAAATGATGATTCATTTTGTCATATGCCTTACTTATTTGCAGATACTATGCTACCCGCTAATAATATGTAATATGCAACGGCACTTCCTGCAGTTTACTCCTTTTACTGTCACATCTCTGCAACCAGCAATGAGAATAGAGTGATTATTGCTTAAAATGCAGCATATCATTGTGGGATCACAATGATATGCTGCAAAAATCACCCCTCTACTTTTGTGGTTGCACAAAGCCATTAAGTAAATAATGGCTTTGTGCAACCACACTGAGGTAACCCATGCCAAATTCTCAGTTGATTTTCACTTGCATTAGCATGTTGACTGTATAATTTCTTTTACCATATGTTGTAACTTTAACGCCACCTATCAACACAAAATATAATATCCACCCACCCTGTAATATTATCCTCAGTACCAGCAAATAATAGTCACCTTAAGGTATAAATCTTCATTATTAGGTGCTCAAGCACTTTCTAGTGCAACATTTGGACAAGGAACTGCACCTATAATCATGAACAATGTTAGATGCTCTGGAACTGAGTCACAGTTGGCAAGTTGTAGATATGATGGTGCTCCAGTGCAAGGGTGTTCCCACAGCGAGGATGCTAGCGTTCGATGCCAGAGTAAGTCTTTATAGTATAGACTCTCTCACTACTAGCTACTGACATACAAACCTGACAAAGTACGTACAGAAAAATTATTTGTGTTTCTTTACATACACAGATGTACCAGGCAGCCCACAGACGGTCAGTGTGACATCACTCAATCCCTCCTCACTAACAGTGTCTTGGACACCTCCTCCAGCCAACCAGCAATTCGGGCCTCTTCTTAGGTATAAAGTTTCGTGCTCAGCTCCAGGAACATCCCGCCTCTATGAAACACCGAATAGCTCAACATTTTCAAGACTTGTGAATGGACTCCATGGTTGTATCAGCTACAATTGCTGTGTATCGGCTATCAATGCTGTAGGAGATGGAATCAAGAAATGCAGAAGTGCATCAACACGTGAAGACAGTGAGTGTATACAATCTATTACATTCAGTATAATACTATATGTCAGCATGCATCTATATTTTTCTACAGTACCAAGTGCTCCTCCCCGGAGTGTTGCAGCATATGCAACAAGTCCTACTTCACTCTTCGTTTCTTGGAGTGCTCCACTTCTTGAACATCGTAATGGATGCATCCGGCAGTACCGCATCTATGTGGTTGAACGTGCTACTGATACTACAATGACAAGACTCATCAATACTGGTACTTTTCGAGTAACAATCTCTTCACTACATCCCTACTATCAGTATGAGTGTAAAGTTGCTGCCATTACCACTGGAGAGGGTCCATCCTCACAAACAGTGACTACAAGAACATATTCCACTCGTAAGTTCTGCCAAGAGCCGTTCTTTTTTGTTGAGTTATGTGTGCAAGTGTGTGGGTCACTTACTTTTGCATAATCTTTTTTCTGTAGCACCCAGTGGTCCTCCACGGAATATTATTGTTTCACAAACCTCTCGGTCTATTTCCTTGGAATGGAATCTACCACTTATAGCAGACAGAAATGGAGTCATTACAAGCTATTTGATTCGAGTAACTAACGTTCAGACTTCAGTAATTTCTGACTACACTACTGCATCCACTTCTTACACAGTGGGGTCGTTAAGACCCTGCACTCCCTACAGTGTTATGATAGCTGCAAGGAATGTGAATGGTACAGGTCCTTTCAGTGGGATGCGTGAAGTTCGAACTGCTGAAGATGGTAAGTTACTAACTTGTGATACGGTTGAAATACTAAAACACACTGCTTTATCCTTTACAGAGCCCAGTGGTCCTCCACAACGTCTTAATGTCAGTAATTTTTCTAGTAGTTTTATAAGCTTATCCTGGAGTTCTCCCAGACCCGAGCACCGCAATGGAGTCATTACTGGTTATGTTGTAAGTGTCACTTTGGAAGATACAGGAGCATCGTATCAACTTACAAGCCAGACAACACAACTTACTGTGGAGTCTCTGGTCCCAAATGGTCTATATGCTTTTGCTGTTGCGGCCCAGACCAGTTTGGGGACTGGACCATTCAGTATGACTATTATACAGAGGACTAGCCCAAGCCGTAAGTCTCAAGTAGTGCAGCTAGAGCTTTCAATATACGTGCATTGACTATACTCATGTAATTCTGACTCTATACATTTATCCTACCAGTGTTCAATAACAACCTTTTCCAGTTGCATCTCACTGGAACTATTATGTGTCAAGAATTGCTGGTAAACAAACATTTATGTAAACAAAAATGTAACCATATTTGATGGATTTGAATTTTCTATACAGCAGAGTGACTATTCAAATATTCTTAATGACATATTACAAGAAATAGCTATGACCGTGGAAGATATTTGCAAATGTACACTATCGGCAGAACATGGCATACTGTACTGTGATAGGAACAGGAATGATACAATTATCCTCCATGCCAGAATAATCATCACAGAAAGCAGGGGCAACATCAGTTTACTCTCTACTCTTCAACAATGGGTACACAGAAGTCCAACGCTAGTAGCGAGGGGAGTGAAACTGAGGGTTATGGCAGAGTGTTCTGTATATTTGGCAGAGCTTAACAGCACTAGCAGTATCGGTTGTGTGCGGATTCCCAAGGCATCAAAAACAACTCAGCAGCCTACAGCACCACAGCCAACACCGAAGCTACCCACTAATTCAGAATCGGATAATGGGGACATGGAATCAAAAAAGTCTACTTCAGCACCAATTCCTGCAATTGCTGGTACCATTGTAGCAATTGTTGTGGTGATCATCATTGTTATTTTAGCTGTGTTAGTTTGCAGGAAGTGGAGGTCCAAGAGAACAATTCGTTTTACAGGGTAAGATGCAGGAGGTACTGTGTATTGATTTGCATTTACTCATTTGTTATCATATAGGGACTTAAGTAACCATACTACAGTGGTGGACCCATTGCCTACAGAAGGAAGGTATGAACAACCATCAGCCCTGGCTGCTGCTTCATTGGCAACAGCACATGGGGAAACAGCTGGATCTGTGCTTGAGACTGTATTAGCAGTGAGTGAAGATCATGTTTATGAGCCCATTCCAGCAGACAGTGATCTCTCACCAGTCACCAAGTATGAAAATTGTCCCTTGCCAATTCCGCAAGAGTCATTGACACACATATACAATACCACGAGTCATAAAAGTGAGTCAGCTAACTTCAGCTATGATTATGTCACCACAGTTAGGTGTATCACAGCACTGCCAGAAACATTGGCATCTAGCAGAGGTAATGGTTATTCTGTCCCGAGAAAGGCCAGAGACGAATCACAAATGCCAAGCAGTGAAGAAGAGGGGTATGGCAAGCTGAATGTGGAATTCCCACAAGATTCATCCGTACACGTGTATAACACCACAAGTCATGGAGTTAAGCCAGGAGAAGCAGCCAATCCTGGATGCAATTTTGCCCCTGAAGTCACAGTATCGCCAGAGGAGGCATCAGCGTCTAGCAAAGCATGCATGAATGTGTACTCTGTCCCAAGAAAGCTCGGAGATGAGTCACAATTGCAAAAGGCATCTGCTGATTCAGAACAGTATGCAACACTGGATGTAGGCTCGCTACCTGCACTACAGTACACTAACTTTGGACCACCAAGTGGAGCTGTTCCAAATCCCTATCAGTCACTGCCACGTAACTTTGGGGACTGCACTGGCTCAGACTCAACAAGATGTGAAGGCCAGGAGGACTCCAGAGATGAAGAAGAGTACATAAAAATGTACTGACGCAACTGATAATGTAATTGAGTCATTATATTATACATGTTCTTGGACTTATTTCATGGGTGTCTCGCATAGCAAGAATGTACTGCTTTAGTACTCTACAGTGTTTCATGTAGATATTGATGTGAATACAAATCAGCTGCATATACAGTCATATTGTGTGTATTTATTAACTTCATGTCATAGGATAGTTAATAACTTATGCATTGCGGCACTGAAATGCAGATTGTCATACAGTATACATGGCACCTCAGTTACTAGCTCATGCATAACTATAGTGCTTTCTGAATGCTTACCCTGGTTTAATTGCTTTTATGATTGATCGAGCCAATTGTAAGCTCCATCGCCACATGCACCATTATTTGTTCCAAGTGGGCCTTTCATTGATCATGCAGACTCTATTTTTGGAAATGTTAACGTTCAGTAAGTTTATACATACATGTACTGTGACCATAATCACTTTCATGGTGTTTCCGGTGTGGTAGCTGATGACGTCGACGGCGGACGCTCCACAGAAGTTGTTGTCAGGGTTTCCCGTAGAGGCGTGAAGGAGTTTTTAGCACTTTGTAGCACCTTGAAATTATATTCATTGCAGTTTGAGGAAGTTCCGGTCACGCCCCCTGGTGGGAATGTTAATCTCTATGGAGAATGGAGCGTTTTAGGATCCGTCAGCTATCTCGAGGATTGCCTTTAGGTAGTTAATCCACTGCACCTTTGCATGCTGTGGTAAGCAGCGTTCTCCAAATCGGTATCGCAGTGTTGGTCTAGAGCCTTTAATACGGTCGTTAGGTCACACGCAAGCGTTCTTACTGTTTTTCTCGGCAAACGCCCCATGGTCGATCAAGCCAAATACCGCCCATGCCACTTCCGGTAGGTGCGTGGGTGTCACATCGGCCAGTTCGATCAAGGATACTTAATTACTAACGTAGGTTCGATGACCTCATAATTCCGGTAAAAGGGAATTAGAATAGTGTTTTCTTGTTGATGGGCTGCAGTTAGTGTTTCAGTCGAACGAGAGCATGCAGCACAGAAGTGTTTTCTTACTACTTTCTATTCTACTGCAAAGCTGCAGCGCATCGCATACGTAAGTCATAAAAATATTAATATCGCTACTAGTATTATTAAACACTGAATCCACCCTCTATATTATAGAATGCTGCACCTGAACTTTTATAGCTATTGTTATATAATAGAAAATCTGAACGAAAATAATTCAAATAATGACAGCAAGAGGTATTAGCCGAGATTACTATGCTAATTGTTTTAGATAGAAGTGTTGAGGAAGTGAATAGTGCAACGATAGCTTGGATAGTAAAGTTGAAGCATACTTTCTATGTTAGCACATGCACTCATTATTTTTGGGTGAGAATTGGGACGGGTATGACTTAATTCCTTACTAAAACTAGTTAAGAGTTTTATATTATTAATCTGAAGAAAGCATTATATTAATAGTGATCAGGATGGTATAATCTATGGTTGTTCTTCTAACTGTGGATCTTACAAACTCTCCCTGCATCTATGGGTGCATAGTGGGTGGGCAGATTTCGGTTTAGATAGCTGCATGTGTTGGTACTTCACAACTTTAATAAGCGGCTCAGTTCCTGTAGGAATACTGTCCCCATCTACTAGCTACCTGGTAAAGTTTAAAATTACAGCAGATCAGCATCAACATATTTCTGGCTTTCTGTATTTGTTATGTCTGCATTGCATGGGAGTTTCAGGTACTATACTAGTCGTAGCATTGTGATATCTATAGCCATAATAATAGAGCTGAATCAGAGTCAGAACTGATACAGTATTATAATGATCATTGCAGAGTATAGAAATATCCCTTAGCTATCATTCTCTGTGTACACTGCAATAGTTTTTCAGTTTTTATGCAGCAATTTCCACTTGCCCCTGTGCAGTCCTATTTATGTGAAATATATGGTTAACAGCAGCTTGAAAAAAAACCTATTAAAAAGAAACCATTTTGATGTTAGTGTCACCAGTCTTTTACTCCTCCCCAATAAACGTGACTGAAAACGTATTTGTGAACTTGATGCTCCCCAATTGGTAATATTGAAACTCACTCTCAATGTCACACTGCAAAACTACATGAGGGTCAGCTTAGTTGAATCACTTCATAAGTTGTTCACTCGCGATTACCTTATATGGTAGAGCCAGAAAGCTAGCCAGTAGCCTAGTTAGGGAAGCTAGTCACGAAAACATAATCTGATAGCCTTTTAAAGGACTGACCACTTGTTATTCCTAGTAATCAACTGATCTGATACCCCACATGTCCAGTTGCAGGAATAACAAATAGATGTGTTTCCTTAATTTTATAGCCATGCAGCAACGCTCTAACCACTTTATTATTTCTGCAACAGCATATGAGGCGACCCTACTCTGAAACTGCAGTAAACACTCAGAAGCTTTACAGCTAGTCCATGCATATATTCACTGCAAAAACATGAGGGTTGTTTCAGCACAGTTTGGTTGTCTCAGTTGCAATTCAAGGGTCACTCATATGCATGCAGTTGCAGGAATAACAAGTGGTGGGTTTTCGCTACAAGGGAAACTACACAGTTGACTTAGTGACTATATACATACTATATCTGATTATGACTGGCTTCCCTAACTTAAAATATGTGGCTAGCTTTCTGGCACCAGTCAAATCTGAAAGTTTTGTGAGTGAACATCTGCTAATCAACTGATCTGATGCCAAAGTATATAGTTGTGGGAATAACAAAGTGGTTGATTGTAGCTAGCCACAACAAGGGAAACTCCAAGTACCTTGTTATTCCTGAAATATACATAGCTATACGAATACATGAAGTGACCCATCTAGCACCATGCAACTGCAGTAACCACTTAGTAGTTAAATCAATACAGCCACAAATTGTATGGCATCGAGGGTAATCACATTGCCAAGTGTAAGATAGTGGGCGAGTACGTATATAGAAACATTGAAGACTAGGGCAGAGTGAAACGAGTCATGAGCCAGCCTGTTGCGAGAGTAACAACTAACCTGGAACCATGCATATTAATGCTGCTGGAGAAGCTACGAAAAAGCAACTGGTCTTTGGTAGATTGCAGTTTCTTTCTCCAACATATTTTCAAGGATCAGCTCTACTATTAAACCTGGGAGCTGTATAGCTATGTCTTTGTCCAGGTTTCTGACTTTTCGTGCACCACAAGTTTGAAGACGACGTCCATGTAACTGCCAGAGACGCTACTTTAAACATGTGATTTGTAGGAATTCAATAAAGACCCATATAGATTGTCTATAGTTTTGTTTTGGCCATACCTCCTTACAGAAACTGAAAGTTGACATATGTTTTCTTAGTTTTCACCCAAGGATCACATCATATAAGTTTGGATCCTCTCTGACTAGATTTTTTCTTCTTTATACACGTCCCCTTTTTCTTATCTTTACACTTGGGCAGTGTATATAACTATTGGTGATATACTTTCCATTTATCATCATCATTCAGTAGTTACATGCACCATTTGCCACTACAAAATAATATGTCTGATGTGATTAGGCAAGTATAGTTACAGAAAACAACTATGCACCATTTAATCATCTGCAAATATCCAATTCTAATATATACAGCCTATTGTGTGTATACCAAAACATCACCATAGCAGTTATGCCATCATAAACAATTGAAATAACAATTTATCTTCCTCTGTATCTACACATGCAGATGCAACACAGACTATGACCTGAGACTGGTGGGTGGACAGGTGCCCAATGAGGGTCGGGTGGAGATCTGTGTGAACCAGCTGTGGGGCACAGTTTGTGATGACTTCTGGAGTGATAGCGATGCTCGAGTTGTCTGCAGACAGCTTGGCTATCCATCAGAAAGTATGTACCTATGCCTTCAGACCAAGTAAGCACTGATAAGTGTTCACATTCTTCCATTGTAGATGCAGATTCCTTCGGATCTGCCCACTTTGGTCAAGGCAGTGGTGAGATCTTTCTGGACAATGTGGTCTGCAGTGGAACTGAATCTCAACTAATTGACTGCGGCCACCTCCCAGTGAGTGATCACAATTGTGGTCACAGTGAGGACGCTGGTGTTCACTGTGGTAAGACCCTCTTGGGTTAAGATAACAAACTGTCATGCTGGTATTAACTGTGGTAATGGCCTAGAATCTTCGATTAAGATGACTTATATAATATTATTGTGCCAGTATTTTATCGCTTTGCTTTTTGAGTCTTACCGCAAAGGCATTTGAATTTATTATTGCAACTACCCCCACTGTTCCTTAAGCTTAGTTACTGCTGGATGCCTAACCTGTCTTGCACTATCCCTCATAGAGTAATTTACTATGATGGGAAAAGATAAAACAGCAGCTTGTGTTCAGGGATAAAGGTGCTCCTCTAAACTGCCCACCCTTAGTATGTACCCACTTTATTTCAGATCGAGATGTCAGGCTGGTGGGAGGTCTGTCTGAATTTGAGGGGAGAGTGGAAGTGTATTGGAATGGAATGTGGGGCACAGTTTGTGATGATTTGTGGGATGTGGTAGATGCTCGGGTTGTTTGCAGACAGCTTGGCTATGGCACTGCAAGTAAGACTACTTGTGCTATTAACAACGAACTTGAATATTGAGATCTAGCTATATTCTTTCCATAGATATCAGAGCTTTTGGGAGTGCTCACTTCGGCCAGGGAATTGGTTCCATTTCCCTCGGTAATCTGGGCTGCAGTGGAAGCGAACAGAACCTTGTCAGCTGCTCCCAACAAGGCTTTGACTGTACCCATAATGAGGATGCAGGAGTTCGATGTAAGTAATATTCTGGAAGGATGAATGAGTAGAGATAAACGAAGCTATGCAATCATAATACTCCAATATCTATATTTTTAAGGTGGTCAGTGTATTGAGAACCGTATGAGGCTTGTTGGTGGCTCAAGTCAGTATGAAGGTCGTGTGGAGATCTGTTTGTCTGGTCGTTGGGGGACAGTGTGTGATAACCTGTGGGGTGATGATGATGCTAGGGTGGTCTGCAGACAACTTGGATACCAAGGTTAATGGACATTCCAACACAGATTACTGGCTAATGTTATGCATAAACTTCTACTTCAGTAATTCAGCTTGTTATCTGCCTTATGTGCAGGTACTAAAATTGGCTACCCACTAATATTAGGTACACGCAAGTAACAGCAATTTTTGCATATATATATAGTATGGAGTGCTATATGTAACAAAAATGGAAGCCTATTGAAAATTTTCATTGCCAATGAAATCTATTGGCAATGAAACATCTACAGTTCATTGGCAATGAAAGCAAAATTATTGCCATTAAAAGGACAAACTTTGCCAATCTTACGCATCTTCACTGCAGCAATTCTTTGCCAAAGAAAGTAGAGTAATTGCAAGAGTCAGGCAACTTCCACTGCAATACATTTTCCATGGTTTGCTCTGCAGGAAAAGTGGCACTGATTTCCAAAGAGTCTGCCTTCCTTGCCAGAGATTTCATTGCCAATGTTTCTCACTTTATTGGCAAAGAAAGAGCTTTCATTGCCAGAGATTGGCCTTTCATTGCCAAAGAAAACATTTACGTTGTGCCAAAGCGCTGTAAAGGATTGCCAGAGGTTTTCACTGGCAATGGCATTGACAAAGAAAAGCTTTTCATTGCCAAAGAAATGGCCTTCATTGCCAATGTTTGCCATTTCATTGGCAAAGAAATGACTTTCATTACCAAAGTAAGGACTTACTTTGCCAGTGTACTGCCAGAGGTTATCTTGGCAATAAAAAGCGCTTTTCATTGCCTATACTTTCATTGCCAATGTTTGCCATTTCATTGCCAAAGAAAGGACTTACTTTGCCAATGTACTACCAGAAGTTATCTTTGGCAATAAAAAGCTTTTCATTGCCAATATCATTGTCAATGTTCGCCATTTTATTGCCAAAGAAATGATTTTCAGTGCCGATGTTTGCCATTTCATTGCCAAAGTAAGGACTTACTTTGCCAGTGTACTGCCAGAGGTTATCTTGGCAATAAAAAGCGCTTTTCATTGCCTATACTTTCATTGCCAATGTTTGCCATTTCATTGCCAAAGAAAGGACTTACTTTGCCAATGTACTACCAGAAGTTATCTTTGGCAATAAAAAGCTTTTCATTGCCAATATCATTGTCAATGTTCGCCATTTTATTGCCAAAGAAATGATTTTCAGTGCCGATGTTTGCCATTTCATTGACAAAGTAAGGACTTTCATTGCCAATGTTTGCCATTTCATTGCCAAGGAAAGGACTTACTTTGCCTATGTACTGCCAGATGTTATCTTTGACAATAAAAAACTTTTCATTGCCAATATAGACTATATTGCCAAAGAAATTGCCAATGTTTGCCATTTCATTGCCAAAGAAAGGACTTTCATTGCCAATGTTTGCCATTTCATTGCCAAAGTAAGGACTTATTTGTCAATGGTTTTTCACTGGCAATGAAAGGTACGGAATTGCTTATGCCATTGCCAATATTCTTCACTTTATTGCCAAAGAAGGAGAATTGCCAGAGATTGTGTACTTTTGAAATGCCAGCAAATAATACTTACTCTATGGTATTTGCTACATACCCATACATCTTTACTATTAGGTCCCCAAGCACTTTCTCGTGCTACATTTGGACAAGGAACAGCACCTGTAATCATGACCAATGTTAGATGCTCTGGAATTGAGTCACAGTTGGCAGATTGTAGATATGATGGTGCTCCAGTATACGGATGTTCCCACAGCGAGGATGCTGGTGTTCGATGCCGGAGTAAGTATTATTTTATAGACTCTCTCACTACTAGCTACTGACATACAAATTTGACAAAGTACATATAGAAAATTAATTTGCATTTCTTTACATACACAGATGTACCAGGTAGCCCACAGATGGTCAGTGTGACATCACGCAATCCCTTCTCACTAACAGTGTCTTGGATAGCTCCTCCTGCCAACCAGCAATTCGGGCCTCTTCTTAAGTATAAAGTTTCGTGCTCAGCTCCAGGAACATCCCGCCTCTATGAAACACCGAATAGCTCAACATTTTCAAGACTTGTGAATGGACTCTTCGGTTGTATCAGCTACAATTGCTGTGTATCGGCTATCAATGCTGTAGGAGATGGAATCAAGAAATGCAGAAGTGCATCAACACGTGAAGACAGTGAGTGTATACAATCTATTACATTCAGTATAATACTATATGTCAGCATGCATCTGTATTTTTCTATAGTGCCAAGTGCTCCTCCCCGGAGTGTTGTGGCATATGCAACAAGTCCTATTTCACTCTTTGTTTCTTGGAGTGCTCCACTTCTGGAACATCGTAATGGATGCATCCGGCAGTACCGCATCTATGTGGTTGAACGTGATACTGATACTACAATGACAAGACTCATCAATACCGGTACTCTTCAAGTAACAATCTCTTCACTACATCCCTACTATCAGTATGAGTGTAAAGTTGCTGCCATTACCACTGGAGAGGGACCATCCTCAGAAATAGTGATTACAAGAACATATCCCTCTTGTAAGTTCTGCCAAGAGCCATTCTTTTGGTAGCTATGGGCGCAAGTGTGTGGGTCACTTACTATTGCATAGTCTTTTTTCTGTAGCACCCAGTGGTCCTCCACAGAATATCATTGCTTCACAAACTTCTCGGTCTGTCTCCTTGGAATGGGATCTACCACTTCCAGCAGACAGAAATGGGGTCATTACAAGTTATTTCATTCGAGTAACTGACATTCAGACTTCAGTAATTTCTGACTACACTACTGCAGCCACTTCTTACACAGTGGAGTCTTTAAGACCCTACACTCCCTACAGCATTATGATAGTTGCAAGGAATGTGAATGGTACAGGTCCTTTTAGTGGGATGCATGAAGTTCGAACTGCTGAAGATGGTAAGTTATAACTTGTGATATGGTTGAAAATACTGAAACACACTGCTTTATCCTTTGCCATAATAGCTCCCTCTGGTCCTCCACAAAGTGTTGAAATCAGTAGTTTTTCTAGAAATTTTGTGAACTTGTCCTGGAGCTCTCCCAGACCCGAGCACCGCAATGGAATCATTACTGGTTATGTTATAAATGTCACTTTAGAAGATACAGGAGCATCATATCAACTCACAAGCCAGACAACACAACTTACTGTGAAGTCTCTGGTCCCAAATGGTCTATATACCTTTGCTGTTGCGGCCCAGACTAATGTGGGGACTGGACCATTCAGCATGACTATCATGCAGAGAACTGACAGAAAACATACCTCTGAAGTGCTGACTCCTGCAATTGCTAGTACTTTTGGAGGAATACTTGTAGTGGTCATTACTGTTATTGTGGCTGTGTTGCTGTACAAAAAGCAGAGGTCTAAGACAATGCTCCATAGTGAAGGGTAAGAGGCAGAAAGTATAATTATTCCATACATAAATTTTTGATATGTTGAATATTTATGTACCTCTATTAATGTGTAGGGACGCGAAAGACCAGAGTACAGCAGTAGACTCACTGCAGCTGCATGCAAAAGAAAACCCATCAATCCCAGTAGCTGCCACATTTATAGCAGATGGATCGACACTCCTAGCAGCAGATACTAATCCAGATGATTTATCAGCCACCAGATATCAGAAGTGTCCTACCGATCATCACATTCACAAAACCTTACGTGTACAACAAATGACAGTGCCCCTTGAAGAAGCAGAACAGAGTTTCACCAAAGACAAGCAGCCTCCACCTGTGCCAGAGCATGGTGTCAAAAATCAGCAAAATCCAACACCGATAATGAGAAATCTACCTACCAGCCTGGCCCATCGCAGTTACAAATCCTTACCACGAATCGCAGTATTGCCTAAGGAGAAAAAACAGAATTTCATTAAAGATAAGCAGTCTCCACCAGTACCCAAATCAGAAGCTTTCCTTAACCATAGATTAACAGATGAACAGCCAACACCAGATTCAACACTCACACCGGGAAATCTCACCTTCAGTCTGGATCATCGTGTTCACGAAACCCTAGAGCAAATGACGGCCACTCAAGAGTCAGACCATAGCTGCATAAAAGATGAACCAGCATCACCAGATCCACCAATCGCATTGACAGGTTTCACTTTAAGTATTAACCCTCACGTTCACAAAGTCCTAGAGCAAATGACTGCCTCTCAAGAAACAGAGGACAGGCTTACAAGAGAACTGCCACCACCGGTGCCAGAAAGGACACAGAATTATAACGAGACTGTTAATAACAGTATGAAGCATCGATTGTTACGACCATTTCGTCGAGATCGATGGCACCGTAAGAAACCTAAGAAAGAAGATCCTAAAGCCACACCACAAACAGTCACTTTTGCAGTGGACCAGCAAATCCATTCCGCTTTGCAGCAGCTAGCAGCCATACAGAATCATACTGATAAAGAGGGAACGGACACTGTTGTTCACAGAGAAGAGCTACCACCATCTGCACCCAGAAGAAAGTCCACAGACCAAGATGTCATGCCTACTGCAGTCCAGGATGGCAACCAGAGCAAGCAGACGAGTAATGTAGACTCAGAAAATCAATACCAGCCATTACTACCACGTAGGCTGTATGCCCAGCCCCAGGAGAATGCTGACTATCATTTACATTCCGCTTTGCAGCAGATAGCAACCACACAGAATCGTACCGATAAAGAGGGAACGGACACTGTTGTTCACAGGCAAGAGCTACCACCATCTGCACCCAGAAGAAAGTCCACGGACCAAGACGTCATGCCTACTGCAGTCCAGGATGGCAGCCAGAACAAGCAGATGAGTAATGTAGACTCAGAAAATCATTACCAGCCATTACTACCACGTAGGCTGTATGCCCAGCCCCAGGAGAATACTGACTATCAGGCAATTATACGCGAATGATGATACCCAGTTAGCAGTTGAGATTTGCTAGTAGTAACTAATAGTTGCACAGAAGTACTGCTTAGTCATGTTTGCCTGCCATGTAGTTTAAAGACTATAATTTATAATTCGCTATTGTAGAATTCATGGAATAATTATCTATTTAGCTACTGCTCAATTTTGCCCACAAGCACATTTCCACTCTCGTCCTTAACTTTCACTCTTCCTAAAGTATAGTGGGTTTCTTGCCTACAATTGGGATACGTACACGGTTGTCACCATGTACAATACCCCATCAAGGCAGTCATGACATTGCAGTAGTGATGCCAATTAATAGTGATATCTATCTCTTTATCTGATATTTGGAGTAAGGTTTATATACTGTTATGTGGACTTCCACTGGAAATTAGGACTTACAAGTATGTGTAATATACAAGGTAAAGTCTTTGCTGGTATTGAGTGTCATTTCACCATTAATCTAAATTTGGTGCATGGTGTACTTCCCAAACACATAACACATATAAACATATTTACTGACATCAGACGTCTATACAACTGCACACACGATGGCTAATGATCCTCCGCCATAGCAATAGCCCGGTCTACGTAATCAAAAGCACCCACAAACAGCTACACTAGAGGGTATATACTTGCAGTAATGTGTAATAAAATAGCAAAAACATATGCAAAACAAACATAATATGCTAAATATGTCTATGTGGGACTTCTGTGTGGAGACTCCCTAGTAATACTTGGCAATGTATTGAAACTTCCACATACGTCCATTAACATCATGCTTACATACTTATTGCTTGTTTGGTCTTGAGAGATAGCAATAAGCATTCAACATCGATATCCTGCGTCTAGCTGAAACTGCTTTGTATTAAGAATATAGCTCATGCAGTAAACTTTAGGCTAAAGCATACACACACTCCCCTTCCGCAAAATGGGCGGAAGGGGGCTGGCACGCGAGACTAACACACACCATGAAGCTAGTATCTACCTATAATGTTACTGCAAAATGATCTTTCAGAAAAGGTTGCACCTTAAGCTGAGCTACCACTTAATGTGTTTACAAATTTTACCTAGCACTACTACTCCTTATGAACTACTGCAGGTGATCAACTTGACTTTAGCCAGTCTACCAATAATTAAGGTTTATGCTTTCCCACACAACCGGCTAGAGTACTGATTGTAGCAACACTAATCTTGTGCATAGCTGTAGCTATGACTGCCATGGAACTTAAAGGTATGCATAGAGTGTAAAAAAAAAGTGGTTGGGTTTACATTATATGTTATACACGTCAACTACATAGTACTAAGGTTGTATGTAATGGATGTTGTATAGAGCAGTTATCATGTAAGTTTATTCTGTGTTCCTTCACTACTTCATATAATATTATGGCATCATGTATACACCAGGATGGCAGTCGAGTATTGTATAGCTGAGACAATTGCTACAGGTAGCCGGGGCTCTTCATGCATTAAAAAGTGACTGATAGTCTGTTCTGGGCATATGTGGTGGTTGTTCTTCCCCACCAACGTCAGTGTCTTCTTGTATCTTCATTATCATTTTGATTCTGTATGGCTATTTGTTTTAGAGCAGAGTGAACATGATGCAGTTAAAGGGAGCTTTTACAATATGGGTGTGGGATCCACCTATAGTTCCTCCACTGTGCACTTGGTTATGTGGGTAGATTCTCTGACAGGTGAACCATGAACGTCACATTTGTTAGTACAAGGAGTTATGCTTCAAATTGTGTTTACATTATTATGCAATCTTGTGTTTGATTTAGACCCTCATACTTTCATTAATTAGCTGCTTTGACGTAGTTATTTTTCTCTCATTAAAATGACAGTAAAAATACAAGTCTGGAATTGAGGGGATGATATGTTACACGTATAGCCTTCTCTGCATGGTTTGTAAAAAATCTCTGTTTAATAATAATCAGTCATTACTGTTCAATTTTGTCCACAAGTACATTTCCACTCTTGTCTTTAACTCTCACTCTCCCTGAAGCGTATCGAGTCTCCTGCCTACCATCGGGGTACACAGTCTTCACTGTACCGTCTGGGTACTCACGACGCTGCAGGGAGGAGGCAGTGGAGCCAATTAGTATCGGCAGAATGTCCTCAATTGTGAGTAAAGTAAGTTTGCTATTACCACACTATGGGTACCTGATATTGGACTATGTTATTAGCCACTGCATTCAAGGTCTACAACCATGCGTGTCGTTTAGCACTACACAACGGCTTCATCTTAATCACTCCCATAGCTACCCTAGCAATTGTACCCTGATCTATAACTACGTAACAGAAGGCCATTCATTTTTAGATAAGGTTCCTACTTACTTTATATCCCAATGTGTGGTATTCCCTCTGGCCATTGGCAAACTCGATGGTCCTGTCTCCGTTGGGTTGTAGCCGCTGAATGGTGCCATCTGGAAACAAGCTCTCCTCCTCCCCACTGGGATAGACGTACTTGCGAGTCCGGTCTGGGAATAGGATCTCCTTGGTGCCATTCGGGTAGTGTTTTTCACTCTGGTTACTGGAGGGGGGTGGAGCTCCAGAATAGTCAACTGAATGATAAAAGGACCCCTACAACCTTCTTTTGATGATAAAAGGAAGTTGGCTAATTTGCTGGATGGGTGGGGAGAGTTGGCATGCCATCAAAAAGATTTTTAACCCACCATTCCTGATTTTCAAGGTCAGATATCCAGCAGTAATGATTTAAATGTAGCGGCTACTGTGACAGTGACTACAATACTGGCTTAGCTGTCGTCATATTGGCAGTCTGTGTATGTGACATTGTGCTCTACTGCAATTTAGTGGTCTACTCATGTGACCCCCACGAATCAATGACGGCACTTTAAATTGCATAACACACACTTTAGTGTGCATTATTTGGATAACGCACACTTTTTAAAAGACGCTCACAAGACCTATGGCTGTTTTGGGTCAGTGAGAGTACTAAAACCTTTGGATACCAGTTGGCAGTGCATTATGGGGCTACTTAGTGTGCTTGGGCAATATAATAACGGTCTCGGGCAGATAATGCTCTTGCCTTTGGCTTGTGCATTATCTGCCCTTGACAGTTACTGTATTACCCTTCCACATTGAACATTCCTAGTAAAAGATTTCGTAAAAACGTTTCTTCTTAAAAACATAATTTTCTTAAAATATGTTTACACAACTACTACTGATTGAAAAACCACAGCGCAATATATATAATTATATAAATTGCACCAACTGCAATGCAATATGGCGGTAGCTTTGATACGCCCCACGCAGCGGGCTACAAATACATTAATCAGCAGTGTGTGTTATGTAAATTATTTCACTCCCTCCAGAGTGTGTTGATATGCTTGAATATATAATCAAAGACACAAACAAACACTTAAATCTCGGGGTAAATTAACAGTAGACAGGTCTAAAAATAGCAAAACAAGTACAAAGAACACAAAAACATGTTGTTCCCCTGGCTTACTTTGGAACTTCAAGTCCGTCAGGGTAGGTTGTGTGTGTTGTCTTAGAATCAGCATAATAGTACACCTGCAAAGAAACCATCAAGACACATGTACACCACATGCCCTGCTAGATAATCATGATTCCCCCGGTATTATTGAAATTATTCATACATGCGGTTCTCTACTCTGTATAAGGGCTGTATGTCTTTAGCCAAAAATAACGAATAGCACAAATTCAGATCCCTAGCTTGAAGGGACTTCAGGCCGTACATGTATATACTCTAGTTTCTGGTTGTCTTGAGGCCGTTGAGGGTTCACCTTTATGAGTGTATGCTGCAGCATACTCTTTGGGATGGTTATCACACGAACAAGACAGTAAATCTCTCGTACTCGCTTGTTACATATCCTGCAAATGGACTGGTCTTCCAGATATTGATTTAGTAGGTTGTGTTCATCTGCTTCAAGGCCGAAATATTGCCATACATTTTTACCAAGTTCACAGAGGTAACAACACTCATAGTCATTTTTCTTCTTGCACAACAGTGCATGCATTGGTGCCACGCCCAGTTTGTAGTGCGCATGCTTGGTTATCAGGTCCTCGCTATACCACAAGCAAGCTGGAGACCTAGATATGATTATTGCTTGAGTACTGTATCGTTAATTACCATAATACCGCCCAACCCTACACATAACTATAGGATGCACTCACGATGCTCTGATCTGGTTTGACGTGTTTGATATCTCCGTTGAAAAAGTATACAGAGATGGACTTCCCATCAGCACTGACCACCTTACGAGTCTTGTTGGGGAAGAGGATGACCTTTGAACTGTCATCCTCTACTGTCTCAATCTATGGGAAAAGGAAACATTACTGTAATTGCTACACACAGCAACACATAAATATAACCCACTAAGCGACATATCGCATTTATAAGAACATGCTCACTTTCAAGATGCATAACTTCATATTGCTAAATGAAACATGAGTGGTTTATCATACCACGTGCACGGGAGATATGGGGCGTAGTATGTGGCATTCTCGTGATTTTCTGAAAATGGCAACGCTACTAAGGCATGTATATCAGGAACGGCAAGAGGTGTACACTTCTAGCGTGGATGGTATTAGCTGAACATTAGTACTCATACTGTTCTCAATACTAGTACTGGGATTGAGATATAATAAAAATCGTAAACATGTTACAAAGTGCCAGGTTTTCGCTCAGTGAGTCACATAAAATACTAAAGGACTACAACATTGTGTTAGGGTGTGTGATTTCTCTTTGAGTAGACATTTTACTCACGGCATGTGGTGTTTCGCTCTGCTCTCCCTCAGGCTGAGATGGCCCAGTGACCGGACTGGCATTCACTGAAAATCTTACACTCTTTTTGGCTTTCTTAGCATCAGATTCCTCTGTGGTAAGGTAACAACCCAAAGCAGACTCTATCACATGAAGTTTACATACATGTATATGTTGGATACTGCATATTACTTTGTCTATCATACTCCCATTACTGCACTAGGCAGCTCTACTTATAAGTGTACACATGTACGCTTGCATGGATATACATGTGCTTGAGACTGCCTAGTCAACCTTCTAATAATAAGGGCTCACTTTGAGGTTCTGTTCTGTAGTTCTGTTAGTCCACTGGCGTTGCTCCGAGGGAGAAAGTTCTCACTCAGCACTTGTCCAACGATATCTTCTGCCACGGCTGAGAGGTCACTGTCTGCATCACTACCTGCATCATCGTTACCGATGTCTTATTTGATTATTTCCAGTTCTTCACCTCCGTCCCTCGCCCCTTGGCTCTTCAGAGTACCCTCTTGCTCAATATCAGCATCTGGTTCAGCTAACCCACTGTTCAGTGATGGGTCGTTCCATGGTTTCTGTTGGCTGGTGGAAGACAGGCTGTTGGAAGGCGGACTCACATGAAACTTACTGTTCGCTTCTCTGGACATCGGAACGGTCCTTCGCGGTACTGTTTCCTTATCTTCCGATGGGGCCATCCTACATATGGAGTACTACGGTACTCCACGATACTAGCCTTAAGCTTTTGGGGAGTAAGCTATAGGTATTAGTCAATATTATAGATTTTGCGGTTACAGTCATAGCTTGCTTGTGGTGCCTTATGGGGCCAAAAGGGCTGTTAATGAATTACTGAGTACCAAAAACAATTATGATATCATTACTAAGATCTGTTAAGGGGGGGGGGGGTTGGATTAGGGAGGATCTCCCCCTACCTTGTATTCAGTAATATGTCGAAATGGTGACATCAGAATCACTGGTGGAATTGCTGATGAGCCAAGCACTGGAAGAGTGGAAGTCTGCTTTAATGAAACCTGGGGCACTGTGTGCAATGATCATTGGAACCGAAGGGATGCCACTGTAGCCTGCAGACAGTTGGGATATTCAACACAGTGAGTAACTGCATGGATATGGTCATATATAGACATCAGTACCTTATGTATACCTCTCTGTCACAGAGAGAGTATAGGCCACCAATGTTTACACTACATAATATGTTATTTATACATTAGTACTAGTCTCAATCCCGCTCATCCCACCTTACTGAGTGAACAAACGATACATGGATTTCGGAACCAGACCTCCATGCAGGATCTCATGCCATTCCACAGGTGCTGTGGCCCTCACTACTCATGGAGCGTCAGGATACAGCCAAGAGACTGGACCGATCTTTCTTGATAATTTACTATGTAATGGCTCAGAATCCAGACTGATTGACTGTCCCTATGACAGCCAAATTGCAGACTGTCGTCACTTAGAAGATGCTGGAGTTCGGTGTGAATGTAAGTATAGAGAGCTTGCCACTCTCTGTTTGTTCCTTTGAAGAGTTTTGTACACTATAGCCGTATTAAGGAGTAGTTTGATTGGATTATTAATAGGTTTTCCTACAGGCCAGATGGTCCCATACCAGCATAAGATAAGCTCATTATTATTAACCCTCGCGCATGCGCGTCGAGGGTTATTGTAGTTGGGCTGTCTGTCAACAATTATGCAAGATTTCTTGCAAATGACAAATGCTGATAGTACCAAACTCAGTATGAAGGACGAGGATCACGGTCTCTATGCTCTGATGGATTGCGTTTGTTGCCTATGGTATCAGGTTGACTGTAAGCGTGCATATGGTTGGATCGACGATACCCGAGATTTCTCACAAACGACAACTGCTGATGAAACCAAATTTGATATGAAGGAAGGGGATCACAGTCTTTATCCTCTGATAGGTTACTTTTGTCATGTTAGGTTGACGGACCTACAGGCCTACTAGTCTGGATGCATCATTATTTAAGGGGTGTCTCCATTGTGACGCTAAAGCTAGAGGGTGGGGCACGAGGGTTATGCACTTTTAAAGTGCTTTTCATTTTAATTGCAACCAGCAACCTGCCAACATGGAGATGTCAGACTGGTAGGAGGGGGATCTCAGCTAGAAGGAAGAGTGGAGATTTGCTTGGCTGGAGTCTGGGGCACCGTGTGTGATGATCTCTGGCATAATATAGATGCAGCCGTGGTCTGCCAGCAGCTTGGATTCTCACATTTTGGTATGACAACATTACGTTCTGCACTATAGAAATGCCAAGGTTGAACACTTAGAATGCAAAATTTATATGTATTTGCACGCAAGTGTCTTAACCAGTTATATTAGGAACCCAATTTTGTGTTACTCTCAGAAGTACCCCTATAATATCAGTTAACCTGTATGGTTTCGTAGTGTGCAGTATAATGTGGAGTGCATGAACCATTGGTACTTTTGTTGTTGTTACTATATCGAGTGTGACTACACTGCCAGTGTATGTACATTGGGTGAAAACAGATGAGGGAAGCTGAAATGCGAATGTAATGGGTGTAGCTGAACTATGATTGCCAGAAATTACACCATTCAGACCAGTGACCATGAAATTATGGAAGTTGGTCTTCAGGTCAGTATACTTTCTCTCGTACCTGAGGATGAGCAGTGACTGCCATAGGTGAATGAAGAAACGAAGTGAGCTCATTGGTTATGCTGCCAATCATGTAGTGCTTTTATATTTTTTGTGCCACCTCTCTTGTGACGTTTACATTTCAGCTTTATATACAGGACACATATTTCTTAAAATCTTTGACCTAGAAGTATCTCTTTATTGTATGGTTATACAAATCTTGTGCTGCTCCTACTAAGCCCTATCTAAACCATATGTTGATAAGGCGTGGTCATGCAGGTGCATTAGACTTAGGAAAATGCCTACCTGATGGCCTGTTAATGCCTGTACTTTTGGTCAGTTCTCTAAGGACAAGCTTACAAGACATTCAGTCAAAATACTTTTTCATTCCTCTGAAAAGATTCATCACTGTCTATCTAACAATAACAGTAGGTCTTTTCATTTTAAGATTTGAATTAACTTTTTCCCTTTTATCTTCTTCCCTATCAAATTGTTACTTGTTAGAAATTGGAGCCACAAAACAAACAAATTCAATCTTTACACAGTGTATCTACACAACCCATGGGTTTGGACTCCTAATCATGTAGAAACAGGCTATGCTATTCTTTAGTGTTATTCTTTTTAAACACACAGGTGCAGTGACCAGTTCTAGTTTCCGTGGGGGCAGTGGTCCCATCCACTTGGACAATGTTCAGTGCAGTGGATCAGAGTGCAGACTACTGAACTGTCCGTATGACTCCCACACTTTAGACTGCTCACATGTGGAAGCTTAAGATGCAGGGGTCCTGTGTAGGCTAAGTGAGGGGCTGGATTATATTACAACTACTGATTATGACTGCAGGATTAATTTTGTGGCATGCAGTAAACTGACATACATATACTAATGTCTTGTAGGAGGTGTTCAACAAACTTTTTATGTCATATGAAACTACCAGTTTATACCCTTTTTTCTACTATATGTGCATGCATGCATGCATCTATTAGCCTCATTTCCAGGCTCTCTCACCACATGAAAAAAGAGGTTACATAGCTATAATAGTTTGCCTTACTGCGCAACCTCATTTATACATTCACATGATTGTGCAATCCTATTTGCAGTCACTTGCTCTAATGGAGATATCAGACTAGTTGGAGGTCTGTCTGAGTTTGAGGGGAGAGTGGAAGTGTGTTGGAATGAGACATGGGGCACAGTTTGTGATGATTCTTGGGGTGTGACAGATGCTCGAGTTGTTTGCAGACAGCTTGGATTTGGTTCTGCAAGTAAGCATTTACTGCTATTAGCAACGAACTTGAGTATTGAGATCTATATTCCTTCCGTAGATGTTGTATCTTTTGCGAGCGCTCACTTTGGCCGGGGTAGCTAATGATTCCATTTTCCTTGATAATGTTGGCTGCAGTGGCAGTGAACAGAGCCTTGTCAACTGCTCCCATCGAGGCATTGGCAATGAAGACTGCGGCCATCATGAGGATGCAGGAGTTCGATGTAAGAATATGGTGTATGAGTGCAGATATGCATGTAGCTACACAATCATAACACTTCTTTGTACAGCGGTCTTGACTCATCATTAATATGTGTCTTTTCAGGTGGTCGGTGTATCGAGAACAGTGTGAGGCTTGTTGGTGGCTCAAGTCAGTATGAAGGTCGTGTGGAGATCTGTTTGTCTGGTCGTTGGGGGACAGTGTGTGATGACCTGTGGGGTGATGCTGATGCCAGGGTGGTCTGCAGACAACTTGGATACCAAGGTTAATGGACATTCCAACACACATTGTATTTGAAATCACTGACAAATGATGAATCATTTTGTCATATGCCTTACTTATGTGCAGATACTATGCTACCCGCTAATAATATCATGGAGTACGGTAGTACTCCATATATAGGGATGGCACGGGGAAAAAATGGCCGACCCATATCATGTGTACAAAATCATGTGCTCATAAGTCTGGTAAACCCATAGTATAAAGCCTTAATGAGCCATACTTGTCTTTATCGAGTACTTTCACAACTAACAAGACTGTTACAGTAGGTAGAGAGTATCGATGAAGTACCACATCGGCAAGTCGCTAAATCAGCATCTGTTCATATTCTTATTCTGATTCTGATTCTGATTCTTCTTCTGCTGGGCTAGAGCAACAATGACTAAAGCGATTACAATAATTCAAACGCGAAGAAGCGCTACTGGATTTGCACCCACACCATAGCGTTCTCAAACAACTCAAACTGTTCAGCACAGATTCTCAAGCGCTCGAAGCAAGTACTTGCCGCTATACGCCGTTCTGTTCCGTTCCGTTCTGCACATTAAGCGATGGTTACGCCTACACCGGAAACGCAGCCTCGAGCATGCTGCATGGACGAGCTGTTCTGCTTAGACACTTATAATACTTGGAGTACGCTTTATGACGGACCCAAAGTGAGTTGCTGTAGTTACGTTATAATAGTAAGAACACTGATACAACTGCTAGACCATTACAGACCATACTAACCTCCATGATGTGCATTAAATGGAGTCGGCAAACTGCTGTAGACAGCCGTCTGCCATTGCAATGTTACATACAAGAATGTGTGGGTGTACAGTGGCATTCTCAAGTCGGTAGGCGCTTAGCTACAATTCACATTAGCTGTATTTTGCTACTCTGCTGTATCTTTAAGCCCCACTGAAAGCTTTGCAGTGCAAAGTGCATTCTGTGTCTGTTACATTATAGGTGCTGTTAGTTTATCATAAATGGGAGCATATGTGGATACAGCTAATAACGCTCATCTACCCCACACAACCAGACCATCTAAACACCATTCATACCTTTCGCCTCCCCCCAAAAAAAAAACAGAAACAAGTAATAAAAAAACATTTTGAAAGAACATAATAGGGATGGAATCCCCAAAAAGCAACCAAACAAGGTAGGAATGGTACCACAATACCCTTACGGAATGTCATCCCTATATCTTTTGCCATTTTTCCAACCTCAACACACACACACACACACACACACACACACACACGCACGCACACAGACCAATCCCTGCCATGCCACACCAGCCATATCCACAGCCAATAGAATGTGCATGGCAATTGCAGCACTTCACAATGCAACACACATCACCCCCTCACACTACAACTTATCCTCCACATGCAGCAATACACACTCGTAGGCTATACTACATACATGTACCACTTACCCCACATTCTACACCACAATCCACACCTACAATGACAACTACACTCTTCCACCTGCAACAACACCCTTTCACCTCACCAACAGTTAGTACGGAACACATTTCCAAAAACATTACTCAAAGTACGTTCAAAAAAAACCTAATCATCTACACCACAATCTAACATCCTGTCGTCCCATGTAACTAGCACTTATGTATACTAGTGATACACAATGTGCAGGGATGTCCTCGCTTCACGAGAATTGCTGGGTGTGGCACATGGCATGCAGGTGGCACGCCCATAACACCCACCCACAAATGAAAACGGTCAAACACACACCCATAAAACAAAATGGCTACTTGCTATTATGTGCTTAGAAGACCAGAGGCCGAAGCAAGCTTACTGTAATAGTGATTGCTTCCAAGTCTCCCCGTTAGGAGTCACAGTTTATAGCGATTGTAAGTGTTCGCTGTGTGTTTGATAGGCTATACCAGGAGAACTGGCTGGAACAGGTTATGATGAAAAAAGGTCAATCGAACTGGAGTATAGCTTCGCTTTGCTCGGCACTAGTTGCAAAAATGGCAAAAGATATAGGGATGACAATCCGTAAGGGTATTGTGGTACCATTCCTACCTTGTTTGGTTGCTTTTTGGGGATTCCATCCCTATATGTTCTTTCATTTTTTTAATGTTTTTTTGTTACTTGTGTAATATGCAACGGCACTTCCTGCAGTTTATACTCCTTTTACTGTCACATCTCTGCAACCAGCAATGAGAATGGAGTCATTATTGCTTAAAATACAGCTTATCATTGTGGGATCACAATGATATGCTGCAAAAATCACCCCTCTACTTTTGTGGTTGCACAAAGCCATTAAGAAAATAATGGCTTTGTGCAACCACATTGAGGTAACCCATGCCAAATTCTCAGTTGATTTTCACTTCACATTAGCATGTTGACTGTATAATTTCTTTTACCATATGTTGTAACTTTAACGCCACCTATCACCTTAACACAAAATATAATATCCACCCACCCTGTAATATTATCCTCAGTACCAGCAAATAATAGTCACCTTAAGGTATAAATCTTCATTATTAGGTTCTCAAGCACTTTCTAGTGCTACATTTGGACAAGGAACTGCACCTATAATCATGAACAATGTTAGATACTCTGGAACTGAGTCACAGTTGGCAAGTTGTAGATATGATGGCGCTCCAGTGCAAGGGTGTTCCCACAGTGAGGATGCTGGCGTTCGATGCCAGAGTAAGTCTTTATGTTAAAGACTCGCTCACTACTAGCTACTGACATACAAACATGACAAAGTACAGAAAAATTATTTGCATTTCTTTACACACACAGATGTACCAGGAAGCCCACAGACAGTCAGTGTGACATCACTCAATCCCTCCTCACTAACAGTGTCTTGGACACCTCCTCCAGCCAACCAGCAATTCGGGCCTCTTCTTAGGTATAACGTTTCATGCTCAGCTCAAGGAACATCCCACCTCTATGAAACACCGAATAACACAACATTTTCGAAACTTGTGAATGGACTCCATGGTTGTATCAGCTACAATTGCTGTGTATCGGCTATCAATGCTGTAGGAGATGGAATCAAGAAATGCAGAAGTGCATCAACACGTGAAGACAGTGAGTGTATACAATCTATTACATTCAGTATATTACTATATGTCAGCATGCATCTGTATTTTTCTATAGTGCCAAGTGCTCCTCCCCGGAGTGTTACAGCATATGCAACAAGTCCTACTTCACTCTTTGTTTCTTGGAGTGCTCCACTTCTGGAACATCGCAATGGATGCATCCGGCAGTACCGCATCTATGTGGTTGAACGTGATACTGGTACTACATTGACAAGACTCATCAATACCGGTACTTTTCAAGTAACAATCTCTTCACTGCATCCCTACTATCAGTATGAGTGTAAAGTTGCTGCCATTACCACTGGAGAGGGTCCATCCTCACAAACAGTGACTACAAGAACATATTCCTCTCGTAAGTTCTGCCAAGAGCTGTTCTTTTTTGTTGAGTTATGTGTGCAAGTGTGTGGGTCACTTACTGTTGCATAATCTTTTTTCTGTAGCACCCAGTGGTCCTCCACGGAATATTATTGTTTCACAAACTTCTCGGTCTATTTCCTTGGAATGGAATCTACCACTTATAGCAGACAGAAATGGAGTCATTACAAGCTATTTGATTCGAGTAACTAACGTTCAGACTTCAGTAATTTCTGACTACACTACTGCGTCCACTTCTTACACAGTGGAGTCTTTAAGACCCTGCACTCCCTACAGCATTATGATAGCTGCAAGGAATGTGAATGGTACAGGTCCTTTCAGTGGGATGCATGAAGTTCGAACTGCTGAAGATGGTAAGTTATAACTTGTGATATGGTTGAAAATACTAAAACACACTGCTTTATCCTTTACCATAATAGCTCCCTCTGGACCACCTCAAAGTCTCTCACTACAAACAAGTAACAGCACCCTTCATGTCTCTTGGAGCCCGCCTTTGTCTGAGAACTGTCAAATCAGACACTACAAGATCAATGTCACTGAGCTTGACACAGGAATGATACTTCTACTGAATACAACTGGTACTTCCATCACAGTGCCATCTCTACACCCCTTTTACCAGTATAGTAGTGTGGTTGCTGCCTTCACAATCGGAGTTGGACCATACACCTCAGCTCAAAGTATACGAATACCTGAATGGAGTAAGTACCATCCTAAAGACTAACAATAATAATACATTAATTGCCGTTTCTGACTTGATTAACTAAATTTGCTACTTTCTCGCGCATTTCTAATCTACAGAACCCAGTGGTCCTCCACAGCATCTTGTAGTCAGTGGTTTCTCTAATAATTTTGTGAGCTTATCCTGGAGTTCTCCCAGACCAGAGCACCGCAATGGAATCATAACTGGTTATGTTGTAAGTGTCACTTTGGAAGATACGGGAGCATCGTATCAACTTACAAGCCAGACAACACAACTTACTGTGGAGTCTCTGGTCCCAAATGGTCTATATGCTTTTGCTGTTGCGGCCCAGATTAGTGTGGGGACTGGACCATTCAGCATGACTATCATGCAGAGAACTAACCCAAGCCGTAAGTCTTAAATATTGCAGAATTATTAATGTACACACATACACTGACTACTCATAACTTTAGCAAGTCTCTGTTGCATTTCTGGTTAGTTCCATTAAATCATTTGTCTGTTATTGTTATTCAATAGTTCCGAGCTCACCTCAGGATTTTACAGTCACAACTGTCAGTAATAGCTCCACTACACTTCGCCTGTCCTGGAGTCCACCTGAGTTTCCAAATGGAGACATTCTGGGCTACACAATACGGATAACTGTGCAACAAACTGGAGAGCAGTCTGAGTACACTTCCACTTCTCTTACACTGACAGTGTTTCAGCTCCATCCATACTACACCTACAACTGCAAAGTTGCAGCCTTTAACAGTGCTGGACTGGGCCAGTTCACTACAACCGTTTCACAGACAACCCCTCAAGATAGTATGTAATAACATAACTGTATTATGAAATCTCCCCACTCTTAGTATTCATTACCCACCTGCATTAGAGTTAGTAGTATTATGGCAAAGGTTGCTAACTTACTACACTACACAGATTTTGTACTTGTACACAATTTTTTACTTACAGTACAACAGGTCACTTACCATGAAAACTGTAATTAATGCCTGATATCATAGCGTCTCCCTCGACATCCATTTCCCTACAGTCCCAGGACCTCCTAGGGGTCTCACTGCAACACCCAGCTGTCCTCCCTCCATCACCCTGAATTGGAGTCCTCCTCTTCTTTCTGAGCGTAATGGCATCATTACCAGCTACCGCATTGGTGCCAGGACAGTGGAGCGTGTGCAGATGTTTCAGTGGACGACGTCATCAACCAGCTACACAATTCCGGATGCAGCGCCATACACGACATACATTTTTCAAGTTGCAGCTTCAACGGTTGCAGGCCAGGGTGTATTTTCTGGAGGAGTGGACATCAAGACATGCGAAACCCGTATGTTCAACTGCTATCTGAATTTTAACTATAGCCTTTCTAATATAAATTGTTGTAGGATTTATTGAGCTCTGACACTTGTATTTCTCTTCTCCAAACAATTGCAGATCCTACTCATGCACCTTTGAATATAACCGATAGGATCACCACGTGGGACTACCAGCTTTCAAATGGCAAGTTGGTCTCCTCCACCAGATGAGCACCACAATGGTATCATCCGACACTACACAGTCAATGTTACGGAAACTGAGACTGGAAGAAGGCTCCCGACATTCACTACAGAGTCAACACAGATCACTGTTACCAACCTCCACCCTTACTACATATACTGCTCTGTTGCAGCGTACACCAATGGTGTGGGACCCTATGATTCGATTATAAGACAAATGCCATCAGATGGTAAGATGAATAGTTTATCACACAATAATAGTGCAACAAATTAATCTATAATTTATGTCTCTCTTTTTAGTTCCTACCAGCCCTCCACATACATTCGTTAATGAATCAATATTGCCGACTTCTGTTACGTTCTCTTGGGATCCACCTCCCCCCGAAGACCGCAACGGGCTTATTGTTAAATATGTTATCAGAGCAGTGGTAATTGACACTGGAGAACTGTTTGAAGTGCTCACTGAGTCAAATGGAACCACTTCTCCCGTTAATAGCCTCAATATTGGAGCCCTCAGGCCCTTCACTACCTATCGCTGTAAAGTTGCTGCATATACCGTTGCACTGGGACCCTACACTGACAATACGAAGTAACAACCCCACAAGCCCGTAAGCTCTCATGTGTATACCTACATATACCATACTGCGTGGGCAGATGAAAGGCGCCGGCAGGTTGTATATTAGGCATATACACCCAATACCTTCGGCTCGGGGTATATCTAGCAGCACACCAATACATAGGTGTAGTATATTAGCCATATACACCTCCTCACTATGGTTTATATATACTTTTGATTTGTAATTGCACTTCATAGAATAGTGCATGCATGTATATCATTCTTACTTCTCCATACCCATAGCTCCCACTGCACCACCCCAAGGAGTATCAGCTGAACCACAAGGTCCAACGATATTGGTGATAAATTGGCAGCCACCTCCAGTGGAACACAGGAATGGAATAATTGTGGAATACACCGTCCTGTCACTGAAATTCTTACAGGAACGACCCGGGAACTCCCCACAGGAGGCACCGCAATCCAAATCACTGTTTCTTCTCTGCACCCATTCTATTCATACAGCTGCAGTGTAGCTGCCACAACTGTTGGTCGAGGCCCCTTTTCACTAATTTTACAGTTGTATTGCCTGAAACTTGTAAGTGGTAAAGAGCAGGGCAGGAAAGAGTCCATAGAGCAGAGCCATAAAGGGAATAGCATGGTTTGGAGTGAAATTTGCGGGTCAAAATTATGGGGCAAATTGCACTAGACGAAACCGAGTGCAATATGCCATCCTAGGTACATTGCGAGTATGAGTTATCATATCACGTAATTTGTGGTTAATATCAGGGACATCACTCAGATTATAGTGAAGAAGGTGACCAAGATGAGTGACAGTATCTGAGAAAGAAAGTTGCTGACCACAAAAGTTGAAGCGAGCTGTACAGGAGATGAGATTATCACTGATAATTATCTTGGATCAGCTGAGTCTTTGAGGGATTAAACTGAAGCCACACTGTGCTGGGAGGAACCAGCTGCCAGCTCACCTGGGAGCCTCCCAGAGCAGAAGATCAGAACGGGATAATCCGCCGTTACATGATTGTCCTCATTGAGGTGAACCCCGGGACACGATATGAACTTGAGGCAGATACGACAAGCAAACTTTTGGACTTTCTCCGTCCGTTCACTGAGTATCAGTACAAGGTTGCAGCAGTGACTGTCAGTATTGGGGATTACACCGATTTAATGGATTTTACAACCCTTACAATACGTAAGTCTATTTTGCAATACTTAATTTTGTTGCAAGGCTTCACTACCCAGCACATTGGAAGAACATAGGTAGGGGGTGTTTCCAGGTGAGAAAGAAGCGAGTGAGATGGACAGGAAAATTCCTTTCAAGAAGCCTATTGAATAAAATTTCATGATTCACTAAATAACATTGGTAGGCCTAGGAAGAACGCAGGAAGTAATGTCAGAAATATTTTTTTGCTACTTCTACACCCAGCTCCTGAAGCTGTTCGGAATCTCACCATTGCAAAATTCGAACAGGATCCAACAACTATTGTATTGACATGGCTACCACCTTTGCAGGCAAACGGAGTCATTCAAGGCTATATTGTTAATGTTACCGGACTAACTCAGCCAGAACTATCTCTCACTTATTTACCTACCGACACGACCTTCACAGTTACCTCTCTTCATCCATATTATCTCTACCAATGTGCCGTTGCAGCAAGAACAAGAATGCAATTTCTCAATTGTTCAGGCATGTAACCATGTCTAAGGATGGCCGTAAATAGCAAAGAAACAAAGCTGCGAATAGCTGGAAGGGCATGAATCAAATGATCTGATACAATTCCAGACCCATCCGATTTGCCACATTTAAGATGGGCAAAAGCACCATCAACACACTCCTCAGAAATGGAATCCATTAGATCATCCACAGAGAGAGAAGAAGACAGGGAAGAAAGAAGGGAGTCACGTCCACAGGCATCCTGAGAGTTCAGAATACCACGTAACTTGGTAGAGAACAGATGAGAGATATGGTCTGCACCAGAAACTCCATCAACAGAAGAAGCAGGCGTACATGATTTAGACTTGTTGACCCGATGAACCTGTTGCCAGAAGCTTTTAGAGTCAAATGACGCCAAAGCAGCAGCCATCTTCTCTCGCCTGATAAATTGCTCGCGACGCCTTAGACGTCTCACTTCATTCGTTAATGAATCAATATTGGCCAACTTCTGTTACGTTCTCTTGGGATCCACCTCCCCCCGAAGACCGCAACGGGCTTATTGTTAAATATGTTATCAGAGCAGTGGTAATTGACACTGGAGAACTGTTTGAAGTGCTCACTGAGTCAAATGGAACCACTCTCGTATATGGTCAACTCCAGCCCGACTCAGCATACAACTTCTCTGTTGCTGCAATGACTGATGCAGTAGGGACTGGACCTTTCACTGACAATATCACAGTCATTACCCCTCCAGATGGTAAGATATTAGCTTCATTGCCATTGCCAGCAGAGACCTGTAAATAAGGCTAGTAAATATTATATATATAATGTAGGTAACTAGGTATTAAGTATAGTTCTATCTTTGGTAGTCTCTATACACCAATTCAGAGCTAGTATTTCCTAAACCAGCTACTTAGAGCCCAGCTATATATAGAATCTCAAACCTTGAGGTCATTAGTGACTGCACATTTCCTATCCCCACATGCAGTCCCTGCAGCTGCTCCCAAAATTAAGCCATTCTTACGAATAAGTGCCACATCAGTGAGAATCTCTTGGCAACCCCTGACACCCGAGGAAAGCAGGGGAGTTGTGAGCATGTATCATGTCAAGTACAGACCGCTGGAGAGGGTGACTCGTCGAAGCTTAGATGACATGTCTGTTGTGATCAGCACAACAGATCTCGAGGTCACTATAACTGATCTTGACCCCAGGGTGACTTATGCTGTTGCTGTTGCTGCAAAGCACTAGTGCAGGCATAGGAAATTACAGCAGTGAGAATGTGGTTGAATGTAAGTGTATTATATACAGTCACGCATGCTTAAACAACCAGTTAATACTATAATGAGATATATAGCTATTGCTTTATCATGTGAACTCTGCAGCGAGATACTACTTAGCAGACTATATGCATGTATTGTATTTTCAGTTGAATTATTAGGAAATATTCACTTAATTTGAGTTCTATAATATGCTTTTTTGGCAGTATTCAGTAACAGCCTGTTCCAGTTGCATCTTACTGGAGCTATTATCTGTCAAGAATGGCTGGTAAGAAAACGACCATTCTACTAGTGTATACCATCCATATGCTTGTTTAATGGATTCTAACCTTTTGTATCAATGCAGCGTGATCGCCATTCAGAGATTTTTACTGACCTAGCACAAGATATGGCTAGGAAGTTGGAAGGTATATGCAATTGTGGACTATCTGCAAAATACATTGGAGATGGTAGACTGCACTGTAACGAAAATAGAACAGGCACAGTCAGCCTCCAGGCCAGAATGATCAGCACAGAAAGCAGGGATAGCATCAGCATACTCTCCTCTCTTCAACAATGGGTACACACAAGCCCAGCACTAGTGGCTAGGGGAGTCCAACTGACGATTATGGCAAGTTGCTCTGTAGAGCTGGCAGAGTTTAACAGCAGTTTAGGCTGCGTACAGGTAACCATGGTACCACAACCAACTCAGCAACCCACAGCTACACAGCCGACATCACCTGATTTGGAACTGGGTAACGAGAATATAGAAGCAAAAGAATCGAGCTCAATACCAATTCCGGCAATTGCTGGTGCTGCTGGAGGAATCCTTGTAGTGGTGATTATCATAGTTATTTTGGCTGTGGTAGTGCACAAAAAACGGAAATCTAAGGGAGTATTCCCTTTAGCAGGGTAAGAGACAGGAAATACTTTGAGTTACATAGATTATTAATAATAAAATTTGTTTACTCTCATCCCTTTTAATTAGGACCAACGCCACAGCTTTAGGCCCATTGCCTACAGGAGGACTGTATATGAAACCACCGATATCAGCAGCTGCTGCAGTGGATCCCTCATTCGAGACATTCCTGTCAACAAGCACAGATGAAGATCATATTTACGAGCCCATCCCAGTAGGCAGGGCTGCCCCACCAGCCACCAAGTACGAAAATCAACCCTTACCAATTCCACAAGACTCAAAAGTACACGAGTATGACACCACGAGTCATAAACCTAAGCCAACACGAACGGCCTATGATTATGCCATCACGGGCAGACGTGTTACGATGTTACCGGAAGAGACATCAGCATCTAGCAAAGCAAATGGATATTCTGTCCCGAGAAAGATCGGGGACGAGCCACAAAAGTCATCCGATGCAGGAGAGGCGTATGCTAAGCTGGATATGGACTCATTACCTCCACTACAGTACAGCACCTTTGGTCAAAGTGGGGCTGTTCCAAATCCGTATGAAGAACTACCAACACAGACTAACCCGTCTTACGGCCAGTTTGGGGCGTCGGACTCCTCTGGCTCGGCCTCGAGACCTAAAGGCCAGGAACACTCCAGAAATGAAGAGGAATACATTGAGATGCACTAACTCAGTTGATACGAGTATTAAACTATGCATTAACTCTTATAATTTTCAGGCATACCAGTATAATTTTATAAACGTCTTCATGTAGCTATACTATCTAGCAAGTGTCGCTTCATACTAATAACATAATGATTAGCTATTCATCAATTTGTACAAATGTTGATATCACTTTTTTGAATATGACTCCACTATGTCTTTTATTTGAGTGAGGAGAGGGTTTCTTGGTCTCCCCCGCCGGGGCAGATGAAAATTTTGTCATAAACCACGGTTCTTCGGGTTTATCGTTAATGACGTCATTTGTGGGGCCGAAGCCGATATAGGCCGCACTGAGTAACAGTGTTTCAGTCGATCCGAAAGAGAGCATGCAGCAAAGAAACGCTTATACACTACTCGCTGTTCTATTACATTGCTGCGGAGCACAGTAAGTCATAAAATCATTTTCCCGCTGCATGCATGTTATTACTGTGATCATAAATCCGCGTCTATATCCTTTATGTATCTTGGATCTCTGCATTGTACGAAACTAATTTTTATATAGTTCAGTCTTTAGTGTGATTGTAGTCATACGTACCTTAAATTGTCACTGAAGGTAAGAATTAGAAGGGATGACTATAGGCCATACTGTTGAGTTAAAATTTCGAGTTTTGAATGCATAGCTACTTGTACAGTAGATGCTTTTTGACAACTTGCATATCTTTGCAAAATACTGGCAGTTAGAAATCCCAGACCTCCCACATGAAGAGCTATATTTCTGGCGAGTAGACATACAAGGAATATAGCTAAAGTGGGCAAAGTGTACATGTGCATTTGTTGGAAGGTAGCTACTAAGCAACAGCTCTGTATGAAGTATTGGTCGAATGGTTTGTATTACCAGCTGTTCAAATTAGTCTATACTTCCAATAAATATGTTGAATGTTCTGGACAGGACAGCATGAGAGCCCTGCAAGGGCTCATGCTGTCCTGCCTGGGACATGCAACAATGCAAAAACATTAACTTTAGGGTTGTAGATCAGTTTGTTATATATTTATTACGGCATCTGTGATTTCATCTGCAAATATAATATAACCATTATGATAGTACGGACAGAATCACTACATGTGCTTAAAAACATTGCTGTAGCAGCTTGTACCATCATAAACAACGGGGAAAAACAATTTATCTTCCTCTGTATCTACACAGACCGTGCACAGACTATGACCTGAGACTGGTGGGTGGACAGGTGCCCAATGAGGGCCGGGTGGAGATCTGTGTGAACCAGCAGTTGGGCACAGTTTGTGATGACTCATGGGGTGATATCGATGCACGAGTTGTCTGCAGACAGCTTGGGTATCGACCAGAAAGTACGTAGCTAGTCTTATTTAAGTAGAATTCTTAGTGCATGAATCGGTATAAGGGCCAAACAAGTTATCAAATTCTTCTGCTGTAGATGCAGATTCCTTCAGATTGGCCCACTTTGGTCAAGGCAGTGGTCAGATCTTCCTAGATGATGTCGGCTGCAGTGGAGTTGAATCTCGACTAATTGACTGCGGCCACCTCCCAGTCGGTGATCACAATTGTGGTCACCGTGAGGATGCTGGTGTTCACTGTGGTAAGGGGCTAGCCAATGTCATTTAAAGTGCCATTTTGTCAAGTCTCCTCAGGCTCTCTAGCTCCCTCCTACTCCTAGTTTCATCCCAGACCAATGTTTGCCCCTATACTGAAGGATTCTTTCTCTATGCGTTTTTATTTGAAACAAATTTGTTCCTTGCAGTTTGTCATTGCTTGTATCTTTCTGAAGGGCATTTTATGATAGGTATAGCAGCTGGGGATATTTTATTCTTGTGGATAGGCTTCTGTGATTATACATTTAAACTTTTGTGTATAATTTCAATGCTACCCTGCACTGTATCTCAATTCAGTTCCATGCCAGCAAGGTGAAATCAGGCTTATTGGTGGTACCGTTGACTGGGAAGGCCGTGTGGAAGTTTGTGTAAATAATGATTGGAGCACAGTCTGTGATGATCTATGGAATACACCAGATGCCAATGTGGCTTGCAGACAGTTGGGCTATTCAAGGCATAGTAAGGAGGAAAGTATCTTTAAATATTGCAACTGTTGGTAACGTCTGATTATCTACCCGTAGATGCAACTGCCTATGCCAGTGCTCATTTTGGCCAGGGAAATGGACCAATTGGCCTGGATAATGTAGGCTGCAGTGGTTCGGAGCTCAGACTAGTCGACTGCAGTTATGATAGCCACACTTCTGACTGCAGTCATGTTGAAGATGTAGGGGTTCTCTGTCTGCCTGAATGTAAGTTATATTCGTATTGTACACAAATCACCTCTGCGCCATAATTCATTACTTTTTTTTGCTTACCTATTCAAAGTTCTCTGTGAGGACGGAGCAATCAGAGTTGTGGGCGGACCAGCTCTAAATGAAGGAAGAGTGGAGGTCTGTTTTAATGAGACCTGGGGCACTGTGTGCAATGACCTATGGCAAAGTGTTGATGCTGGTGTGGCCTGTAGACAACTGGGATTCCCATCACAGAGTGAGTGTACCTCAAATATCATACATGTACAACTTTCTGACTTCACTATACTTTACTGCTCTTCTCACAGATGCTGTGGCATACCTTAGTCCTACATCGACAACATACAGCCAAGGAACTGGTCCAATTTTTTTGGACAATGTAAACTGTGACGGCACAGAATCACGGCTGGCTGACTGCACTTATGACAGTCATACCGCTGATTGCACTCATTCTGAAGACGCTGGTATTCATTGCCAGCGTAAGTGCATAATTATGTGCTCATACATGCATTCTGGAATAATTTTGAATAAGGTTGCTACTGCTCATTAGAACCTTTAGGCTCATGCTAACCGTTTTCAATTTTCATGAAGAGAATTAATATCACTATGCGCATAAATTTGTAATAATTATGCAACATGCAATATGTAGCCAAAGGCAGTACTACATTATACTTCACATAAAGTACAAAACAGTCTAAAATATGATTGCTGCACTTTAACTCCATACCTACAGCTCAGTGTCATGTTCCGTTTACCTTGAATGGAGTCCACCTGAGCCTGCACAAAGAAACGGCGTCATTCGGAGATATAACATATCCATAATCAGAGCAGACAATATGCAAGAAGGATCCGATCTAACTTCTCCCGTTAATAGCCTCAATATTGGAGCCCTCAGGCCCTTCACTACCTATCGTTGTAAAGTTGCTGCATATACCGTTGCATTGGGACCCTACACTGCGGAATACGAAATAACAACCCCACAAGCTCGTAAGCTCTCATGTGTATACCTACATATACCATACTGCGTGGGCAGATGAAAGGCGCCGGCAGGTTGTATATTAGGCATATACACCCAATACCTTCGGCTCGGGGTATATCTAGCAGCAAACTTCCTCTGACCTCGGTCTCGGGTAGTATATTAGCCATATACACCTCCTCACTATGGTTTATATATACTTTTGATTTGTAATTGCACTTCATAGAATAGTGCATGCATGTATATCATTCTTCCTTCTCCATACCCATAGCTCCCACTGCACCACCCCAAGGGGTATCAGCTGAACCACAAGGTCCAACGATATTGGTGATAAATTGGCAGCCACCTCCAGTGGAACACAGGAATGGAATAATTGTGGAATACACCGTCCTTGTCACTGAAATTCTTACAGGAACAACCCGGGAACTCCCCACAGGAGGCACCGCAATCCAAATCACTGTTTCTTCTCTGCACCCATTCTATTCATACAGCTGCAGTGTGGCTGCCACAACTGTTGGTCGAGGCCCCTTTTCGCCTAATTTTACAGTTGTATTGCCTGAAACTTGTAAGTGTATAATTATGAGTATGTGAGTATTTAAATGGTTAGTATATGTAATAGCATAGTTTGGAGTGAAATTTGGTATACGAGTAATGTACCTAGGATGGCGTTAAATTGCACAAGACGAAGCCGAGTGCAATTTGCCATCCTAGGTACATTGCGAGTATGAGTTATCACAAATTTCACTCCAAACCATGCTATCACATGTTAATCTTATAGCCCCTCAACAACAGTTAAATATCACACAGCAACAGTGAAATATCAAAAAAAAGTGAAATATTTCCGTTGTTTCAAAAAGGTGTTTACCATTAGCTCTACAATAGCTATGAGATTATCACTGATAATTATCTTGTTACAGCTCCTGGGGCTCCCCGTAATCCCCGCCACACTGTGCTGGGAGGAACCAGCTGCCAGCTCACCTGGGAGCCTCCCAGAGCAGAAGATCAGAACGGGATAATCCGCCGTTACATGATTGTCCTCATTGAGGTGAACCCCGGGACACGATATGAACTTGAGGCAGATACGACAAGCAAACTTTTGGACTTTCTCCGTCCGTTCACTGAGTATCAGTACAAGGTTGCAGCAGTGACTGTCAGTATTGGGGATTACACCGATTTAATGGATTTTACAACCCTTACAATACGTAAGTCTATTTTGCAATACTTAATTTTGTTACAAGGCTTCACTACCCAGCACGTTGGAAGAACATAGGTAGGGGGTGTTTCCAAATGTGCAAAAAAAATACTGTGTAGTGTAGCATGGGGTCGAGCCTAATACCTAACTAAGAGAAAGATTTAAAGCCTTGTTTCCAGGCCTACCAACCTTAAAATAACATTGGTAGGCCTAGGAAGAACGCAGGAAGTAATGTCAGAAATATTTTTTTGCTACTTCTACACCCAGCTCCTGAAGCTGTTCGGAATCTCACCATTGCAAAATTCGAACAGGATCCAACAACTATTGTATTGACATGGCTACCACCTTTGCAGGCAAACGGAGTCATTCAAGGCTATATTGTTAATGTTACCGGACTAACTCAGCCAGAACTATCTCTCACTTATTTACCTACCGACACGACCTTCACAGTTACCTCTCTTCATCCATATTATCTCTACCAATGTGCTGTTGCAGCAAGAACAAGTGCAGGCAGTGGTCCTTTCAATTTGCAAGCTGTGCAGCTTCCGGAAGATGGTACATAGCTGGATCAATATCTGCATGGTGTACTAAAGTATTATGTATAGCTATACTCTTTCTAATATAAATTGTTATTGAGCTCTGACACTTGTATTTCTCCTCCCAGTTCCTTCAGGCCCGCCACTAAACCTGATAGGATCACCACAGAGTTCCAGAACTCTCCAGCTTTCATGGCAAGCTCCATTGTTCGAGCATCGAAACGGTGTCATAAGAAGATACAGGATAAACGTCACTGAACTGGAGACAGGACAGATACTTCCCCAGCAAACATCTACGGTCACATCAATAAATGTCCAGTCACTCCATCCCTACTACCACTACAACTGCTCTGTTGCGGCGTACACCAATGGTGTGGGACCCTATGATTCGATTATAAGACAAATGCCATCAGATGGTAAGATGAATAGTTTATCACACAATAATAGTGCAACAAATTAATCTATAATTTATGTCTCTCTTTTTAGTTCCTACCAGCCCTCCACATACATTCGTTAATGAATCAATATTGCCAACTTCTGTTACGTTCTCTTGGGATCCACCTCCCCCCGAAGACCGCAACGGGCTTATTGTTAAATATGTTATCAGAGCAGTGGTAATTGACACTGGAGAACTGTTTGAAGTGCTCACTGAGTCAAATGGAACCACTCTCGTATATGGTCAACTCCAGCCCGACTCAGCATACAACTTCTCTGTTGCTGCAATGACTGATGCAGTAGGGACTGGACCTTTCACTGACAATATCACAGTCATTACCCCTCCAGATGGTAAGATATTAGCTTCATTGCCATTGCCAAGCAGAGACCTGTAAATAAGGCTAGTAAATATTATATATATAATGTAGGTAACTAGGTATTAAGTATAGTTCTATCTTTGGTAGTCTCTATACACCAATTCAGAGCTAGTATTTCCTAAACCAGCTACTTAGAGCCCAGCTATATATAGAATCTCAAACCTTGAGGTCATTAGTGACTGCACATTTCCTATCCCCACATGCAGTCCCTGCAGCTGCTCCCAAAATTAAGCCATTCTTACGAATAAGTGCCACATCAGTGAGAATCTCTTGGCAACCCCTGACACCCGAGGAAAGCAGGGGAGTTGTGAGCATGTATCATGTCAAGTACAGACCGCTGGAGAGGGTGACTCGTCGAAGCTTAGATGACATGTCTGTTGTGATCAGCACAACAGATCTCGAGGTCACTATAACTGATCTTGACCCCAGGGTGACTTATGCTGTTGCTGTTGCTGCAAGCACTAGTGCAGGCATAGGAAATTACAGCAGTGAGACTGTGGTTGAATGTAAGTGTATTATATACAGTCACGCATGCTTAAACAACCAGTTAATACTATAATGAGATATATAGCTATTGCTTTATCATGTGAACTCTGCAGCGAGATACTACTTAGCAGACTATATGCATGTATTGTATTTTCAGTTGAATTATTAGGAAATATTCACTTAATTTGAGTTCTATAATATGCTTTTTTGGCAGTATTCAGTAACAGCCTGTTCCAGTTGCATCTTACTGGAGCTATTATCTGTCAAGAATGGCTGGTAAGAAAACGACCATTCTACTAGTGTATACCATCCATATGCTTGTTTAATGGATTCTAACCTTTTGTATCAATGCAGCGTGATCGCCATTCAGAGATTTTTACTGACCTAGCACAAGATATGGCTAGGAAGTTGGAAGGTATATGCAATTGTGGACTAACTGCAAAATACATTGGAGATGGTAGACTGCACTGTAACGAAAATAGAACAGGCACAGTCAGCCTCCAGGCCAGAATGATCAGCACAGAAAGCAGGGATAGCATCAGCATACTCTCCTCTCTTCAACAATGGGTACACACAAGCCCAGCACTAGTGACTAGGGGAGTCCAACTGACGATTATGGCAAGTTGCTCTGTAGAGCTGGCAGAGTTTAACAGCAGTTTAGGCTGCGTACAGGTAACCATGGTACCACAACCAACTCAGCAACCCACAGCTACACAGCCGACATCACCTGATTTGGAACTGGGTAACGAGAATATAGAAGCAAAAGAATCGAGCTCAATACCAATTCCGGCAATTGCTGGTGCTGCTGGAGGAATCCTTGTAGTGGTGATTATCATAGTTATTTTGGCTGTGGTAGTGCACAAAAAACGGAAAACGAAGGGAGTATTCCCTTTAGCAGGGTAAGAGACAGGAAATACTTTGAGTCACGTGCATAGATTGTTAATAATTAAAGTTTGTTTACTCTCATCCCTTTTAATTAGGACCAACGCCACACCTTTAGCTTTAGGCCCATTGCCTACAGGAGGACTGTACAATATGAAACCACCAATATCAGCAGCTGCTGCAGTGGATCCCTCATTCGAGACATTCCTGTCAACAAGCACAGATGAAGATCATATTCACGAGCCCATTCCAGGAGGCAGGGCTGCCCCACCAGCCACCAAGTACGAAAATCAACCCTTACCAATTCCACAAGACTCAAAAGTACACGAGTATGACACCACAAGTCATAAACCTAAGCCAACACGAACGGCCTATGACTATGCCATCACGGACAGACGTGTTATGATGTTACCGGAAGAGACATCAGCATCTGGCAAAGCAAATGGATATTCTGTCCCGAGAAAGATCGGGGACGAGCCACAGAAGTCATCCAATGCAAGAGAGGAGTATGCTAAGCTGGATATGGACTCATTACCTCCACTACAGTACAGCACCTTTGGTCAAAGTGGGGCTGTTCCAAATCCGTATGAAGAACTACCAACACAGACTAACCCGTCTTACGGCCAGTTTGGGGCTTCGGACTCCTCTGGCTCGGACTCGAGACCTGAAGGCCAGGAACACTCCAGAAATGAAGAGGAATACATTGAGATGCACTAACTCAGTTGATACGAGTATTAAACTATGCATTAACTCTTATAATTTTCAGGCATACCAGTATAATTTTATAAACGTCTTCATGTAGCTATACTATCTAGCAAGTGTCGCTTCATACTAATAACATAATGATTAGCTATTCATCAATTTGTACAAATGTTGATATCACTTTTTTGAATATGACTCCAGCTAAGACTATGTCTTTTATTTGAGTGAGGAGAGGGTTTCTTGGTCTCCCCCGCCGGGGCAGATGAAAATTTTGTCATAAACCACGGTTCTTCGGGTTTTATCGCTAATGACGTCATTTGTGGGGCTGAAGCCGATATAGGCCGCACTGAGTAACAGTGTTTCAGTCGATCCGAAAGAGAGCATGCAGCAAAGAAACGCTTATACACTACTCGCTGTTCTATTACATTGCTGCGGAGCACAGTAAGTCATAAAATCATTTTCCCGCTGCATGCATGTTATTACTGTGATCATAAATCCGCGTCTATATCCTTTATGTATCTTGGATCTCTGCATTGTTGTGATTGTAGTCATACGTACCTTAAATTGTCACTGAAGGTAAGAATTAGAAGGGATGACTATAGGCCATACTGTTGAGTTAAAATTTCGAGTTTTGAATGCATAGCTACTTGTACAGTAGATGCTTTTTGACAACTTGCATATCTTTGCAAAATACTGGCAGTTAGAAATCTCAGACCTCCCACATGAAGAGCTATATTTCTGGTGAGTAGACATACAAGGAATATAGCTAAAGTGGGCAAAGTGTACATGTGCATTTGTTGGAAGGTAGCTACTAAGCAACAGCTCTGTATGAAGTATTGGTCGAATGGTTTGTATTACCAGCTGTTCAAATTAGTCTTTACTTCCAATAAATATGTTGCATGTTCTGGACAGGACAGCATGAGAGCCCTGCAAGGGCTCATGCTGTCCTGCCTGGGACATGCAACAATGCAAAAACATTAACTTTAGGGTTGTAGATCAGTTTGTTATATATTTATTACGGCATCTGTGATTTCATCTGCAAATATAATATAACCATTATGATAGTACGGACAGAATCACTACATGTGCTTAAAAACATTGCTTAGTAGCAGCTTGTACCATCATAAACAACGGGGAAAAACAATTTATCTTCCTCTGTATCTACACAGACCGTGCACAGACTATGACCTGAGACTGGTGGGTGGACAGGTGCCCAATGAGGGCCGGGTGGAAATCTGTGTGAACCAGCAGTGGGGCACAGTTTGTGGTGACTCATGGGATGATATCGATGCACGAGTTGTCTGCAGACAGCTTGGGTATCGACCAGAAAGTACGTAGCTAGTGGTATTCTTAGCGCATGAATCGGTATAAGGGCCAAACAAGTTATCAAATTCTTCTGCTGTAGATGCAGATTCCTTCAGTAGCGCCCACTTTGGTGAAGGCAGTGGTGAGATCTTCCTAGATAATGTCGGCTGCAGTGGAACTGAATCTCGACTAATTGACTGCGGCCACCGCCCAGTGGGTGATCACAATTGTGGTCACCATGAGGATGCTGGTGTTCACTGTGGTAAGGGCCTAGCCAATGTCATTTAAAGTGCCATTTTGTCAAGTTTCCTCAGGCTCTCTAGCTCCCTCCTACTCCTAGTTTCATCCCAGACCAATGTTTGCCCCTATACTGAAGGATTCTTTCTCTATGCAGTTTTATTTGGAACAAGTTTGTTCCTTGCAGTTTGTTATTACTTGTATCTTTCAGAAGAGCATTTTATGACAGGTATAGCAGCTGAGGTTATTTATTCTTGCGGATAGGCTTCTGTGAATAACATTTAAGCTTTTGTGTGTGTATGTGTTTGTGGGGGGGTTCAGCCAAGATATATAATTTCAATGCTACCCTGCACTGTATCTCAATTCAGTTCCATGCCAGCAAGGTGAAATCAGGCTTATTGGTGGTACCGTTGACTGGGAAGGCCGTGTGGAAGTTTGTGTAAATAATGATTGGAGCACAGTCTGTGATGATCTATGGAATACACCAGATGCCAATGTGGCTTGCAGACAGTTGGGCTATTCAAGGCATAGTAAGGAGGAAAGTATCTTCAAATATTGCAACTGTTGATAACATCTGATTATCTACCCGTAGATGCAACTACCTATGCCAGTGCTCATTTTGGCCAGGGAAATGGACCAATTGGCCTGGATAATGTAGGCTGCAGTGGTTCGGAGCTCAGACTAGTCGACTGCAGTTATGATAGCCACACTTCTGACTGCAGTCATGTTGAAGATGCAGGGGTTCTCTGTCTGCCTGAATGTAAGTTATATTCGTATTGTACACAAATCACCTCTGCGCCATAATTCAGTACTTTTTTTGCTTACCTATTCAAAGTGCTCTGTGAGGACGGAGCAATCAGAGTTGTGGGCGGACCAGCTCTAAATGAAGGAAGAGTGGAGGTCTGTTTTAATGAGACCTGGGGCACTGTGTGCAATGACCTATGGCAAAGTGTTGATGCTGGTGTGGCCTGTAGACAACTGGGATTCCCATCACAGAGTGAGTGTACCTCAAATATCATACATGTACAACTTTCTGACTTCACTATACTTTACTGCTCTTCTCACAGATGCTGTGGCATACCTTAGTCCTACATCGACAACATACAGCCAAGGAACTGGTCCAATTTTTTTGGACAATGTAAACTGTGACGGCACAGAATCACGGCTGGCTGACTGCACTTATGACAGTCATACCGCTGATTGCACTCATTCTGAAGACGCTGGTATTCATTGCCAGCGTAAGTGCATAATTGTATGCTCATACATGCATTCTGGAATAAGGTTGCTACTGCTCATTAGAATATTTAGGCCCATGCTAACCATTTTCAATTTTCATTAGTGTTGTTGTTTGATGAGCATATTCAGAACCAGGCCTAGCAGTTTAGCAAAGAGAATTAGTATCACTATGTGCATAAATTTGTAATAATTATGCAACATGCAATATATAGCCAAAGGCAGTACTACATTATACTTCACATAAAGTACAAAACAGTCTAAAATATGATTGCTGCACTTTAACTCCATATCTACAGCTCAGTGCCAAGTGGGGGACATCAGACTTGCTGGTAGCAGCATTCCAGGCAGGGGACGTGTGGAGGTCTGCGTAAATGGCATATGGGGTACAGTCTGTGATGATGGCTGGGGACCTACTGATGCTTCAGTTGTCTGCAAGCAGTTGAACTACTCAAGGCACAGTAAGAGAGGGCATAGATCATGTACTGTACAAAACACAGTAATCAGTGACATTATTCCTTTGAATTACTCTGGCTTATTAGTCAATAGGTGTTACACGTAGACCTTTGAAATACTCAACCCAAATAATGCTTTGCATGGACATTGTAGCTAGCTATAGGTTCTATGGGAGGAATCTATCCAAGATATAATGATGAATTTATGGTCCCCACAGATGCTACAGCCCTCTCTCGAGCTCGTTTTGGCCCAGGGAGTATTCCAATTCTGATCCGTAATGTTGGCTGCAGTGGTTCAGAGGAACAGCTCACTAACTGCCCATTCAACAGCCAGACTGTTTCCTGCTCCCACTCTGAAGATGCAAGTGTGCAGTGTCAGATTGGGCGTAAGTAAAGATTATTTAAGCCCTTGTGTAACTGCTATGTAAATGTACACAGTTTACTGAGAAAGATCCATTAAGGTGGCTTTGGGAAACTATAGACCAAAGCCATGTTAGTATACTAGCCTTTTGGGGGGTAAGGTGTTAGTCATTACTATATACATATATTATACAGTGCACTGACTAGGATCCATTGCCTTGGCTATGACCACCCTTCCAAATAGAACTATATATTAAGTCTTTACTCACAAGTACATAGTTATTTTAAGGGTTTCATACAGGATTTTTCAGTTATGGTAAGAAAGACATGCGATAAACAGATGTGTGGAGAGCCAGGCTGCCTGCAATGGGACTTTGCTCCCCCTCCCAAATTTGCAGTTTCAGTCATAGCTTGCTTGTGGTGCCTTATGGGGTCCAAAAGGGTTGCTAATGGGTTACTAGAGTACCAAAAACATATACTATTGTTCTGATATTGTGTGGGGTATGTGTGTGTGTGGGGGGGGGGGGGGGGGGGTAGGATTAGCCTTCCTCGTATGAAACCTTGCCTATATATTACGAGAATGCCCATGCAAATTGTACCCACTTACTATGGCCCTGCATACTTACCGACTAGTGTGACATGTCTATTTCAGTAATATGTCGAAATGGTGACATCAGAATCACTGGTAGAACTGCTGGTGAGACAAGCACTGGAAGAGTGGAAGTCTGCTTTAATGAAACCTGGGGCACTGTGTGCAATGATCATTGGAACCAAAAGGATGCTATTGTAGCCTGCAGACAGCTGGGATATTCAGCACAGAGTGAGTAACTACATGCATATGGTCACATATAGACATCAGTACCTTATGTACACCTCTCTGTAATAGTGTCTGCTATCAATGTTTACACTGCATATATGTGTTATTTATACATAAGAATTAGCCTCGATCCTGCTCGTCCCATTTTACTGAGTGAACATAGGTTTCAGAACCAGACCTGTTGAATGCATGCAGGATCTCATGCCATTCCACAGGTGCTGTGGCCCTCACTACTCCTGGAGCGTCAGGATACAGCCAAGGGACTGGACTGATCTTTCTTGATAATTTACTATGTAATGGCTCAGAATCCAGACTGGTTGACTGTCCCTATGACAGCCACACTGCAGACTGTCGTCACTCAGAAGATGCTGGAGTTCGGTGTGAATGTAAGTATATAGAGAGCTTGCCACTCTCTGTTTGTCCCTTTGAAGAGTTTTGTGCACTATAGCCGTATTAAGGTGTAGTTTGATTATTCTGTATTGTATTATTAATAGATTTTTCTATAGGCCAGGTGTGTGGAATGCCAGCATAAGATAAGCTACTTATCACTATCATTTTAATTTAATTGCAATCAGCAACCTGCCAAAATGGAGACGTCAGACTGGTAGGAGGGGGATCACAGCTAGAAGGAAGAGTGGAGATTTGCTTGGCTGGAGTCTGGGGCACTGTGTGTGATGATCTCTGGCATAATACAGATGCAGCCGTGGTCTGCCAGCAGCTTGGATTCTCACATTTTGGTACGCTACGATTCGCACATGAGTCTTGACAATCAAATTAGGAGCCAATGCAATTCTACTCTCGGAAGATAAACCTCAGATATAATGCATCCACATGCACATTAGGCTTAGGAAAATGGCCACCTGATGCCTGTACTGAGCTTTCTTAGTCAATTCTCTAAAGGACGAGCTTGCCAGGCATATTTAGTCCAATTTTTTCATTCCTCTGAAAAGATTTGCACTGTCTATCTATTGGAATTTCTTCATTTCAAGATTTGAATTAACTTCTTCCCTATTATCTTTTTCCCATAGTAGGACAGTCACAGATGATTACAACACTTGTTTTTGCATGCAGGTTTTTCAATGTAGGAGCCAGCTTAAAGTATGAATGGTATAGTTGCTACATGTTTAGAAATTAGAGCTAAAAAACTGAGCTTATGAATCTTTACACTTGGCAGTGTAGTTTACACAACCCATGGGTTTGGACTCCTAACCACTTATTGAATGTAGAACCACTATTCTATGCTGTTCTCAGTGTTGTTCTTTTTTCAAACACACAGGTGCAGTGACCAGTTTTAGTTTCCGTGGGGGCAGTGGTCCCATCCACTTTGACAATGTTCAGTGCAGTGGATCAGAGTCCAGACTGCTTAATTGTCCGTATGACTCCCACACTTTAGACTGCTCACATGCGGAAGATGCAGGGGTCCTCTGCAGGCCAGGTGAGGGGCTGGATTACATTATGATTACTATATATATAGAGGTATGTTACTCAAACTGACACATATACTAATGTCTTGTAGGAGGTGTTAAGCAAACTTTTTATGTCATATGAAACTACCAGTTTATACCCTTTTTTCTACTATATGTGCATGCATGCATGCATCTGACCCACATAGCTACTAGCCTCGTTTCCAGGCTCTCCCTCTACATGAAAAAAGAGGCTGTACAGCTAGTTTGCCTCCCTGCACAGCCTCATATATACATTCACATGATTGTGCAATCCTATTTGCAGTCACTTGCTCTAATGGAGATATCAGACTAGTTGGAGGTCTGTCTGAGTTTGAGGGGAGAGTGGAAGTGTGTTGGAATGAGACGTGGGGCACAGTTTGTGATGATTCTTGGGGTGTGACAGATGCTCGAGTTGTTTGCAGACAGCTTGGATTTGGTTCTGCAAGTAAGCATTTACTGCTATTAAAAAAGAACTTGAGTATTGAGATCTATATTCCTTGCGTAGATGTTGTATCTTTTGGGAGCGCTCACTTTGGCCGGGGTAATGGTTCCATTTTCCTTGATGACGTTGGCTGCAGTGGCAGTGAACAGAGCCTTGTCAACTGCTCCCATCGAGGCATTGGCAATGAAGACTGTGGCCATCATGAGGATGCAGGAGTTCGATGTAAGAATATGATGAATGAGTGCAGATATGCATGTAGCTACACAATCATAACACTTCTTTGTACAGTGGTCTTGACTCATCATTAATATGTGTCTCTTCAGGTGGTCAGTGCATCGAGAACAGTGTGAGGCTTGTTGGTGGCTCAAGTCAGTATGAAGGTCGTGTGGAGATCTGTTTGTCTGGTCGTTGGGGGACAGTGTGTGATGACCTGTGGGGTAATAATGATGCTAGGGTGGTCTGTAGACAACGTGGATACCAAGAACAAGGTTAATGGATACCCCAACACAGATCATTGTATTTGAAATCACTGGCAAATGATGATTTATTTTGTCATATGCCTTATTTATTTGCAGATACTATGCTACTTGCTAATAATATGTAATATGCAACGGTACTTCCTGCAGTTTATACTCCTTTTTACTGTCACATCTCTGCAACCAGCAATGAGAATGGTGTGATTATTGATTAAAATGCAGCATATCATTGTGGGATCACAATGATATGCTGCAAAAAAAACAAAAAAAACACCCCTCTACTTTTTGTTCTTGGCTATTGCCAATTGCCTGGCTTGAAATTATACCGGATCCAGGACAGAACAGATGTAGAAATGACTAAAAAGTACTGTGTGATTGCTCAAATAAATAATATTGCTGTGGTGACTATCTGTGCACTGAGGTAACTCATGCCAAATTCTCAGTGATTGTCACTCCACATTGGCATGTTGACTGCATAAATTTTTGTACCATAATATATTCTAACTTTAACGCCACCTATCAACACAAAATATAATATCCACCCACCCTGTAATATTATCCTCAGTACCAGCAAATAATAGTCACCTTAAGGTATAAATCTTCATTATTAGGTGCTCAAGCACTTTCTAGTGCTGCATTTGGACAAGGAACAGCACCTGTAATCATGAACAATGTTAGATGCTCTGGAACTGAGTCACAGTTGGCAAGTTGTAGATATGATGGTGCTCCAGTACAAGGGTGTTCCCACAGTGAGGATGCTGGCGTAAGATGCCGGAGTAAGTCTTTATAGTATAGACTCTCTCACTATTAGCTACTGACATACAAACCTGACAAAGTACGTACAGAAAAATTATTTGTGTTTCTTTACATACACAGATGTACCAGGCAGCCCACAGACGGTCAGTGTGACATCACTCAATCCCTCCTCACTAACAGTGTCTTGGACACCTCCTCCAGCCAACCAGCAATTCGGGCCTCTTCTTAGGTATAATGTTTCGTGCTCAGCTCAAGGAACATTCCGCCTCTATGAAACACCGAATAACACAACATTTTCGAGACTTGTGAATGGACTCCATGGTTGTATCAGCTACAATTGCTGTGTATCAGCTATCAATGCTGCAGGAGATGGAATCAAGAAATGCAAAAGTGCATCAACACATGAAGACAGTGAGTGTATACAATCTGTTAGCAGTATAATACTATATGTCAGCATGCATCTGTATTTTTCTATAGTACCAAGTGCTCCTCCCCGGAGTGTTGCAGCATATGCAACAAGTGCTACTTCACTCTTTGTTTCTTGGAGTGCTCCACTTCTGGAACATCGCAATGGATGCATCCGGCAGTACCGCATCTATGTGGTTGAACGTGATACTGGTACTACATTGACAAGACTCATCAATACCGGTACCTTTCAAGTAACAATCTCTTCACTACATCCCTACTATCAGTATGAGTGTAAAGTTGCTGCCATTACCACTGGAGAGGGTCCATCCTCACAAACAGTGACTACAAGAACATATTCCTCTCGTAAGTTCTGCCAAGAGCCGTTCTTTTTTGTTGAGTTATGTGTGCAAGTGTGTGGGTCACTTACTTTTGCATAATCTGTTTTCTGTAGCACCCAGTGGTCCTCCACGGAATATCATAGCTTCACAAACTTCTCGGTCTATTTCCTTTGAATGGAATCTACCACTTATAGCAGACAGAAATGGAGTCATTACAAGCTATTTGATTCGAGTAACTAACGTTCAGACTTCAGTAATTTCTGACTACACTACTGCGTCCACTTCTTACACTGTGGAGTCTTTAAGACCCTGCACTCCCTACAGCATTATGATAGCTGCAAGGAATGTGAATGGTACAGGTCCTTTCAGTGGGATGCATGAAGTTCGAACTGCTGAAGATGGTAAGATATGACTAGTGATGTGGTTGAAAATACTAAAACACACTGCTTTATCCTTTACCTTAATAGTTCCCTCTGGACCACCTCAAAGTCTCTCACTACAAACAAGTAACAGCACCCTTCATGTCTCTTGGAGCCCGCCTTTGTCTGAGAACTGTCAAATCAGACACTACAAGATCAATGTCACTGAGCTTGACACAGGAATGATACTTCTACTGAATACAACTGGTGCTTCCATCACAGTGCCATCTCTACACCCCTTTTACCAGTATAGTAGTGTGGTTGCTGCCTTTACAATCGGAGTTGGACCATACACTTCAGCTCAAACTATACAAATACCTGAATGGAGTAAGTACCATCCTAAAGACTAAAACTGCTATATTCACATGTGACTAGCTACATACGTATACATCACTACTCTCTTACATGCATTTTTGATCTACAGAGCCCAGTGGTCCTCCGCAATATTTTGAAGTTAGTGGTTTTTCTAGCAACTTTGTGAATTTATCCTGGAGTTCTCCCAGACCTGAGCACCGCAATGGAATCATTACTGGTTATGTTGTAAGTGTCACTTTGGAAGATACGGGAGCATCACATCAACTTACAAGCCAGACAACACAACTTACTGTGGAGTCTCTGGTACCAAGTGGTCTATATGCTTTTGCCGTTGCGGCCCAGACCAGTTTGGGGACTGGACCATTCAGCATGACTATCATGCAGAGAACTAACCCAAGCCGTAAGTCTTAAATATTGCAGAATTTGCAATGTATACACATGCATTGACTATACTTACTTAATTCAAACTCCATACACGCATGCATGTTTATCCCACCAGTGTTCAATAATAGCGCTAGCCTATTCCAGTTGCATCTCATTGGAACTATTATTTGTCAAGAATTACTGGTAAGCAAACATTTATAGAATTACGGGTAAACAAATTTTTTATTAGCATTATCTGCTAAATTTTGAACTCTCTATACAGCATAGTGACTATTCAAATATTCTTAATGACATATTACAAGATATAGCTGGGAAGGTGGAACTATCAGCAGAATATATTGGAGATGGCAGACTGCACTGTGATATAACCAGGAATAATACAATTATCCTCCAGGCCAGAATAATCAGCACGGAAAGCAGGGATAGCATCAACATACTCTCTACCCTTCAACAGTGGGTATGCACAAGTCCAACACTAGTAGCAGGGGGAATCCAACTGAGGGTTGTGGCAAATTGCTCTGTATATTTGACAGAGTTTAACTGCAGTATGAGTTGTGTGCAGGTTCCCAAGGCATCAAAAACAACTGAGCAACCCACAACACCAGTGAAGCATGTGGAAGCAAAATCGTCTACTTCAGTACTAATTCTGGCAATTGCTGGTGCTGTTATAGCAATTTTTATGCTGGTCATCATTGTTATTGTAGCTGTGTTAGTATGCAGGAAGCAGAGGTCTAAGAGAATAATTCGTTTTGCAGGGTAAGAGGGAGGAAAAGTATTGACTTGCATTTATTATTCACTTATTTGTTTAATATATCACATAGGGACTTAAGGAACCGTACTGCAGTGGTAGACCCATTGTCTACAGGAGGACTATATGAACAACCACCAACCCTGGCAGCTACTCCACTGGCAACAGCACACGGGGGAGCAGATGGATCTACGCTTCAGACTGTACTAGAAGTGAATGAAGATCATGTTTATGAGCATATCCCGGCAGACAGTGATCTTTCACCTGCCACCAAGTATGAAAATTGTCCCTTGCCAATTCCACAAGAGTCATTGACACACGTATACAGTACCACGAGTCATAAAACTGAGTCAGCTAACTTCAGCTATGATTATGTCACCACAGTTAGGTGTACCACCGCACTGCCAGAACAATCGGCATCAAGCGTAGCAAATGGCTATTCTATCCCGAGAAAGGCCAGAGATGAAGCACAAATGGCATATAGTGAAGGAGAGGGGTATGGCAAGCTGAATGTGGAACTTCCACACGATTCATCAGTACACGTGTATAACACCACAAGTCATGGAATCAAGCCAGGAGAAGCAGCCAATCCTGGGCGTGAGTGTGCCACTGCAGTTACAGTATTGCCAGGGGAGGCATCAGCGTCTAGCAAAGCATGCATGAATGTGTACTCTGTCCCAAGAAAAGCCAGAGATGAGTCACAATTGGAAAAATCATTTGTTGAAGCAGAAGGGTATGCTACACTGGATGTGGGTTCGCTACCTGCACTACAGTACGCTAACTTTGGACCACCAAGTGGAGCTGTTCCAAATCCCTATCAGTTGCTGCCATGTACCTTTGGGGACTGCACTGGCTCAGACTCAACCAGATGTGAAGGCCAGGAGGACTCCAGAGATGAAGAAGAGTACATAAAGATGTACTGATTTAGCTAATTGTGTCGTTATAATATACATATTCATGGACTTAGTTTATGGGTGTTTCACATAGCAAGTATGTTATTGTACTGCTTTAGTACTTTACAGTATTTCATGTAGATATTGATGTGAATGCAAATCAGTTGCATATACAGGTGTTTCCGGTGTGGTAGCTGATGACGTCGACGGCGGACGCTCCACAGAAGTTGTTGTCAGGGTTTCCCGTAGAGCGTGAAGGAATATTTAGCACTTTGTAGCACCTTGAAATTATATTCATTGTAGTTTGAGGAAGTTCCGGTCACGCCCCCTGATGGGAATATTAAGTATTACTCTCTATGGAGAATGGAGCGTTTTCGTGGCAGAACCAAGGATCCGTCAGCTATCTCGAGGATTGCCGTTAGGTAGTTAATCCACTGCACCTTTGCATGCTGTGGTAAGCAGCGTTCTCCAAATCGGTATCGCAGTGTTGGTCTAGAGCCTTTATAATACGGTCGTTAGGTCACACGCAAGCGTTTTTACCGTTTTTCTCGGCAAACGCCCTCGTCAAGCCAAATACCGCCCATGCCACTTCCGGTAGGTGCGTGGGTGTCACATCGGCCAGTTCGATCAAGGATACTTAATTACTAACGTAGGTTCGATGACCTCATAATTCCGGTAAAAGGGAATTAGAATAGTGTTTTCTTGTTGATGGGCTGCAGTTAGTGTTTCAGTCGAACGAGAGCATGCAGCACAGAAGTGTTTTCTTACTACTTGCTATTCTACTGCAAAGCTGCAGCGCATCGCATACGTAAGTCATAAAATTATTAATATCGCTACTAGTATTATTAAACACTGAATCCACCCTCTATATTATAGAATGCTGCACCTGAACTTTTATATATGTCCTAGCTATTGTTATATAATAGAAAATCTGAACGAAAGTAATTCAAATAATGACAGCAAGAGGTATTAGCCGAAGATTACTATGCTAATTGTTTTAGATAGAAGTGTTGAGGAAGTGAATAGTGTAACGATAGCTTGGATAGTAAAGTTGCAGCATACTTTCTATGGGAAATAGAGTTTAAACATTACCTGCAGGAGGCAGGTGATGATCCAGGTACAAGATTTACTTTGGTCAGGTATATGTTCTGAATGAAGATACAAGTAAAAATGAAGACAGGCAGTGTAAATTATGTGGGGGGGGGATGAATGTGAAAGTGTAGTGCATTTACTCTGGGAGTGTCCTATAGCATTAGAAATACTTTCACTGCTAGCACATGCACTCATTATTTTTAGGGTGAGAATTGGGACGGATATGATTTTAAAGCCTTGCTAAAACTAGTTAAGAGTTTTATATTATTAATCTGAAGAATGCAATATATAGTGATCAGGATGGTACAATCTATGGTTGCTCTTCTAACTGCGGATCTTACAAACTCTCCCTGCATCTATGGGTGCATAGTCAATGGTGGAAGCGCTATGGCAGTATAATATTTTATAGAATTGATGTTTATAGCAACGTCCTTCAATATAAGATTGCAAACAGTACTTATACTACTGCTATAATATTACATAAGCACAATTTATAGCTATGTTGAACAGCAGTTGGGTGGGCAGATTTTGGTTTAGATGACTGCATGCGTTGGTACTTCACATCTTTAATAAGCGGCTCAGTTCCTGCAGGAATACTGTCCCCATCTACTAGCTACCTGGTAAAGTTTAAAATTACAGCAGATCAGCATCAACATATTTCTGGCTTTCTGTATTTGTTATGTCTGCATTGCATGGGAGTTTCAGGTACTATACTAGTCGTAGCATTGTGATATCTATAGCCATAATTAATAGAGCTGAATCAGAGTCAGAACTGATACAGTATTATAATGATCATTGCAGAGTATAGAAATATCCCTTAGCTATCATTCTCTGTGTACACTGAAATAGTTTTTCAGTTTTATGTAGCAATTTCCACTTGCCCCTCTACAGACCTAGTTATGTGAAATATATAGTTAACAGCAGCTTGAAAAAAACTGTTAGAAAGAAACCATTTTGATGTTAGTGTCACCAGTCTTTTACTCCTCCCCAATAAACGTGACTGAAAACGTATTTGTGAACTTGATGCTCCCCAATTGGTAATATTGAAACTCACTCTCAATGTCACACTGCAAAACTACATGAGGGTCAGCTTAGTTGAATCACTTCATAAGTTGTTCACTCGTGATTACCTTATATGGTAGAGCCAGAAAGCTAGCCAGTAGCCTAGTTAGGGAAGCTAGTCACGAAAACATAATCTGATAGCCTTTTAAAGGACTGACCACTTGTTATTCCTAGTAATCAACTGATCTGATACCCCACATGTCCAGTTGCAGGAATAACAAATAGATGTGTTTCCTTAATTTTATAGCCATGCAGCAGCGCTCTAACCACTTTATTATTTCTGCAACAGCATATGAGGTGACCCTACTCTGAAACTGCAGTAAACACTCAGAAGCTTAAGAGGCAACTTGAATGTCCTCATAAAGCTTCTGATGTAGGGTGCACCATAATTGTTGAAACTTTTGAAGGGGACACCTGGGTAATTGGAAGCTTTTAAATGAATGATCAAGTGTCCTCAGAAATTATACTTTTGAGGCAACTTGAATGTCCTCTTAAAAGCTTTCAATTATTGGTGATGTACGTACTTCTAATTGGGGTACAGTATCATATGGCACACCAAAGTAAAGTTATCTTATTGATCTGCACTTAACTATACATTCTCTGTCTAACTTAAAGTATGTGGCTAGCTTTCTGGCACCAGTCAAATCTGAAAGTTTTGTGAGTGAACATCTGCTAATCAACTGATCTGATGCCAAAGTATATAGTTGTGGGAATAACAAAGTGGTTGATTGTAGCTAGCCACAACAAGGGAAACTCCAAGTACCTTGTTATTCCTGCAATATACATAGCTATACGAATACATATCATGAGGTGAGTAACAACTAACCTGGAACCATGCATATTAATGCTGCTGGAGAAGCTACGAAAAAGCAACTGGTCTTTGGTAGATTGCAGTCTCTTTCTCCAACATATTTTCAAGGATCAGCTCTACTATTAAACCTGGGAGCTGTATAGCTATGTCTTTGTCCAGGTTTCTGACTTTTCGTGCACCACAAGTTTGAAGACGACGTCCATGTAACTGCCAGAGACGCTACTTTAAACATGTGATTTGTAGGAATTCAATAAAGACCCATATAGATTGTCTATAGTTTTGTTTTGGCCATACCTCCTTGCAGAAACTGAAAGTTGACATATATTTTCTTAGTTTTCACCCAAGGATCACATCATATAAGTTTGGATCCTCTCTGACTAGATTTTCTTTCTTCTTTATACACGCCCCCTTTTTCTTATCTTTACACTTGGGCAGTGTATATAATTATGGATGATATGCTTTCCATTTATCATCATCATTCAGTAGTTACATGCACCATTTGCCACTACAAAGTAATATGTCTGATGTGATTAGGCAAGTATAGTTACAGAAAACAACTATGCACCATTTAGCAAAATTCAAATCTAATATATAGCTACAGCCTATTGTATGTATACCAAAACATCCCCATAGCAGTTATGCCATCATAAACAATCGAAATAACAATTTATCTTCCTCTATCTATACAGATGCTCCACAGGTGCAGACTATGTCCTGAGACTGGTGGGTGGACAGGTGCCCAATGAGGGTCGGGTGGAGATCTGTGTGAACTATCAGTGGGGCACAGTTTGTGATGACTCATGGGATGATAGCGATGCTCAAGTTGTCTGCAGACAGCTTGGCTATCCACCAGAAAGTATGTACCTATGCCTTCAGACCACGTAAGCACTGAGTAAGTGTTCACATTCTTCCATTGTAGATGCAAATTCCTTCAGCAGGGCCCATTTTGGGCAAGGCAGTGGTGAGATCTTTCTGGACAATGTGGTCTGCAGTGGAACTGAATCTCAACTAATTGACTGCGGCCACCTCCCAGTGAGTGATCACAATTGTGGTCACAGTGAGGACGCTGGTGTTCACTGTGGTAAGACCCTCTTGGGTTAAGATAACAAACTGTCATGCTGGTATTAACTGTGGTAATGGCCTAGAATCTTCGATTAAGATGACTTATATAATATTATTGTGCCAGTATTTTATCGCTTTGCTTTTTGAGTCTTACCGCAAAGGCATTTGAATTTATTATTGCAACTACCCCCACTGTTCCTTAAGCTTAGTTACTGCTGGATGCCTAACCTGTCTTGCACTATCCCTCATAGAGTAATTTACTATGATGGGAAAAGATAAAACAGCAGCTTGTGTTCAGGGATAAAGGTGCTCCTCTAAACTGCCCACCCTTAGTATGTACCCACTTTATTTCAGATCGAGATGTCAGGCTGGTGGGAGGTCTGTCTGAATTTGAGGGGAGAGTGGAAGTGTATTGGAATGGAATGTGGGGCACAGTTTGTGATGATTTGTGGGATGTGGCAGATGCTCGAGTTGCTTTGCAGACAGCTTGGCTATGGCACTGCAAGTAAGAATACTTGTGCTATTAACAACGAACTTGAATATTGAGATCTATAGCTATATTCCATAGATATTAGAGCTTTTGGGAGTGCTCGCTTTGGCCAGGGAATTGGTTCCATTTCCCTCGGTAATCTGGGCTGCAGTGGAAGCGAACAGAACCTTGTCAGCTGCTCCCAACAAGGCTTTGACTGTACCCATAATGAGGATGCAGGAGTTCGATGTAAGTAATATTCTGGAAGGATGAATGAGTAGAGATAAACGAAGCTATGCAATCATAATACTCCAATATCTATATTTTTAAGGTGGTCAGTGTATTGAGAACCGTGTGAGGCTTGTTGGTGGCTCAAGTCAGTATGAAGGTCGTGTGGAGATCTGTTTGTCTGGTCGTTGGGGGACAGTGTGTGATAACCTGTGGGGTGAATGTTTGCCATTTCGTTGGCAAAGAAAGGACTCTTATTGCCAATGTTTGCCATTTCATTGCCAAAGTAAGGACTTACTTGCCAATGGTTTTTCACTGGCAATGAAAGGTACGGAATTGCTTATGCCATTGCCAATATTTTTCACTTTATTGCCAAAGAAAGAGAATTGCCAGAGATTGTGTTTTATTGTATGCCAGACCTCTACGGTTGATGGGACAGAAATTTATCATTAATCCTGAATTGCATGCAGTATGGCCAATCATGTTTGACACATTAATATTCCAAGAATACAAAGAAGACAGGTTATAAAAAACCAATAATGAAGCAGCACATGTACTGTTACTAAAATGTAGAGATAAGTGTTGATTAAGTTACGAGTTTATATAATGTCCATGTGCCAGTTTTCTTCATACTTAAGCACTTGTGAGAATTCATTTTTTTAGGTCTTGGTACGATATATATGATGATGGCAGTTTCAGTGTAGCACCAAAAGTGGAGGCAAATAGTCATCGTGACTTCAATGGTCTATTGGCAATGAAACATCTACAGTTCATTGGCAATGAAAGCAAAATTATTGCCATTAAAAGGACAAACTTTGCCAATCTTACGCATCTTCACTGCAGCAATTCTTTGCCAAAGAAAGTAGAGTAATTGCAAGAGTCAGGCAACTTCCACTGCAATACATTTTCCATGGTTTGCTCTGCAGGAAAAGTGGCACTGATTTCCAAAGAGTCTGCCTTCCTTGCCAGAGATTTCATTGCCAATGTTTCTCACTTTATTGGCAAAGAAAGAGCTTTCATTGCCAGAGATTGGCCTTTCATTGCCAAAGAAAACATTTACGTTGTGCCAAAGCGCTGTAAAGGATTGCCAGAGGTTTTCACTGGCAATGGCATTGACAAAGAAAAGCTTTTTTTTTATCACTGTCAACAATGAGAATGAAAATAGAGGTTATCTTGGCAATAAAAAGCGCTTTTCATTGCCTATACTTTCATTGCCAATGTTTGCCATTTCATTGCCAAAGAAAGGACTTACTTTGCCAATGTACTACCAGAAGTTATCTTTGGCAATAAAAAGCTTTTCATTGCCAATATCATTGTCAATGTTCGCCATTTTATTGCCAAAGAAATGATTTTCAGTGCCGATGTTTGCCATTTCATTGCCAAAGTAAGGACTTACTTTGCCAGTGTACTGCCAGAGGTTATCTTGGCAATAAAAAGCGCTTTTCATTGCCTATACTTTCATTGCCAATGTTATCACTGTCAACAATGAGAAGAAATAGAACAAAAAGTAATGCTACATGTCTGCTGCTCTCTGTTTCTGAGATAAGTACCTTGGTAGGTTCACCATTTTTCAGCAGATCACAATTAGATCATGAATGTTGTAGTTCAACAGAAATGTCTGGCAACACTTCCTTGAAATTCACATTATAATTAGAGCACACATAGTGGTAATTACAATTATGTACTTTGAAATATTACTCGAACTAAATCTGCTATATCCTTTGTTTTCTTAATAAATGCTAGCAAATAATACTTACTCTATGGTATTTGCTACATACCCAGAAATTGGTCCCCAATGCACTTTGCCATTTCATTTGCCAAAGGAACAGCACTTAATCATTGCCAATGTTAGATGCTCTGGAACTGAGTCACAGTTGGCAAGTTGTGGATATGATGGTGCTCCAGTGCAAGAGTGTTCCCACAGCGAGGATGCTGGTGTTCGATGCCAGAGTAAGTCTTTATACTATAGACTCTCTCACTACTAGCTACTGACATACAAATTTGACAAAGTACATACAGAAAATTTATTTACATTTCTTTACATACACAGATGTACCAGGAAGCCCACAGACGGTCAGCGTGACATCACTCAATCCCTCCTCACTAACAGTGTCTTGGACAGTTCCTCTAGCCAACCAGCAATTCGGACGTCTTCTTAGGTATAAAGTTTCGTGCTCAGCTCCAGGAACATCCCGCCTCTATGAAACACCGAATAGCTCAACATTTTCAAGACTTGTGAATGGACTCTTCGGTATGCCGAGTAAGTCTTATTATAGACTCTCTCACTACTAGCTACTGACATACAAATTTGACAAAGTACATAAGAAAATTATTTCATTTTTTACATACACAGATGTACCAGGAGCCCACAGAGGTCAGGTGACATCACCAATCCCTCTCACTAACAGTGTCTTGGAAGTCCTCTGCCAACCAGCAATTCGGCCCTCTTAGTTAAAGTTTCGTGCTCGCTCAGGAACATCCCACCTATCACCAATACTCAACATTTTCAGCTACAATTGCTGTGTATCGGCTATCAATGCTGTAGGAGATGGAACCAAGAAATGCAGAAGTGCATCAACACGTGAAGACAGTGAGTGTATACAATCTATTGCATTCAGTATAATACTATATGTCAGCATCTATATTTTTCTACAGTACCAAGTGCTCCTCCCCGGAGTGTTGCAGCATATGCAACAAGTCCTACTTCACTCTTCGTTTCTTGGAGTGCTCCACTTCTTGAACATCGTAATGGATGCATCCGGCAGTACCGCATCTATGTGGTTGAACGTGCTACTGATACTACAATGACAAGACTCATCAATACTGGTACTTTTCGAGTAACAATCTCTTCACTACATCCCTACTATCAGTATGAGTGTAAAGTTGCTGCCATTACCACTGGAGAGGGTCCATCCTCACATGCAATGATTATAAGAACATATTCCACTGGTAAGTTCTGTCAAGAGCTGTTGTTTTTTTGTTAAGTTATGGGTGCAAGTGTGTTGGTCACTTACTGTTGCATAATCGTTTTTCTGTAGTACCCAGTGGTCCTCCACAGAATATTATTGCTTCACAAACTTCTCGGTCTATTTTCTTGGAATGGGGTCTACCACTTCCAGCAGACAGAAATGGGGTCATTACAAGCTATTTCATTCGAGTAACTGACATTCAGACTTCAGTAATTTCTGACTACACTACTGCAGCCACTTCTTACACAGTGGAGTCTTTAAGACCCTGCACTCCCTACAGCATTATGATAGCTACAAGGAATGTGAATGGTACAGGTCCTTTCAGTGGGATGCATGAAGTTCGAACTGCTGAAGATGGTAAGTTATAACTTGTGATACAGTTGAAAATACTAAAACACGCTGCTTTATCCTTTACCTTAATAGCTCCCTCTGGACCACCTCAAAGTCTGTCACTACAAACAAGTAACAGCACCCTTCATGTCTCTTGGAGCCCGCCTTTGTCTGAGAACTGTCAAATCAGACACTACAAGATCAATGTCACTGAGCTTGATACAGGAATGATACTTCTACTGAATACAACTGGTACTTCCATCACAGTGCCATCTCTACACCCCTTTTACCAGTATAGTAGTGTGGTTGCTGCCTTTACAATCGGAGTTGGACCATACACCTCAGCTCAAACCATACGAATACCTGAATGGAGTAAGCACCATATATCCTAAAGTTTATACTGCTATACTGCAGTCAGCTACGTTATGTACTACATACAACATATTACTGCACTCTCTTGTGTTTTATCTACAGAGCTCCCTCTGGTCCTCCACAAAGTGTTGAAATCAGTAGTTTTTCTAGAAATTTTGTGAACTTGTCCTGGAGCTCTCCCAGACCCGAGCACCGCAATGGAATCATTACTGGTTATGTTATAAATGTCACTTTAGAAGATACAGGAGCATCATATCAACTCACAAGCCAGACAACACAACTTACTGTGGAGTCTCTGGTCCCAAATGGTCTATATACCTTTGCTGTTGCGGCCCAGACTAATGTGGGGACTGGACCATTCAGCATGACTATCATGCAGAAAACTAACAGAAGCCATACCTCTGCAGTGCTGACTCCAGCAATTGCCAGTACTTTTGGCGGAATTTTTGTAGTGGTCATCATTGTTATTGTGGCTGTATTACTGTACAAGAAACAGAGGTCTAAGACAATAGTCCACAGTAAAGGGTAAGAGACAGAAAGTATAATGATTCCATATGTACACAAGTTATTGGTACGTTGAATATTTATGTATCTGTGTTAATTATTGTGTAGGGACGTGAGAAGCCAGAGTACAGCGGTAGACTTACGGCAGCTGCATACAGAAGGTAACCGACCACCAATCCCAGTAAATGGATCTATGCTTCTAGCAGCAGATACAGATCATGTTTTTAAACCCATCCCAGATGACTTACCAGTCGACAGGTATCAGAAGTGTCCCTTACCAATTCCGCAAGAGTCATTAGCACAAGAGTCAAAATCCACAAGTCGTACCACGAGTAGCTCTACTGATTATCACATTCACAAAACGCTGCAGCAAACAACAGCTGCTCTTGAGGAAACAGAACAGAGAAAGGATCAGCCTCCACTTGTGCCTAAGCATGGCATCAAAGGTCAACAACCGTGCAGAGCAAATCTAGCATCCACAACTCTCACCAGCAGTACTAGTCTGGATCGTCGCATTCACAAAACCTTACGTGTACAGCAAATGACAGCGCCCCTTGAAGAAGCAGAACAGAGTTTCACCAAAGACAAACAGCCTCCACCTGTGCCAGAGCATGGTGTCAAAAATCAGCAAAATCCAACACCGATAATGAGAAATCTCCCCACCAGTCTGGCCCATCGCAGTTACAAATCCTTACCACGAGTGGCAGTGTTTCCTAAGGAGAAAAAACGGAACTTCATTAAAGATAAGCAGTCTCCACCAGTACCCAAATCAGAAGCTTCCCTTAACCATAGCTTAACAGATGAACAGCCAACACCTGATTCAACACGCACACCGGGAAATCTCACCTTCAGTCTGGATCATCATGTGCACAAAACCCTAGAGCAAATGACGGCCACTCAAGAGTCAGACCATAGCTGCCTGAAAGATGAGCCTGCATCGCCAGATCCACCAACCACATTGACCAGTTTCACCTTAAGTATTAACCCTCACGTTCACAAAGTCCTAGAGCAAATGACTGACCCTCAAGAAACAGAGGACAGGTTTACAAGAGAACTGCCACCACCGGTGCCAGAAAGGACACAGAATTATAACGAGACTGTTAATAACAGTATGAAGCATCGATTGTTACGATCATTTCGTCGAGATCGATGGCACCGTAAGAAACCTAAGAAAGAAGATCCTAAAGCCACACCACAAACAGTCACTTTTGCAGTGGACCAGCAAATCCATTCCGCTTTGCAGCAGCTAGCAGCCATACAGAATCATACTGATAAAGAGGGAACGGACACTGTTGTTCACAGAGAAGAGCTACCACCATCTGCACCCAGAAGAAAGTCCACAGACCAAGATGTCATGCCTACTGCAGTCCAGGATGGCAACCAGAGCAAGCAGACGAGTAATGTAGACTCAGAAAATCAATACCAGCCATTACTACCACGTAGGCTGTATGCCCAGCCCCAGGAGAATGCTGACTATCATTTATATTCCGCTTTGCAGCAGATAGCAACCACACAGAATCGTACCGATAAAGAGGGAACGGACACTGTTGTTCACAGGCAAGAGCTACCACCATCTGCACCCAGAAGAAAGTCCACGGACCAAGACGTCATGCCTACTGCAGTCCAGGATGGCAGCCAGAACAAGCAGATGAGTAATGTAGACTCAGAAAATCATTACCAGCCATTACTACCACGTAGGCTGTATGCCCAGCCCCAGGAGAATACTGACTATCAGACAATTATACGCGAATGATGATACCCAGTTAGCAGTTGAGATTTGCTAGTAGTGACTAATAGTTGCGCAGAAGTACTGCTTAGACATGTTTGCCTGCCATGTAGTTTAAAGACTATAATTTATAATTCGCTATTGTAGAATTCATGGAATAATTATCTATTTAGCTACTGCTCAATTTTGCCCACAAGCACATTTCCACTCTCGTCCTTAACTTTCACTCTTCCTAAAGTATAGTGGGTCTCTTGCCTACAATTGGGATACGTACACGGTTGTCACCATGTACAATACCCCATCAAGGCAGTCACGACATTGCAGTAGTGATGCCAATTAATAGTGATATCTATCTCTTTATCTGATATTTGGAGTAAGGTTTATATACTGTTATGTGGACTTCCACTGGAAATTAGGACTTACAAGTATGTGTAATATACAAGGTAAAGTCTTTGCTGGTATTGAGTGTCATTTCACCATTAATCTAAATTTGGTGCATGGTGTACTTCCCAAACATATAACACATATAAACATATTTACTGACATCAGATGCCTATACAACTGCACACACGATGGCTAATGGTCCTCCGCCATAGCAATAGCCCGGTCTACGTAATCAAAAGCACCCACAAACAGCTACACTAGAGGGTATATACTTGCAGTAATGTGTAATAAAATAGCAAAAACATATGCAAAACAAACATAATATGCTAAATATGTCTATGTGGGACTTCTATGTGGAGACTCCCTAGTAATACTTGGCAATGTATTGAAACTTGCACATACGTCCATTAACATCATGCTTACATACTTATTGCTTGTTTGGTCTTGAGAGATAGCAATAAGCATTCAACATCGATATCCTGCGTCTAGCTGAAACTGCTTTGTATTAAGAATATAGCTCATGCAGTAAACTTTAGGCTAAAGCACACACACACTCCCCTTCCGCAAAATGGGCGGAAGGGGGCTGGCACGCGAGACTAACACACACCATGAAGCTAGTATCTACCTATAATGTTACTGCAAAATGATCTTTCAGAAAAGGTTGCACCTTAAGCTGAGCTACCACTTAATGTGTTTACAAATTTTACCTAGCACTACTACTCCTTATGAACTACTGCAGGTGATCAACTTGACTTTAGCCAGTCTACCAATAATTAAGGTTTATGCTTTCCCACACAACCGGCTAGAGTACTGATTGTAGCAACACTAATCTTGTGCATAGCTGTAGCTATGACTGCCATGGAACTTAAAGGTATGCATAGAGTGTAAAAAAAAAAGTGGTTGGGTTTACATTACACGTCAACTACATAGTACTAAGGTTGTATGTAATGGATGTTGTATAGAGCAGTTATCATGTAAGCTTATTCTGTGTTCCTTCACTACTTCATATAATATTATGGCATCATGTATACACCAGGATGGCAGTCGAGTATTGTATAGCTGAGACAATTGCTACAGGTAGCCGGGGCTCTTCATGCATTAAAAAGTGACTGATAGTCTGTTCTGGGCATATGTGGTGGTTGTTCTTCCCCACCAACGTCAGTGTCTTCTTGTATCTTCATTATTATTTTGATTCTGTATGGCTATTTGTTTTAGAGCAGAGTGAACATGATGCAGTTAAAGGGAGCTTTTACAATATGGGTGTGGGATCCACCTATAGTTCCTCCACTGTGCACTTGGTTATGTGGGTAGATTCTCTGACAGGTGAACCATGAACGTCACATTTGTTAGTATAAGGAGTTATGCTTCAAATTGTGTTTACATTATTATGCAATCTTGTGTTTGATTTAGACCCTCATACTTTCATTAATTAGCTGCTTTGACGTAGTTATTTTTCTCTCATTAAAATGACAGTAAAAATACAAGTCTGGAATTGAGGGGATGATATGTTACACGTATAGCCTTCTCTGCATGGTTCGTAAAAATCTCTGTTTAATAATAATCAGTCATTACTGTTCAATTTTGTCCACAAGTACATTTCCACTCTTGTCTTTAACTCTCACTCTCCCTGAAGTGTATCGAGTCTCCTGCCTACCATCGGGGTACACAGTCTTCACTGTACCGTCTGGGTACTCACGACGCTGCAGGGAGGAGGCAGTGGAGCCAATTAGTATCGGCAGAATGTCCTCAATTGTGAGTAAAGTAAGTTTGCTATTACCACACTATGGGTACCTGATATTGGACTATGTTATTAGCCACTGCATTCAAGGTCTACAACCATGCGTGTCGTTTAGCACTACACAACGGCTTCATCTTAATCACTCCCATAGCTACCCTAGCAATTGTACCCTGATCTATAACTACGTAACAGAAGGCCATTCATTTTTAGATAAGGTTCCTACTTACTTTATATCCCAATGTGTGGTATTCCCTCTGGCCATTGGCAAACTCGATGGTCCTGTCTCCGTTGGGTTGTAGCCGCTGAATGGTGCCATCTGGAAACAAGCTCTCCTCCTCCCCACTGGGATAGACGTACTTGCGAGTCCGGTCTGGGAATATCTCCTTGGTGCCATTCGGGTAGTGTTTTTCACTCTGGTTACTGGAGGGGGGTGGAGCTCCAGAATAGTCAACTGAATGATAAAAGGACCCCTACAACCTTCTTTTGATGATAAAAGGAAGTTGGCTAATTTGCTGGATGGGTGGGGAGAGTTGGCATGCCATCAAAAAGATTTTTAACCCACCATTCCTGATTTTCAAGGTCAGATATCCAGCAGTAATGATTTAAATGTAGCAGCTACTGTGACAGTGACTACAATACTGGCTTAGCTGTCGTCATATTGGCAGTCTGTGTATGTGACATTGTGCTCTACTGCAATTTAGTGGTCTACGCATGTGACCCCCACGAATCAATGACGGCACTTTAAATTGCATAACACACACTTTAGTGTGCATTATTTGGATAACACACACTTTTTAAAAGACGCTCACAAGACCTATGGCTGTTTTGGGTCAGTGAGAGTACTAAAACCTTGGTTGGCAGTGCATTATGGGGCTACTTAGTGTGCTTGGGCAATATAATAACGGTCTCGGGCAGATAATGCTCTTGCCTTTGGCTTGTGCATTATCTGCCCTTGACAGTTACTGTATTACCCTTCCACATTGAACATTCCTAGTAAAAGATTTCGTAAAAACGTTTCTTCTTAAAAACATAATTTTCTTAAAATGTGTTTACACAACTACTACTGATTGAAAAACCACAGCGCAATATATATATTATATAAATTGCATATATTGCACTGGCGGTAGCTTTGATACGCCCACGCAGCGGGCTACAAATACATTAATTGTCCGTGTGTGTTATGTAAATTATTTCACTCCCTCCAGAGTGTTGATATGCTTGAATATATAATCAAAGACACAAACAAACACTTAAATCTAGGGGTAAATTAACAGTAGACAGGTCTAAAAATAGCAAAACAAGTACAAAGAACACAAAAACATGTTATTCCCCTGGCTTACTTTGGAACTTCAAGTCCATCAGGATAGGTTGTGTGTGTTGTCTTAGAATCAGCATAATAGTACACCTGCAAAGAAACCATCATGACACATGTACACCACATGCCCTGCTAGATTACATGATTCCCCCGGTAATATTGCAATTATTCATACATGCGGTTCTCTACTCTGTATAAGGGCTGTATGTCTTTAGCCAAAAATAACGAATAGCACAAATTCAGATCCCTAGCTTGAAGGGACTTCAGGCCGTACATGTATATACTCTAGTTTCTGGTTGTCTTGAGGCCGTTGAGGGTTCACCTTTATGAGTGTATGCTGCAGCATACTCTTTGGGATGGTTATCACACAAACAAGACAGTAAATCTCTCGTACTCGCTTGTTACATATCCTGCAAATGGACTGGTCTTCCAGATATTGATTTAGTAGGCTGTGTTCATCTGCTTCAAGGCCGAAATATTGCCATACATTTTTACCAAGTTCACAGAGGTAACAACACTCATAGTCATTTTTCTTCTTGCACAACAGTGCATGCATTGGTGCCACGCCCAGTTTGTAGTGCGCATGCTTGATTATCAGGTCCTCGCTATACCACAAGCAAGCTGGAGACATAGATATGATTATTGCTTGAGTACTGTATCGTTAATTACCATAATACCGCCCAACCCTACACATAACTATAGGATGCACTCACGATGCTCTGATCTGGTTTGACGTGTTTGATATCTCCGTTGAAAAAGTATACAGAGATGGACTTCCCATCAGCACTGACCACCTTACGAGTCTTGTTGGGGAAGAGGATGACCTTTGAACTGTCATCCTCTACTGTCTCAATCTATGGGAAAAGGAAACATTACTGTAATTGCTACACACAGCAACACATAAATATAACCCACTAAGCGACATATCGCATTTATAAGAACATGCTCACTTTCAAGATGCATAACTTCATATTGCTAAATGAAACATGAGTGGTTTATCATACCACGTGCACGGGAGATATGGGGCGTAGTATGTGGCATTCTCGTGATTTTCTGAAAATGACAATGCTACTAAGGCATGTATATCAGGAACGGCAAGAGGTGTACACTTCTAGCGTGGATGGTATTAGCTGAACATTAGTACTCATACTGTTCTCAATACTAGTACTGGGATTGAGATATAATAAAAATCGTAAACATGTTACAAAGTGCCAGGTTTTCGCTCAGTGAGTCACATAAAATACTAAAGGACTACAACATTGTGTTAGGGTGTGTGATTTCTCTTTGAGTAGACATTTTACTCACGGCATGTGGTGTTTCGCTCTGCTCTCCCTCAGGCTGAGATGGCCCAGCGACCGGACTGGCATTCACTGAAAATCTTACACTCTTTTTGGCTTTCTTAGCATCAGATTCCTCTGTGGTAAGGTAACAACCCAAAGCAGACTCTATCACATGAAGTTTACATACATGTATATGTTGGATACTGCATATTACTTTGTCTATCATACTCCCATTACTGCACTAGGCAGCTCTACTTATAAGTGTACACATGTACGCTTGCATGGATATACATGTGCTTGAGACTGCCTAGTCAACCTTCTAATAATAAGGGCTCACTTTGAGGTTCTGTTCTGTAGTTCTGTTAGTCCACTGGCGTTGCTCCGAGGGAGAAAGTTCTCACTCAGCACTTGTCCAACGATATCTTCTGCCACGGCTGAGAGGTCACTGTCTGCATCACTACCTGCATCATCGTTACCGATGTCTTGACAAACAATCTTGATTATTTCCAGTTCTTCACCTCCGTCCCTCGCCCCTTGGCTCTTCAGAGTACCCTCTTGCTCAATATCAGCATCTGGTTCAGCTAACCCACTGTTCAGTGATGGGTCGTTCCATGGTTTCTGTTGGCTGGTGGAAGACAGGCTGTTGGAAGGCGGACTCACATGAAACTTACTGTTCGCTTCTCTGGACATCGGAACGGTCCTTCGCGGTACTGTTTCCTTATCTTCCGATGGGGCCATCCTACATATGGAGTACTACGGTACTCCACGATACTAGCCTTAAGCTTTTGGGGAGTAAGCTATAGGTATTAGTCAATATTATAGATTTTGCGGTTACAGTCATAGCTTGCTTGTGGTGCCTTATGGGGCCAAAAGGGCTGTTAATGAATTACTGAGTACCAAAAACAATTATGATATCATTACTAAGATCTGTATTCAGTAATATGTCGAAATGGTGACATCAGAATCACTGGTGGAATTGCTGATGAGCCAAGCACTGGAAGAGTGGAAGTCTGCTTTAATGAAACCTGTGGCACTGTGTGCAATGATCATTGGAACCGAAGGGATGCCACTGTAGCCTGCAGACAGTTGGGATATTCAACACAGTGAGTAACTGCGTGGATATGGTCATATATAGACATCAGTACCTTATGTATACCTCTCTGTCACAGAGAGAGTATAGGCCACCAATGTTTACACTACATAATATGTTATTTATACATTAGTACTAGTCTCAATCCCGCTCATCCCACCTTACTGAGTGAACAAACGATACATAGATTTCGGAACCAGACCTCCATGCAGGATCTCATGCCATTCCACAGGTGCTGTGGCCCTCACTACTCCTGGAGCGTCAGGATACAGCCAAGAGACTGGACCGATCTTTCTTGATAATTTACTATGTAATGGCTCAGAATCCAGACTGATTGACTGTCCCTATGACAGCCAAATTTCAGACTGTCGTCACTTAGAAGATGCTGGAGTTCGGTGTGAATGTAAGTATAGAGAGCTTGCCACTCTCTGTTTGTTCCTTTGAAGAGTTTTGTACACTATAGCCGTATTAAGGAGTAGTTTGATTGGATTATTAATAGGTTTTCCTACAGGCCAGATGGTCCCATACCAGCATAAGATAAGCTCATTATTATTAACCCTCGCGCATGCGCGTCGAGGGTTATTGTAGTTGGGCTGTCTGTCAACAATTATGCAAGATTTCTTGCAAATGACAAATGCTGATAGTACCAAACTCAGTATGAAGGACGAGGATCACGGTCTCTATGCTCTGATGGATTGCTTTTGTTGCCTATGGTATCAGGTTGACTGTAAGCGTGCATACGGTTGGATCGACGATACCCGAGATTTCTCACAAACGACAACTGTTGATGAAACCAAATTTGATATGAAGGAAGGGGATCACAGTCTTTATCCTCTGATAGGTTACTTTTTTCATGTTAGGTTGATGGACCTACAGGCCTACTAGTCTTGATGCATCATTATTTAAGGGGTGTCTCCATTGTGACGCTAAAGCTAGAGGGTGGGGCACGAGGGTTATGCACTTTTAAAGTGCTTTTCATTTTAATTGCAACCAGCAACCTGCCAACATGGAGATGTCAGACTGGTAGGAGGGGGATCACAGCTAGAAGGAAGAGTGGAGATTTGCTTGGCTGGAGTCTGGGGCACCGTGTGTGATGATCTCTGGCATAATATAGATGCAGCCGTGGTCTGCCAGCAGCTTGGATTCTCACATTTTGGTATGACAACATTACGTTCTGCACTATAGAAATGCCAAGGTTGAACACTTAGAATGCAAAATTTATATGTATTTGCACGCAAGTGTCTTAACCAGTTATATTAGGAACCCAATTTTGTGTTACTCTCAGAAGTACCCCCCCCCCCCCCCCCCATAATATCAGTTAACCTGTATGGTTTCGTAGTGTGCAGTATAATGTGAAGTGCATGAACCATTGGTACTTTTGTTGTTGTTACTATATCGAGTGTGACTACACTGCCAGTGTATGTACATTGGGTGAAAACAGATGAGGGAAGCTGAAATGCGAATGTAATGGGTGTAGCTGAACTATGATTGCCAGAAATTACACCATTCAGACCAGTGACCATGAAATTATGGAAGTTGGTCTTCAGGTCAGTATACTTTCTCTCGTACCTGAGGATGAGCAGTGACTGCCATAGGTGAATGAAGAAACGAAGTGAGCTCATTGGTTATGCTGCCCATCATGCAGTGCTTTTATATATTTTGTGCCACCTCTCTTGTGACGTTTACATTTCAGCTTTATATACAGGACGCATATTTCTTAAAATCTTTGACCTAGAAGTATCTCTTTATTGTATGGTTATACAAATCTTGTGCTGCTCCTACTAAGCCCTATCTAAACCATATGTTGATAAGGCATGGTCATGCAGGTGCATTAGACTTAGGAAAATGCCTACCTGATGGCCTGTTAATGCCTGTATTTTTGGTCAGTTCTCTAAGGACAAGCTTACCAGACATTCAGTCCAAATACTTTTTCATTCCTCTGAAAAGATTCATTACTGTCTATCTAACAATAACAGTAGGTCTTTTCATTTTAAGATTTGAATTAACTTTTTCCCTTTTATCTTCTTCCCTATCAAATTGTTACTTGTTAGAAATTGGAGCCACAAAACAAACAAATTCAATCTTTACACTTGGCAGTGTATCTACACAACCCATGGGTTTGGACTCCTAATCATGTAGAAACAGGCTATGCTATTCTTTAGTGTTATTCTTTTTAAACACACAGGTGCAGTGACCAGTTCTAGTTTCCGTGGGGGCAGTGGTCCCATCCACTTGGACAATGTTCAGTGCAGTGGATCAGAGTCCAGACTACTGAACTGTCCGTATGACTCCCACACTTTAGACTGCTGACATGTGGAAGCTTAAGATGCAGGGGTCCTCTGTAGGCTAAGTGAGGGGCTGGATTATATTACAACTACTGATTATGACTGCAGGATTAATTTTGTGGCATGCAGTAAACTGACATACATATACTAATGTCTTGTAGGAGGTGTTCAACAAACTTTTTATGTCATATGAAACTACCAGTTTATACCCTTTTTTCTACTATATGTGCATGCATGCATGCATCTATTAGCCTCATTTCCAGGCTCTCTCACCACATGAAAAAAGAGGTTACATGGCTATAATAGTTTGCCTTACTGCGCAACCTCATTTATACATTCACATGATTGTGCAATCCTATTTGCAGTCACTTGCTCTAATGGAGATATCAGACTAGTTGGAGGTCTGTCTGAGTTTGAGGGGAGAGTGGAAGTGTGTTGGAATGAGACGTGGGGCACAGTTTGTGATGATTCTTGGGGTGTGACAGATGCTCGAGTTGTTTGCAGACAGCTTGGATTTGGTTCTGCAAGTAAGCATTTACTGCTATTATCAACGAACTTGAGTATTGAGATCTATATTCCTTCCGTAGATGTTGTATCTTTTGCGAGCGCTCACTTTGGCTGGGGTAATGGTTCCATTTTCCTTGATAATGTTGGCTGCAGTGGCAGTGAACAGAGCCTTGTCAACTGCTCCCATCGAGGCATTGGCAATGAAGACTGCAGCCATCATGAGGATGCAGGAGTTCGATGTAAGAATATGGTGTATGAGTGCAGAAAGGCATGTAGCTACACAATCATAACACTTCTTTGTACAGTTGTCTTGACTCATCATTAATATGTGTTTTTTCAGGTGGTCAGTGTATCGAGAACAGTGTGAGGCTTGTTGGTGGCTCAAGTCAGTATGAAGGTCGTGTGGAGATCTGTTTGTCTGGTCGTTGGGGGACAGTGTGTGATGACCTGTGGGGTGATGCTGATACCATGGTGGTCTGCAGACAACTTGGATACCAAGGTTAATGGACATTCCAACACACATTGTATTTGAAATCACTGACAAATGATGATTCATTTTGTCATATGCCTTACTTATTTGCAGATACTATGCTACCCGCTAATAATATGTAATATGCAACGGCACTTCCTGCAGTTTATACTCCTTTTTACTGTCACATCTCTGCAACCAGCAATGAGAATGGAGTGATTATTGCAGCATATCATTGTGGGATCACAAAACAAACACCCATCTACTTTTTGTTCTTGGCTATTGCCAATTACCTGGCTTGAAATTATACCGGATCCAGCACAGAACAGATGTAGAAATGACTAAAAGCACTTTGTGGTGGCACAAGTAAATAATATTGCTGTAGTGACTATCTGTGCACTGAGGTAACCCATGCCAAATTCTCAGTTGATTTTCACTTCACATTAGCATGTTGACTGTATAAATGTTTTTACCATATGTTGTAACTTTAACGCCACCTATCACCTTAACACATTTTTCTAATCGCTAAATATAATACCCACCCACCCTGTAATAGTACCAGCAAATAATAGTCACCTTAAGGTATAAATCTTCATTATTAGGTGCTCAAGCACTTTCTAGTGCTACATTTGGACAAGGAACTGCATCTATAATCATGAACAAAGTTAGATGCTCTGGAACTGAGTCACAGTTGGCAAATTGTAGATATGATGGTGCTCCAGTGCAAGGGTGTTCCCACAGCGAGGATGCTGGCGTTCGATGCCAGAGTAAGTCTTTATATTATAGACTCTCTCACTAGTAACTACTGACAAAGTATACGTAATTGTGTTTCTTTACATACACAGATGTACCAGGCAGCCCGGAGACGGTCAGTGTGACATCACTCAATCCCTCCTCACTAACAGTGTCTTGGACACCTCCTCCTGCCAACCAGCAATTCGGGCCTCTTCTTAGGTATAATGTTTCATGCTCAGCTTCAGGAACATCCCACCTCTATCAAACACCAGATAATACAGCATTTTCGAGACTTGTGAATGGACTCCATGGTTGTATTAGCTACAATTGCTGTGTATCAGCTATCAATGCTGTAGGAGATGGAATCAAGAAATGCAGAAGTGCATCAACACGTGAAGACCGTGAGTGTATACAATCTTTTACATTCAGTATAATACTATATGTCAGCATGCATCTATATTTTTCTACAGTACCAAGTGCTCCTCCCCGGAGTGTTGCAGCATATGCAACAAGTCCTACTTCACTCTTTGTTTCTTGGAGTGCTCCACTTCTGCAACATCGTAATGGATGCATCCGGCAGTACAGCATCTATGTGGTTGAACGTGATACTGGTACCACATTGACAAGACTCATCAATACTGTTACTTTTCAAGTAGCAATCTCTTCACTACATCCCTACTATCAGTATGAGTGTAAAGTTGCTGCCATTACCACTGGAGAGGGTCCATCCTCACAAACAGTGATTACAAGAACATATTCCTCTTGTAAGTTCTGCCAAGAGCCATCTTTTTTTGTTGAGTTATGGGCGCAAGTGTGTGGGTCACTTACTGTTGCATAATCTTTTTTCTGTTGTACCCAGTGGTCCTCCACGGAATATTATTGTTTCACAAATTTCTCGGTCTGTCTCCTTGGAATGGGATCTACCACTTCTAGCAGATAGAAATGGGGTCATTACAAGTTATTTGATTCGAGTAACTGACGTTCAGACCTCAGTAATTTCTGACTACACTACTGCAGCCACTTCTTACACAGTGGAGTCTTTAAGACCCTGCACTCCCTACAGTGTTATGATAGCTGCAAGGAATGTGAATGGTACAGGTCCTTTCAGTGGGATGCATGAAGTTCGAACTGCTGAAGATGGTAAGTTATAGCTAGTGATATGGTTGAAAATACTGAAATGATCCTTTACTGATAATCATGCTGGACCATTCAGCATGATTATCATGCAGAGAACTGACCCAAGCCATAAGTCTCAAATATTGCAGAATTTTCAATGTATACACATGCATTGACTATACTTACTTAATTCAAACTCCATACACGCATGCATGTTTATCCCACCAGTGTTCAATAATAGCGCTAGCCTATTCCAGTTGCATCTCATTGGAACTATTATTTGTCAAGAATTGCTGGTAAGCAAACATTTATAGAATTACAGGTAAACATATTTTTTATTAAATAAATAGCTTTATCTGCTAAATTTTGAACTCTCTATACAGCATAGTAACCATTCAAATATTCTTAATGACATATTACAAGATATAGCTGGGAAGGTGGAACTATCAGCAGAATATATTGGAGATGGCAGACTGCAGTGTGATATGACCAGGAATAATACAATTATCCTCCAGGCCAGAATAATCAGCACAGAAAGCAGGGATAGCATCAGCATACTCTCTACCCTTCAACAGTGGGTATGCACAAGTCCAACACTAGTAGCAGGGAGAATCCAACTGAGGGTTGCGGCAAATTGCTCTGTATATTTGACAGAGTTTAACTGCAGTATGAGTTGTGTGCAGGTTCCCATGGCATCAAAAACAACTGAGCAACCCACAACACCAGTGAAGCATGTGGAAGCAAAATCGTCTACTTCAGTACCAATTCTGGCAATTGCTGGTGCTGTTATAGCAATTTTTATGCTGGTCATCATTGTTATTGTAGCTGTGTTAGTATGCAGGAAGCAGAGGTCTAAGAGAATAATTCGTTTTGCACGGTAAGAGGGAGGAAAAGTGTTGACTTGCATTTATAATTCACTTATTTTTTTAAATATATCACATAGGGACTTAAGGAACCGTAATGCAGTGGTAGACCCATCGTCTACAGGAGGACTATATATGAACAACCACCAACCCTGGCAGCTACTCCACTGGTAACAGCACACAGGGGAGCAGATGGATCTACGCTTCAGACTGTACTAGCAGTGAGTGAAGATCATGTTTATGAGTGTATCCCGGCAGACAGTGACCTCTCACCAGTCACCAAGTATGAAAATTGTCCCTTACCAATTCCACAAGAGTCATTGACACACATATACAATACCACGAGTCATAAAACTGAGTCAGCTAACTTCAGCTATGATTATGTCACCACAGTTAGGTGTACCACAGCACTGCCAGAACCATCGGCATCTAGCAAAAGTAATGGCTATTCTATCCCGAGAAAGGCCAGAGACGAATCACAAATGCCAAACAGTGAAGGAGAGGGGTATGGCAAGCTGAATATGGAATTCCCACTAGATTCATCAGTACACGTGCATAACACTACAAGTCATGGAGTCAAGCCAGGAGAAGCAGCCAATCCTGGATGCAATTTTGCCCCTGAAGTCACAGTATTGCCAGAGGAGGCATCAGCGTCTAGCAAAGCATGCATGAATGTGTACTCTGTCCCGAGAAAGCTCAGAGATGAGTCACAATTGCAAAAGGCATCTGCTGATTCAGAAGGGTATGCTACACTGGATGTAGGCTCGCTACCTGCACTACAGTACGCTAACTCTGGACCACCAAGTGGAGCTGTTTCCAATCCCTATCAGTCGCTGCCACGTAACTTTGGGGACTGCACTGGCTCAGACTCAACAAGATGTGAAGGCCAGGAGGACTCCAGAGATGAAGAAGAGTACATAAAGATGTACTGACGCAACTGATAATGTAATTGAGTCATTATATTATACATGTTCTTGGACTTATTTCATGGGTGTCTCACATAGCAAATATGTGCTGCTTTAGTACTTTACAGCATTTCATGTAGACATTGATGTGAATGCAATTCAGTTGCGTATTGTATAAAAATTTTGAATTAATAGTATTCTGTATGTTTTCATTTACAAATGTTGTATAATAATTATAATCATATACCTATATTGAGTCTACATAGAGAATGCATTAGAGCCAGGAGTGCGATTATAGCTGTAATTGCACTGATTTTGTAGCCTCAAGACGTTATAATTGCACTGCCAGTCGTATCCCATGGCAACCATGGACAAAGTTGCATATTCAACCTTCATAAGCAACTTACCAAATTTTGTTGTTGCCATGGAAATAGCGCTAATAGCCTAAGGGCATATGATTAACATGTGACAGCATGGTTGGCAGTGCGATTTCGGGAATGAATTGCACTCGTAAGGTGTAATTGCACTCGGCTACGCCTCGTGCAATTACTGCCTTACTTGTGCAATTAATTCCCAAATCGCACTGCCAGCCATGCTGTTACATATACTAACGCTTACAAGTGAAATAGGTGAGTTTGAAATACCATTCTGAGTTTGAAATAGGTCTCTGGAGAGAGTATACTATATAGCAGGTGATAGGTTGGTTTAGTGTGGAAGTATGGGAAAATAGGACAAATGGACATCTGGTCATCTAATTGTACTCGCTGTTGCTCATACAATTTGAGAGGGCCTTGCGGGAATCGAGTTGCATTATGCTGCTCAGCTGACCGTTCAGTCAGCCCGAGGCTTTGAGAATGGCAGTCATCACTTTCCAGCTGCAATGCCATGCCCACCGGAAATATATTTGCATTCCTGTAGCGTTACATACATACATACATATACATATACACACATACATACATACATACATACATACATACATACATACATACATACATACATACAATGCATACATACATACATACATACAAAATGGACAAATGTAAGGAGCTGCCATTGCTGGTCACGCCCCCACAGGCAAAGGCTGGGGCCCCGTGCGCTACTTCAGGGAACTCTGGGCCAGCGCTAGACAAACTCCTGGAGTTGGGCCAGATACTCGCAGGAGCACTGACTAAGCCTTCCAACTATGGTGTGGGCACCCGAAGTTAAGTCCCTCCTGTACCTTAGTGGAGTACGGCACAGTCAGTGGTCATGTCCGCCAATTGGAGAAAATTCTTTTTCTCCAGTGGTAATGATGGGACTCAAACCTGGGATCTTTTGATCATCAGTCAAGTGCTTTAACCACTAGGCCACCATACACCACTACATACATACATACATACATACATACATACATACATACATATATACATATATATACATACATACATACATACATATATTATATACAAATGCGGAGTCTCCATGCAACACGATTGGTTGCCTCGCTTCCTGCTCAGCAATCAAGGATTACTGCGTACACAACCGGTACCAGTAGTATTCATCTGATAGTCTAAGAACATAAATGTTTATCAGAGGACATTTTATGCTAATTTAAGATAACTTTTGTGGCATGCATGTATGCAGCTACTGAGATTGTCTGAAAGGTTGTGTGCAATGGCATGGATGCTATGGAGAGCTGAATCTAGTTTGGCCTTGTTTCTTGCATTGTTGTTACCCTACTGCAAATCACAGTAAGTGACTATCTACAGTAAATTACACCACTACCGTACCATTTAACTTCAGACATGGTATTTGCTTACTAGTAAGATTATTTTCTGCATTATCAGTCTACTAGCAACAGCCTCCCATAGGTGTAGTTCAGCAGAGAAGTTGAAAGTGTTCCTGCATTGGCGCTTGCAGTAAAGTAATATTTCTCAGACCCTGTACAGACTATGACCTGAGACTGGTGGATGGACAGGTGCCCAATGAGGGTCGGGTGGAGATCTGTGTGAACCAGACGTGGGGCACAGTTTGTGATGACAGATACTCATGGGATGATAATAATTCCAAAGTTGTATGCAGACAGCTTGGATATGTAGCAGAGGGTAAGCACTGTAAGCATAAGCATGATACTATGGTATGTTCATAGTCATAGTGGATATGGGTTATAAATGTATACTACACCCATCAGACATTAAATTGTTTGCTGATAGTGGTCCCCTGACCTTTAGCTACGTGCCTTATATTCGTCTGTGAATCAAGTGTGGCTAATATTTTTATTAAGCCTATCTGGCTCACTGATTGGAAATTAGGTAAATAGTAAACCTTTGATTAATGACACCTGTCTCTACTACAACATAATTAGTACTTGAAATTTAAACTAGAACGCTAACCGCTTTATTTCTTGCACATACAGATGCTATTTTCTATCCGGGTTACTACTTTGGCATAGGAAATGGGGTATTTCTGCTCAATGTTATTCAATGCAATGGATCAGAGACCAGACTGATTGACTGCAGTTATGACAACATGACATCTGATTGCTACTATTATAGCGAAACTGGAGTTTGTTGCAATCGTAAGTATAGCTTCAGTATCTGAAGTAGAATACCACGTAATTTAAGCATGCATGCATACATACATAAAAGGTCTACTGTAACTACATACTTACGGTCATTATTATACAGCTCTACTACAAGCCCCCCAGGAAGTATCTGTATTTAAAGTTGATGATAAATCAATCTTTGTATCGTGGAGTTCTCCAGCCGCACAGACACATGTGACTAGCATTCAGAATTACAGTGTGACTTGCTCAAATATGGGACAGTTGGAGGTAGTATATTCAAACTTCTCAAGATGGGGACAAGTAAATGGACTGCAGCCATGCAGCAACTACAACTGCTGTGTGTCAGCTTTCAGTGTTGCAGGAGAAGGACACCAAATGTGTGACACTGGAAGAACATTGGATAATGGTGAGAGCATGCAGAACGCTTGGAGTTGGCAGCTAGTATCATGCACTATCCAACTGTAAGTGTATTACAAGCATCCCCAGTATTTAACTGGCTATATTTTTTTACTACAGCACCTGATGCTCCCCAAAATATACAGGGTTATCCGAGAAGTTCTACATCACTTTTCCTCTCATGGGACCATTCTCAAAATGATTCACACTACCTAAATGGGTGTATTAAACGTTATCATATCTTTTATTCTGAACATGAATCTAGTACTGAGTTGGAGAAGTACACAGTGTCAGTTGAAAGACACATTACACTCCACCTGCTGCACCCCTACTACACCTACAACTGTAGAGTTGCAGCCATTGCCACTGGTGAAGGTTCTGCATCTTCACCCACCACCATACAAACATTCTCAGCTTGTAAGCATATTTACAGTGCAGATAATTTGTAAATGTACAACAGCTACAGTATATTCTGTGGTCCATGCACGGTATGTACTGCTGCAATAAATTATTATGTATGCTTTCTACAGTGCCTAGCAGTGCTCCACAGAATATTGACACTTCTGCTACTTCAAGCTCAGCTGTCTTAATACGTTGGAGTAAGTTACCTCAACAAGATCAGAATGGAATCATCAGCAACTATGTAATCACTGTGACCAACACCAGAACACTAACAGTGTTCTTGATTTCAACTGAAATGAATCAGACCCTTTATGAAGTAAAGTCTTTAAGTCCCTACACAAACTACACCTTTGCTGTTGCTGCAGAAAATATGAATGGAACAGGACTGTTCAGTGAGAAGGAAACAGTGCAAACTTATGAAGATGGTAAGTTTGCAAATTTGAAAGCTCAAGGTATTACTTGCATTGTGCATATACTTCTTCCATTATTTTACTACAGTTCCCAGTGCTCCTCCAGAGAATTTGAATGTCACTACAGTTGCTACCACTAGTGTTCATTTGGTCTGGAATCCTCCTCCTCTTGAAAACCACAACGGAATCATCATTGGCTATGTTATAATGATAAATGGAACCAATTTTCAAGAGTTCCGTAACACCAGCAGTAATACAACAGAACATACAGTAGACTCTCTCAGTCCAAAAAGCGTATACTGCATTTCTATAGCAGCAGAAACAAGTGTGGGTACTGGGCCATTCAGTGACACTATCATGTAGGAGACTGATTTTGAACCAAGTAAGCTATTAAGGTTTGTTTGAAAATTTATTAATCATTCATTTTGTTTGCCTTATTAGTCCCTGCAGTTTCTGGCACAGTAATAGCTGCAGCTGTGTCTGTCTCAAGCATAACCATATGTATAGCAGCAGCTGTGACTTACTTTGTGGGCTATAAGAAATTTAAACGCAGCAGGTATGCATGTATGATATTATGCTGATAGGTTAAAATACATGCACAATCACCTGGATATATGAAGAGCACGTCAAAGCATACAGCCTCACTCATTTTCCTTACCGAGCCCATGTAGCTAACTTTATGATTGACTGGCTAACTATTATAGTGATGTAGCTATAGGCTCCACTTATCAAACAATGCAATTCTTTTTCAGGACAAATACTGAATCAAAAGATGACTCCTCGGAGACATTAACTATGAAACCTGTACCTTTTCACCTGGATCAGCACGTAGAGCTTCAAGAGAAACAAAGTAACAATCTATATGAGAACTTTCCTCTTTCACTAAAAGCCAGTGAAAACAAAGACGATCCCACGCCCACACTGCAAGACTTCACAAAACACGAGCAGCCTCCACAAGTACCTAAACATGGTGTTACAAGTCAACAGTCATCCACAACTCTCACCAGCAGTGCTAGTCTTGATCGTCGCATTCACAAAACCTTACATGTACAGCAAATGACACTCCGTCCTGAAGAGACAGAACAGAGCCTCACCAAAGACCAGCCTCCACCTGTACCTAAACATGGTGTCAAAAATCAGCAAACACTACTAAATCCGACACCAATAATGAGATATCACACTGCCAGTCTGGACCGTCACACTCATATGAAGCTGCAGCAAATGGCTGTCCCTCCTGAAGAGACAAAACAGAGCCTTACCAAACGGAAACAGCCTCTACCAGTGCCTAAACATGGTCGACGACAATTTAGATCAAATTCAGCATCCACAAGTGGGTCCCTTGCCACCAGCCTTGATGGTCACAGTGACAAAACACTAAAACAAACGGTAATTTCTCCTGAAGAAACGGAACAAAACTGCACCAAAAATGAACAGCCTCCGTCAGTGCCTAAACATGGTATCAAGGATCAACAGCCTCCGTCAGTGCCTAAACATGGTATCAAGGATCAACAGCCTCCGTCAGTGCCTAAACATGGTATCAAGGATCAACAGCCTCCGTCAGTGCCTAAACATGGTATCAAGGATCAACAGCCTCCGTCAGTGCCTAAACATGGTATCAAGGATCAACAGCCTCCGTCAGTGCCTAAACATGGTATCAAGGATCAACAGCCTCCGTCAGTGCCTAAACATGGTATCAAGGATCAACAGCAGCGACCAAATCCAACACAGACAATGGGAAATCTTACCGCCAGTCTGGATCGTCACAGTCATAAATCCTTACCGCAAATGGCAGTCTTTCCTAAAAAGAAAAAACATAGTTTCATTAAAGATAAGCAGTCTCCACCAGTACCCAAATCAGAAGCTTTCCTTAACCATGGCTTAACAGATGAACAGCCAACACCTGATTCAACACACACACCGGGAAATCTCACCTTCAGTCTGGATCATCGTGTTCACGAAACCCTACAGCAAATGACAGTCACTCAAGAGTCAGACCATAGCTGCATGAAAGATGAGCCAGCATCACCAGATCAACCAACCACATTGACCGGTTTCACCTTAAGTATTAACCCTCACCTTCACAAAGTCCTAGAGCGAATGACTGTCCCTCAAGAAACAGAGGACAGGTTTACAAGAGAACTGCCACCACCGGTGCCAGAAAGGACACAAAATTATAACAAGACTGTTAATAACAGTATGAAGCAGCGATTGTTACGATCATTTCGTCGAGATCGATACCACCGTAAGAAACCTAAGAAAGAAGATCCTACAGCCGCACCACAAACGGTCACTTTTGCAGTGGATCAGCATATCCATTCCGCTTTGCAGCAGATAGCAGCCATACAGAATCATACTGATAAAGAGGGAACAGACACTGTTGTTCACGGGAAAGAGCCACCACCATCTGCCCAGAAGAAAGTCCGTAGACCAAGATGTCATGCCTACTGCAGTCCAGGATGGCAACTAAAACAAGCAGATGAGTAAAGTAGACTCAGAAAGTCATTACCAGCCATTACTACCACGTAGGCCGTATACCCAGCCCCAGGAGAATACTGACTATCAGACAATTATACGTGAATGATGATCCCCAGGTAGCAGTTGAAATTTGCTAGTAGTAACTAATAGTTGCGCAGAAGTACTGCTTAGTCATGTTTGCCTGCCATGTAGTTTAAATACTATAATTTATATTTCGCTATTATAGAATTCATGGAATAATTATCTATTTAGCTACTGCTCAATTTTGCACACAAGCACGTTTCCACTCTCGTCCTTAACTTTCACTCTTCCTAAAGTATAGTGAGTCTCTTGCCTACAATTGGGATACGTACACGGTCGTCACCATGCACAATACTCCATCAAGGCAGTCATGACATTGCAGCAGTGATGCCAATTAATAGTGATATCTATCTCTTTAGCTGATATTTGGAGTACGTTTTATATACTATTATGTGGCCTTCCACTGGAAATTAGGACTTACAAGTATGTTTAATATACATAGGCGTAGGAAGCAATTTCACTTTGGGGGGGCTGAACTTGTAGGCTGCCATAGGCAGCTCCAAGCTAGGGGGGTCTGGGGCATGCCCCCCCGGGAAAATTTGAGATTTCAGGCATTCTGAGATCGTTTGTGGTGTAATTTTGGCAAGTGTAGTCATACTCTTTTTTAGCTGTACGGTAGCTTGAGAAGGCGTGGCTCGCTCCGCAATAAATGCCTCGCGTACATGTATAAGGCACATAGCGCATTGCGCTTTTTTCGCGAAGGGGTTTCCTCTACGCGATCGTACGAAAGTGGTCCGGATGAACTACACCAGTGGCAACAGTTCTGTGGAGTTGTGAAGCTGCGATTGTAACTGTCAAGGTACCAACAGCTTATAGTAGCTATAATAATAGAAAGCAAGGCCACGCGAGACTAGCCTCGGGGGGGGGGGGGGGGGGGTGAGCCCCGTTCTTTTAAATATTGGGGGAGCTATCGCACCCACCCCCCACCCCGTTCCTACGCCTATGAGTAATATACAAGGTAAAGTCTTTGCTGGTATTGAGTGTCATTTCACCATTAAGGTAGGAAGGGAAGTTGCAAAAATCGCCGTAAAACGGCTCATGAATAATTAATGAGCAATCAGCGAGGTCACGTGAGCTACGTAAAGTTAATGAGATTCATTGAACTATTTACATTTTCCCATGGCGGCAACCGGAATCAACAGCGGGGGTGTGTCACTTTGATGTGGAAAGCGGCACTTTCAAGGGCAAATTCGGCACTTTGATGTGGCCGGGCGGTACTTTGATGTTCACTTTCAAACCTCTTTTTTCTTCTTTTTTTTTTAATAAGAAGCCGTTTAGGCCGCGTGTAGTGTTGAGTAGGCTGTTTGTGTGTAAAATCCAGCCTGAAGTCTGTGGTAGTATTTGTGAGTGTAGCTGAAAGACTGGCAGGCAGCCTGCCAGACAGATGGTCATCCAGTCTTCTCTAGTCAGTTGTCTTTAGAAAAGTGACCTTTCTATCTCGTAGACTCCGCCCATTTTCGCGTCTAGCTGCCGTTTGTGGGGCCCTGGCAAAAAGCATGGTGAGTTGTAGCTAGGCTTTGTGCATGTGTAACGTAGCAAGGGAGGGGTTAGGGGAGAAAAGCATGCGTAGATTTCTTGTGAGTAGGCTGGCTGTCATAACCCTGGGGTCAATCTACTGTAGCAGGCGTGGATTGTTGCAATATTTGATTGGCGAGTCCGGATTGCGAAATTAGTGTAGTTGTGAATAGCAAGGTAGATTTGGCTGTAAAACCGGATCTGAAGTATTTTTGTGAAAAAGCATGCGTAGAATTTTGGCCTGTCCTGTGTAGGTTGTGTGTAAGTGACGATGAGGGGTGAAACTGTGTGGAGAGTGCAATATTTGGAATTTTAGCAAAAGAGGTCTTTTTGTGAATATTAAGCAGAGGGGGTAATTAGGTGCTTACCTATTGTCATGTGGGTGTAGGCTAGGATGTTGCCGACATAGCCATGAACTTGGTTCGGAGGTTCGGCTTCAACCCTACTCGACTTCCCTTCCTACCTTAATCTAAATTTGGTGCATGGTGTACTTCCCAAACATATAACATAATTATATAAACATAATATTTACTATGACATCAGAAGCCTATACAACTGTACCCACGATGGCTAATGGTCCTCTACCATATAGCAATAGCCCGGTCTACTATAATCAAAAGCCACCCACAAGCAGCTAACTAGAGGGTATATACTAGCAGTAATGTGTAATGAAATAGCAAAAACATGTGCAAAACAAGCGTATGCTGAATATGTCTACATGGGACTTCTGTGGAGACTCCCTAGTAATACTTGGCAATGTATTTGTTAGATTGAAACTTGCACATACGTCCATTAACATCATGTTTTCCTTACATACTTATTGCTTGTTTGGTCTTGAGAGATAGCAATAAGCATTCAACATCGATATCCTGCGTCTAGCTGAAACTGCTTTGTATTAAGAATATAGCTCATGCAGTAAACTTTAGGCTAAAGCACACACACACACCTACCAGCCCCCTTCTGCAAAATGGGCGGAAGGGGGCTGGCACGCGAGACTAACACACACCATGAAGCTAGTATCTACCTATAATGTTACTGCAAAATGATCTTTCAGAAAAGGTTGCACCTTAAGCTGAGCTACCATTTAATGTGTTTACAAATTTTACCTAGCACAACTACTCCTTATGAACTACTGCAGGTGATCAACTTGACTTTAGCCAGTCTACCAATAATTAAGGTTTATGTTTTCCCACACAACCGGCTAGAGTACTGATTGTAGCAACACTAATCTTGTGCATAGCTGTAGCTATAACTGCCATGGAACTTAAAGGTATGCATAGAGTGTAAAAAAAGTGGTTGGGTTTACATTATGTTATACACGTCAACTACATAGTACTAAGGTTGTATGTAATGGATGTTGTATAGAGCAGTTATCATGTAAGCTTATTCTGTGTTCCTTTACTACTTCATATAATAATATGGCACCATGTATACACCAGGATGGCAGTCGAGTATTGTATAGCTGAGACAATTGCTACAGGTAGCCGGGGCTCTTCATGCATTAAAAAGTGACTGATAGTCTGTTCTGGGCATATGTGGTGGTGGTTCTTCCCCACCAACGAGCTCCTAATTTTCTGGAGACTATATCCCCAACCGCCTCACTGTTAGGGCTTCCCCTGTCCCTACACTATTTAATACTTAAGGGAAAGCCTGAAAATGAGACTGCAACCCCCCACCGAAAGTTGTGTATGCCCAGAAAGCATGTCTCTGTACACTGAATGTGTATTTATTACCACAGGATGTCCTTGATGAAAACCACTACTATGAGAAAGGACACCAAAAGTGTAAGTGATGTCATAATGATGTCATGATAAATGCTACTTATACCCATTATGACCTTTTCTTTCTGTTCTTTAGCGTGGGGGTTGGAAGCAAAGAAAGCCGAAAGGTGATTTGTTGGGGGGGCTGTTGTCAGTATATGAAACCAAGAACTCTATGGGGTCGTTTCGAGTTTTATCTCGCATGGTAGCAAGATACTAGTTCAGACAGAGGGCCTGAGATCGAGGCTACTCCGGGGGCAAAATTGGTAGCAGAGTTCCGTATGGGATTCTTCAATGGGGGGGTGGCTGTGTGTGAAGCCACGCCCCCTATGCAGGATTGGCAGTATAATCCCCCAGGAAATTTACATGCTCTGAGGTGGTTTCTGGTGGCAACTATGACTACTCCTAGTCTCATTCCCAGTCTCTCTGCTCCAGTTTTTACACCGCTTGCAGTACTGCAAGCAACGTAAAAACTGGAGCAGAGAGACTGGGAATGAGACTACATCACTCCCAGCCTATCACTATCTGTTTGTTTGATTATGTGTGGTTGGAGTAGTTTCGGTTTGTCAGTGCTTCCACATCTCTGGAGTTACTGCTTTAGTCTCTGGCATGTATGCACAGATGGCCTTCCAATTCCAAAGTAGTTACCAGAAGCCCAGATCTGCTTCCTATGTTACAAACCGAAACTATTCCCACCCACTCACAGTAACCTTGGCACAAATACCAGTAGGTAGCTGAAACATGCACACCAAGGCTACAATGACACCTTGATTGCTCCCTCCTCTCCCTCCTCCCCTCCCCTCCCTCCTCCTCCCCTCCCTCCTCCTCATCCTCTCCCCTCCCCTCCCCACCCCTCCCCTCCCTCCTCCCCTCCCTCCTCCTCCCCTCCCCTCCCATCTCCCTGCTGTAGCTGAGAAAGTCTGGACCTACTCCCTCAACTTCTGGTGCCTGAACCCAGCAGTGGTAAGTAATTGCTACATGAATTCTGCCTGTATGTATCTTAGAAAATTACTGTTCTCCTCCTCCCCTCTCCTCTCCTCTCCTCCCCTCCCCTCCCCTCCCCTCCCCTCCCCTCCCCTCCCCTCCCCTCTCCTCTCCTCTCCTCCCCTCCCCTCTACTCTCCTCCCCTCCCCTCCCCTCTCCTCTCCTCCCCTCCCCTCTCCTCCCCTCCCCTCCCCTCCCCTCCCCTCCCCTCCCCTCCCCTCCCCTCCCCTCCCCTCCCCTCCCCTCCCCTCCCCTCCCCTCTCCTCCCCTTCCCTCAGGCGTTCTCCGAACTGACGAAGGCGAGGTCCATCATCCTCACGTCAGGCACCCTCTCTCCCATGGGCTCTTTCTCCTCTGAGCTGGGCGTGGCCTTCAACATACAGCTGGAGGCCAACCACGTCATCCCAGAGTCACAGGTGAGAGCACCATGACAGCATCATTTAATGGACTGTCCCGTGCCAGTATCAACAACATACATATTGCTGCATATGTACGTCTACACGATGCTGTATTATATTCTTGGACTCCAGATGACTGTAGCTGTGTTCCCAGGTCCTCGCTTATTTCTACTGTGATCAAATAGAGTGTGGGCTGAGGCTACGTCAGAAATTTTATGATAACATCCGATTTTTTCTTCAATAGAAATGTATCATTGGCCTTCAAGCCTTGTCTCCACTCCATAACCTTCTTCACGAAAAAAAAAAAAGCTGTGGAATGGAGTCTGGGAATGAGTCTACATGACAGCTAACACATGCACTGTTTAGTGTTGGCATGCTAAATTTTTTATAACATCAGTGCTCCATTGGTACCCCCCCCCCCCCCCCCTCTCTTAGACTTGGGTTCGGTCCCTCTCCTGTGGGCCACATGGAAAGTCTCTCACGGCCAACTACCAGAACTCAGAGGTGAGCCTTAGTTCTGATAACCTTCAGCTGGGTTCTCAAGAGCCTGCATGAAAGGCCATGTGTCACGTATGGAAGATTTGTGCTAGCTTTGTCCCCATGCCCGCGTGTGTAGCTACTTTAGGTGCTTGAGTGTGTGACGTGTAGAGGAGAGTTCTGAAAAGTGAATGGTGCGGATAATGGATGTATTCAGGCAACAAAGGAGGGCAGCAAATCTGCACTTCTTGTAACTACTCTCGAGCAAAAGGTGGAGAAGTGCATGGATTGGTTCCTGCCCACGCATAATTAAAATTACGTGAAAAACGAACCAGGCTCTCCAGTAGAAAAATGAAACATGCAAGAGCGTGGACATAGGGTTAGGTTTGTGCAGCATAATTGTTAGATGAATATTGTGAAACAGCTTATCATCTTGTTCTTGTCTTCCCTCCAGACCTATGACTTCCAGGACGAGTTGGGGGAGCTGATTCTCAGGGTCTGCCAGGTTTGTGACAGCTTTGTCCGGGTTTGTCAGCCCGTTTTTGCTCTGGGGAATATTTCAATAATATCAATATCAATAATATCAATAATATCACTACATCATGATAATCAATATGGCAGATATTCCCAATAGTATTGTGAAGGCAATAATATCGGCAATATCAGTGTCAACCTTCAATCTGAACACCTTGGTAGTCTTATGAAATCAACATACACAAGCAATTTATCATGATAATCAAATTGCCTGCGGCAATATTTAGTAACTATATGGTGCTAGTGGTGGGTGTCCCAGGGTGTGTGGGGTATGTTTCAAGTGCCTTAATTGGTGGAAGAAGCCCGGGGGTGTCTGTGAGCCCTACCTGAACCTTGGATCGTGGAAGTGTTGTTTTCATTAACACTTTGCCCACCCATGTCTCGATGGTTGGTGTAATTAAGGGATCCGTTTATATGGACTTCACTTGATTGTGCGAAGAGCTTGCCCCACGTCTATTACACTGCTCTTTTTAGGAAGTCCTCGGCACAAAGGAATTTCTTATTTTTCCCCCTCTAGAATTTTGGCCAAAGACATTTGATTAACATTTCCCTTAGGCAACCTTTCAAGTGACTTAAATACTAAAATAATTAACCTCCACCTGAATTCCAGGCTTCCCATAAAGTGGAGGTCTAAGAATGAGGCCTAGCAGTATCTGTATGCTATGCGCCATGGCTTCTCCTCCTGCACAGACGGTGCCTTATGGTGTCCTCTGCTTCCTGCCGTCCTACAAGATGCTGGAGAAGCTCACCAAGCGTTGGCAGGTACGTTACTCAATGACAATAGCACTGTCACACGTAGCTCCTGTACGGGCACTCTTGAGCTTGTGTGTGTAGCAATAGCACGTCACGTAGCTCCTGTACGGGCACTCTTGAGCTTGTGTGTGTAGCAATAGCACTGTCGCACGTAGCTCCTGTACGGGCACTCTTGAGCTTGTGTGTGTAGCAATAGCACTGTCACACGTAGCTCCTGTACGGGCACTCTTGAGCTTGTGTGTGTAGCAATAGCACTGTCACACGTAGCTCCTGTACGGGCACTCTTGAGCTTGTGTGTGTAGCAATAGTACTGTCGCACGTAGCTCCTGTACGGGCACTCTTGAGCTTGTGTGTGTAGCAATAGCACTGTCACACGTAGCTCCTGTACGGGCACTCTTGAGCTTGTGTGTGTAGCAATAGCACTGTCACACGTAGCTCCTGTACGGGCACTCTTGAGCTTGTGTGTGTAGCAATAGTACTGTCGCACGTAGCTCCTGTACGGGCACTCTTGAGCTTGTGTGTGTAGCAATAGCACTGTCACACGTAGCTCCTGTACGGGCACTCTTGAGCTTGTGTGTGTAGCAATAGCACTGTCACACGTAGCTCCTGTACGGGCACTCTTGAGCTTGTGTGTGTAGCATAATAGTCGGTTCTTTCAAGTGATGTAAATTCGTAAGTTTTGGCTCTAAACTGAAAGGCCTTATAATGAGCATGATGAACTAATAATCAGTCATGTGAGCGAGCATAAGTGGTCATTTGAGCAACCATAATCGGTCATGTGATCAGGAATAGGAGCATAGCTGGTCTCTAGTCAGACTCAGACATGCCCAACTAATTACTCCAATAGTCTGCTCAGTGGTTAAGTGTTCCCAGGGTACTTTATCAGATTGCAAGCGTTGCCCATTTCTGCATGCCTCTGTGGTAGCCCAGGCTGGGTCCATATTTGGATTGTTTGCTTCAGGTTTAAGTAAAGCCTCAGTAGAAAAGAAAACAAAAACAGGGTGAGTCTGGAGATCGCCCTCACTAGCAGTCAATCTGGCTCAGTAGCCGTCAGTCTTGGGCAATTATGATAATTGGATGGGTGGCTGGCCAATGTCACTGGATGTGGGATGAGTCATGTGCAGTATTAGGGTGAGTCCGAAGGACGAGCCAAGTACAAGGAAGATGAGTCCTATATATGTCCAGTGGTATTGACATCCAATCAGAATTTTACACACCACCCACGATCCTAAATGGCCTGCTCATCATGTTGATAGAGCAAGCCATCCAATATCACTGGGTAGTTCACCTTATAGCAGATACTACATGGTGGTACTATGGGTGTGTACAATATGTAAGTGTCATTTTTATGGCACTCTAGAGTCTTGTGTATCACTCACTGCCCATTGTCGGTTGCCCTGCAGGACACCATGCTGTGGGACAGGGTGATGCAGACCAAGTACATCGTATCCGAGCCTCGCAGCGGAGAGAAAATAGGTACCATGGCAGGTGTTTCTTAGCCGAGCAGTGTCATTGGAAGTAATCTCGGGGATGGCTACACCATTGTCTCTGCTGCCTTTGTGGAGAATTAGTATGATGCAAGTATTAAAACTAGCCTGGATTTATGTGATAAGGACCTCTCTATTCTTGCCCGAATTAATAAGGACCAATGCCTTTTACGTACATGAGAATTTGACTAGGTACATAGGTGCATGAATGAGTCGCTTGCTCAAGGCATTGCTTGCTACCTGATCTGAGACTGCTTTGCAGACTACTGGCCATTGCCACTTCTTCTCGTGTTACTACCGGTAAAACAAGCTTCTGTCAAATATGACCATCTGCTTGAAATTTGATAGCGTAGCGCTATCACCACCCCTCAATCTATGGACTGAGTCAGCGGCCCAGTGGAGATCCATCCCAGGATCTCTATACACAGTCAGATGTTCTTATTACCCATTGACCTAGGAGCTCTAGGAAAGCTTTATACAGCCATCATCCCCTCTAGTAGGAGGACCTAGCCAACTTCAGCTGTATACTGTTGGGAAGCCATTTGAGTGCATGGCCCACTGTACTCTAGCTAGCCAGAGTTTTCTATTTATTTCGCATGGTTGCTGATTCCATATATTTAGCTGGAGGGAGGTGGACTCATATTTGAGGAGTGGGTTTATGTAGCCTCGTTCCCAGTCTCTACTCCCAGATTTTTTTTTTTGCATGTACTAACGACTTGTGAAAGAAGTCTGGGAATGGAGACTGGGAATGAGACTGGGCTATATATGTGCTCATGTGGGCTTTCTGTATGATATGCACGCCAGAAGCCAACCTTGTTCCTTCCACTCCTGCAGCTGGTGGCAGCGATGGCTGCCTCACTGGAGCCCTCTTCCTGGCCGTGTGTCGGGGGAAGGTGAGCGAGGGGCTGGACTTTGCCGACAACCACGCTCGGGCAGTCATCACGGTGAGTCGTCTCACAGCCCGCAGTACCTCCATCTACGTACAGCCAGCAATCACCTAGCTAAGTGATGGCCACATTCTAGCGAGCGGTTATTGGTAGAGACTGTACAGAAAGCTCTGGAAAGGGGTCTTCTAACTAGCTTAGCTCCTACTACTTACCTGCCTATTGCTCTCACTGTAGTTTGTTTTGGAATGCCATGGAGTAGACAGTCAACGGATGACTGGATTTGTACACCAGTGATTGTTTTTTTTTACCTGTACACTAACTTGTGTACCCTAACTTGTGTAGTGTTTAGGATGGTAGTTTGGGTGTTTACCTACATGTGCTATACCTGGAATAGGTGTGCTATTCTGATCTAGCCTGTTCTTTGGAACCCATTAGAGTGTGTCATTGCTACAGACGATAATCAGCTAGGCACTACAATCATAGCCGCATTTATAACATTTTCTTTTCCTCCTCAGGTTGGCATTCCTTTTCCAAACGTCAAAGACAAGCAGGTACTCCTGTAGCATATACATATGTGTGTGTGTACTTTGCATAATATGTTAGTGTGTATGTGAGAAATGAATTTTTAAGCATGGAACTGTAGAGTACATTGTTGTCATGGCAGCAAAGTAGTGTGATGTCATTGTTTTTAAGTGTGTGACATTGTGGAACTGATGTAGCTGTGGTTTATAGTTATATTGAAAGTACTCTCCTAATTAAGTGTACTTATGTAGGTGGGCAGGAGCTAGAAGAGCCTGCACTGTCACTCAGTAGTAACTGCAGCAATTAAGTAATTAAGAGGTCTGTGACCATGGTAGCCCTAGAAAAATGCATTTGTGTAATATTATGGCTGTTCCAGCTAGTACTAAGGATTGCACCACCTGCTAAACCAGAAACTACAAATAGCCACATTTGCATCTTTGGTGATACGAATGGCGGAGTCAGCACGTGCTACCCACATTCATCAGATATCCTTTTGTCTGGTTATTATAGTAGATTAGCCTGCAAGGTGTTTACACAAGCTTACCCTCCTTACTGGCGCTGTCTCGGCAATAGCCTATGCAGGTTGTGAATTTCCTATGCGGGTTGTGAATTTTCACTCATACGGGAAGTTCATGCATCAGCTACTTTCACTGATACCAGTGTGGTTGGTAGTGTGTGTCTGCTCTCATTTCAGGACGGAAACTCGAGTCTATTGCCTGCATCTAACGTGGGCTTGCGCATGTATTTGTCTGTCTGTCTGTCTGTCTGTCAGTATTCTTTCATCTATTCCTCTGTTTGTCTTGCTGGCTATTTTTCTCATTGTCTGATGGTCCATCCATGCATCTATTATCTGTCTGCCTATCTGTTGATTTGTCTGTTAGTCTGCCTGTCTGCATGCCTGTATACCTGTTCATCCACCTACCCATCCATGCCTCGACTATAATTCATCAGGTGGAGCTGAAGCGGGAGTACAACAACGAGCACACCCACCAGCGTGGCCTGCTGACGGGCAGTGAGTGGTACGAGATCCAGGCCTACCGTGCTCTCAACCAGGAACTGGGAAGATGCATCAGACACAAGTGGGTCCTGTGTACGTCTGGCAACATCCTGCTACAGAGATTCATTTAGAAAAAAGCACGTCAGAAGACATTTTGGGGAGGCGCGCGTACAGTGGGCAATATGCTCAGATTACAGTCTCGTTACCAATCCTTCTATCCCCAAACTTTTGTCTTGCAGCTGTGGCTGCCTGGAGCAGTTAGGCGGCTGCAAGATAAACCTGGAGCGGGAAGGACTGGGAATGAGGCTACTCAGACTATAGTATCTCCTTGAAATTTGAGTGGTTATGGCCATCCTGGATAGGGGTCTGTCACTCTCTGTGTAAAAAAAATGGAATAGTTCGCTAAAAAAAATTGCTGGGTGATTGCTGTCACCAACGATTTCAAGATGTGCCACCCCTTTGAAATTAATAGTGAGTTCTACTAAGAAGCCATATTAGAGCTCAGTTCTGTGTGCCAAGGTTGAGAGGCAGGGAATTGTCCGAGTACATGGCCTACTTGGCAACCGTAGGCTCATGGCCAGACCCTCCACCTGCGAGGGTCTGGGCACGAGGCTACCTTGATATTTGTAGCCCCTTTGTGGTGGTTTACCTCTGAGGTATCACATACCAGTATATCAGGCTTTTGTAGGGTTTAGTCATTGTATATAGCTGAAACTCTCACGTTACCATGGAAGAGAGCCACAACGTCTGAGTTTGTGACCAATCATGTAATATTAGGTACACATGGATTTGTCTACATTTGTGTTTGAGTGCTTTATTGTTTCACCTCGTCTATTGTGTTTTTCTTTTGGAGTCAACTCCAGCCGTTATCCGGTTATTCTTTTGGAGTCAACTCCAGCCGTTATCCGGTTATCTGTTCCCCATTATCTCTAGATTACATTATAGATGAGTAAGTGCCTCTCACTCCTTGGAGTATTTTAGAGCCACCCATTTTTAGGATATAATAATTATGAGTAATGCAGCCATAACTGTGTGGGATATATAGTAGTTTGTTACAGTCTCCACTCCATACATAGCCTTCTCTTTACACCAAATACTCCATGCTTCTTCTTTGAATTGTGTGAAGCAGCTGCAGAGAGGAGACCATAATAGCTATTGGGTGTATGGCTGAGTTGCTCGATAAATTCCACTTGTGGTGCCTTGTGTCATAGTTCTCCTTTATTGGGATCATAATCCCTTGATGGCTTCCTTTTCCCCCCTGACCCCAGGCCTGTCCAAGTGGGTGCGACAGAGGTTGCAGCACCAGTCGAGTTTCAGTCAGGCCATGAGCTCCCTTCGCTCCTTCGCTGAGACAATGATGAAGACCGATGTCACCATACTGGATGCTAGCACTAGGTCAAGGGGGTGGGGGGGTGGGGGGGTTGGAGACTGATTAATTGCTATGCTGTTTGCTATGTAGTCTCGTGCCCAGACCTCTATTCGCCCGCCGCGAAAAACGGTCTGGGGACAATAAAACAAACGGCCCGACCCTATGACGTGGATGTCTGGTATGCGGGATGACCAATCGCTGTGAAGCTACAGTAATAATTACTTCGCACTTGTACGTGTGTAAGAGGTGCGATCAAATTAGTGATGGCGGCTAGTGCTTTATCTGTACCGAGACTGAACGCGTCGTTCCCAAGACCTACCATCGACAGAGCCATCGCTGAAGCAGTTCGGAAACTCGACTACAGCAGAGCTACAGACGATCAAGCGAATGCCATCCGAGAATTCGTGGCTGGGAGAGATGTTTTTGTCACGCTACCAACCGGCAGTGGTAAATCGCTCAGCTATGCTGCACTACCCTTTGTATTCGACTTTCTGAGAGTGCAGTCCGAGTCTCCCTCGATCGTGGTAGTAGTTTGCCCACTTCAGTGTACATGTACAAACATCAGTTTTTCTCACCGTTCTTCTCGCTATGTAATTCCCACGCGGTCGCCAGCAATTACTGCGTACGTCATCACGGTCACGCCCCGCAAGGGTCGGGCAGTTTGTTCTATTGTCCCCAGACCGTTTTTCGCGGCGGGCAAATAGAGGTCTGGGCACGAGACTATTTGCTATGCTGTTTACTCTATACCACACTGCACATATATAGTGCTTCTCCTGAAGACTTTTAAGTACACTACATGTATGTGGTTTTGCCCAGCCTGTGGGTTTGGTACCCAGACTATCATAATAGGGTGAGTACTCGAGTCAGGCATTGAGCACAATGTAGGCATAATAGGTAAGGTTTTGCATAAAAATAATTTTGGGGCAATACTCGACTACTCGTGTGCGTCAGCAACAGCTGAATGTGTGTTTTCTTTGCTTAGCAAAACAAAACTCCTTGGAGGACAATGTGGAACACTCTTATTGTCATCATACTTGTGTAAACTTATTAAGTTTTGACTCTTAATTGGGCCTCATATGAGCACACGATGCAGCAAGTGTAGTAGATCATATGATAAGGAAGAACAGCTAGTAGCGTAATGTGCAGGTCCCCTGAATGGTGGAGCAATGAATTAATGAAATATAAAAACTGTTACTGCAATCTGCAAGGTGTAACTCTCCAAGCACACAGTGTGGCTCATCCCTCTTATCGGTAATATGATTATTACATAGCATAGAAAGTTGTACCAATCACTAGTGATTCACATTTTCTGCTAAAAACTTGCCTAAGATATCACCAGTTTCTCAGCCGTAGTGACATTCTGGTGTGCAAATTCAACAATCTCACTAGAAGGTCAGTCGCTGAACCAAGACTGTTGAGCGAGGGTAGGCATGGAAATACACATGTATCTGATAGTGTGCTTGTAGCTGTTATTGTTATTGGTAATGTCGATAAGTAAACAAACCCAATAATCCACCGTATGATAAATTCCTTGAATAATAATGAGGATTATATTGCTTGTCTCATTTCTGCAGCTTGCTTGAAAAAAGCCCTAGACCTTCACTAAGTGCCTCGGCCTTAGCCACCTCCCTCTCGAGCACACCGCTCAAGAGTCCCCTTCTGAGGGACCCTTTATCTGGCCCGGGTCTTTTTTCTCCATCTACTGGCTCTACACCTGCCGCACATGTGGTGCCTGTCACGAGTACTCCAATTAGAGTGCAAGGGGAAACGGTTGTAGGTAATGCGTCTGTGCCACCAGCTGTGGCTAGTTTGCCTTTTGCGGCAAATGCTTTTGGACCCCAAGATCACCCACAGGGAAATAGCATCGCTTTTGTTCCCTCTACTTCGTCGTTATTGCAGCAGTCGTTTCACTACCCTTGTGGCGTTCAAATAACTAGCCCAAATTCGAAGCCCCTTGCCCTCCTCTCTTTGACTGATATTGCCAGCGTGGCCATGAAACTTCCTTTGAAGATGGAAGGAGTAGAAAGTACTGATTCAGCAGACAGTAGAAGTGGGATGCTGCAGTTTCCATCTTTACCTCGTGAAGCAGTTGGCTGTCTTGAGAAGGAAGGCGTAGTCGGGAATGAGAAGAGAGAAGAGGGAAAGGTCAAGAAAGGATCGGAAAAGCCAGACTCTATCACCATTAAGCCTGCGACAACTGTTCCCGAGACTCCCGACCAGTCACCCTCCATTCAGTCTCCACATAGTCCCTTGCTCTTTGATTCTTGTGACAGCAACTCTGAAACCCCTCCAGTACTTAAGCAGACCAATACCACGTCACTGCTTACCCGTTTCAAATATGCACCAAAAAACCCCACTCATAGTTCTTTTGTTTCTAATTCACGTGAACAGGTGCAAACTTCCCCTCCACCTCCCCCTCTCCCTCCGACTGACCAACTATATGTCCCTGGGGAACGGTGTGCAGTACCCAGGTTGAGCCAGACACCACAGAAGCCTGAGGCCGCAGAAAGACAGAGTCAGTCTACATTGGCCGCTGTTGACAGAGATACAGCATGTTTTGAAAACCAGCTACACGATCAAAGTACGTCACAGCCTTTGCCACATCCTTTGAACACACCGCAGGATCACATCTCCTATCACGGCACGGTAGACAAAACTCTGCTTTATGCAGATGCTGACTTGGTTGACGACGATGATCTCACACCACCGCTCTCTCAGGCCTCACCCCTAAATTCAGTGGAGGTCACAGAGGCAACAATGTCAACAGAATGCTTACAGGCACAACAGGACTGTAGTGCTCATCTCAAAGACCTGGGTGACGAAGAGACATCACAGAAACTACAGACGTCAAGGCATCATGTATCTGAAAACAAATTTGTCATGCCGCTTGGCCAGCCGAGGAGAAACGTTCGCATGAGCACACGAAGGACTGCAGCCTCCAGCAGTGCAGCTGAGCCTATCTTGATTGGTGAAAGCGAAGATGAGGACACTGCAGATTTCAAGGCTGAAAAAGTGAAGACACCCAGGAGAGTAAAAGAGCTGCAGCACTCAGATATGCAGAACCAAGTGGGTGGAGTTTGTTTAGTGGCTCTACTAGTGTTTTAATTATAGCTATGATGTAAGATTAATTGTGATGTCATATAATTATGCATATACAATAACCCCCTCATGCAGATGAATTCCCAAAAGTTTAAAGGAATACCTAATAGGGACTGTCTAAATCTTGCACTAAGGAAAAGGGAATTATATTCATCTACCAGTATGTGTTTACATAGATAATATAGCTTCTAGGGAATATAGGTAAGCTATATTATCTATGGTGTTTACACCTATATATACAGGTTATCTCTGGAGCTGTTAACTGTTTATGTGGCAAACTCCTATCAAGACGTCCAGGTGAGCAACACTAAAACTCACTATGACTTAGGAATATTAGACCAGGCAATTTCACCAAAATGTCTGAACGCAAAATACATATAGCATTTTTTTAAATGCATATTATGAATAGTGCTGTAACTAATGTGTTTCGCTGTACACAGCCTGCCATCAAAACGACAATACTCCGTGGCGGTGATGCTCACAGCCTAGGCCAACAAGCTAGTAGCTGTATAGACAATCGGTGTTCAACCAGCAAGGGATGGGGTTGGTATATAATTACTGATTAGTTGTTGCTAACATAGATCATGTTTACTACTGAGCCATTCAGCCCATGTGAGAATATTTTGGTGCAACTGTATTTCAAGTTCTATGAATATCTATGTGTAAGGAAACAAAATGGTGGTTGCATGTAAGTGATGCTATAACCATACCCTTTTCTTCATGCAGTAACTACAGAAAAAATGGAGCTCAAGGAAGCACTATCGAAGCAGCTATCCCACTTCAAAGTGCACACCATTCAAACCAGCAGACTGTGGAGGGACCTGAAGAGCGGGCGGCAGCGAAGAAAAGGAATTCCAGTCCACCTGGTACCGGCATCAGAGCTCAGCAGTAGTATCCGAGAAGGTAATCCAAGAGTTAGCTTCGGTGTTTTTATTCTCCTCCATTATCCCACTATAGCAGCTGTCAGATCACTAGGAATGGAGGGAGAATAGAGAAAAATGTCTTGCATAATTTGAACATTCTTGTAATGTGTTTTCCATAATACTACTCCTAAGCTATATTGCACTCAATGCTCAACTACCCCGAGTACTTTTTCCTGCTATAAGCAATTTTGTATAGTAGCATCAAGATGACAGAATGACTCAAATTATTTGGTTTCTTCAGGAAGCAGTGAGTACAATTCTGTGTGGGATGAGAAGCTAGGACTCTGCTACAGTCATCTCCAGTGTACCAAATGTGGGGTTACAGTTGGTACAAGCATTCACTGCACGAGAAGAGAGCAGGGGACCCTTGAAACACTGATTGGCAAGGTAGATGTTATGTCCTCCTATACCATATTACATCACTTTAATAGTATTTCATTGGTTGAAAAGCGGAGTATAACGGGTCATATACTCCGCTAAATATCGCCTGTAGTTATTGCGCAATGCTATAAATAGTCGCGGACACGCTTAGTTACCATTAATTTTCATTTGCACTGTCGTTGCGAAATGCTAGTTCCGCCACTCGAGTTCTAATGCTCTGAAACACTGTAACAGTGAGTTGAAGAAAGGTTTATAGCACAGCCTAGGTTTCAAAGAAAGCTCTCAATTTGCGTGATGACGCTGAAGGGAGGAGCTCAAAAGGGGTGGAGCGTCAGACGTGCCGACTAGAAGATGTTGCAATGCTGCTAAGCTTGACTAGCGGAGCGCGAAGAAAATCCATAGCACGCTAACTCGAGAGACGAGTCTTGGCAACACAGTGCAAATGACTGTCGTCAAGGGACATTAGTGCAGTGAATGTGATTGGCCAATATGGTATAAGCCGGATATACCACGCCCACTCGGAGTATAAACGCGATAAACTCCGCGTAGACGTGGTATATCCTATACTTGTACCTGGGTGTTGTTTGTGTTATGATTACTTGTTCGCAGTGTAGTCCACAGCTTTGCCAAGGGAATCAGACCCAACTATAGATGAAAAGAATGGTGTCTGTATTTGTATGTATTAATGTGTTTTTTCTCAATCACCCAGGCTATTCTCCCAGCAGAGAGAGTCCACTGTTAAGAATTTGAACTTTCAATATTATTATTACAGTGATCTAACAGCACTTTCATATTGAAGTCATTTACTGCAGTTCATGAATACCATTTTTCCTATCGCGTTTAGGCTCCAACATCGCATTTACATGACGTCATACACTTCTGCAACGCTACGTACGTAAATGTAGCTACGTAGTCGTGAGTAGCTATAGTCGGTGAGTCGAAAGTGAGCATGCATCGTCAGAGGATTTTCGTACTGTTCGCCGTTCTAATACAAAGTTGCAGAGCACAGTAAGTCGTAAATCGTCAATATTTGATTTTGCATCTAGATTTTACTTCGCGAGATCGTAGTTTGTGGATGTATAAAAATTAGGATAATTAAGTGTGTCCAGAACTATTTATAGCACTGTGCCATGATATTTAGTGGCGCATATGACCCATTCTACTACGCAGCTATAACTTGGGGCAGAGGAATATAAGTAGCTTGGTTTTAATTTAGGCATAGATGATTTACTGTTACTTCTCCATGCATGGCGAATGAAAACGTAATTATACATGAAATTTTCTGTGATCAAAGTAAAGTTTCTCTCCATTTGGATTACTGTAAAGATAAAAGTGCATGCATATTTAATAATATAGAGGTGCATTGCACTTGGACATTTTATATAATATCTGAGTGTGCATAAAGTAGCATGCATCCTCTGTATACATTAATAAGGTATATTTTCCTGGCTGCAATGCGCCCTCAATAGCCTATGTACAAGGCATGCTAGGCTATCCGTTTACATATATTGCAGTTGACCAGCTAGTCCATGCTTTGTTCGGTATGACAATGGCTATAGTTTCTGCTATGGCTGGCATATCCTTGCTTACAGTGCAATGTATTGAGCAGCGGTACACAGGAGCGCTTCTATGCCACGACAGCAATAGCTACAAAAGTAAACCATCAGTCAATGGGCCAAAGAGTTCAGCATATGCAATCATCAAAAATTAAAAGGGTGCTTGTACTTTTTGTGTCAACTCCATATGCATAGTACATGTACACAGACGAAGCTAAGTAAACAGCCCTTTTAAAACTGTAGTTTCATGGCAGTAACAAAAACATCCGTAGTCTGAACATCTGTTAAAATGTAACTTGATACGGTCATTAGCTATTATCTATCTTATGTGTGTGCAGAATCACTACAAGTGTAGCATGTTTGTCAATATTCCTCAGACCTTGCACAGACTATGACCTGAGACTGGTGGGTGGACAGGTGCCCAATGAGGGTCGGGTGGAGATCTGTGTGAACCAGCAGTGGGGCACAGTTTGTGATGACTCATGGGGTGATAGCGATGCACGAGTTGTCTGCAGACAGCTTGGGTATCGACCAGAAAGTACGTAGCTAGTCTTATTTAAGTAGAATTCTTAGTGCATGAATCGGTATAAGGGCCAAACAAGTTATCAAATTCTTCTGCTGTAGATGCAGATTCCTTCAGATTGGCCCACTTTGGTGAAGGCAGTGGTGAGATCTTCCTAGATAATGTCGGCTGCAGTGGAACTGAATCTCGACTAATTGACTGCGGCCACCTCCCAGTGGGTGATCACAATTGTGGTCACCATGAGGATGCTGGTGTTCACTGTGGTAAGGGGCTAGCCAATGTCATTTAAAGTGCCATTTTGTCAAGTCTCCTCAGGCTCCCTAACTCCCTCCTACTCCTAGTTTTATCCCAGACCAATGTTTGACCCTACTGAATGATTCTTACTTTACGTAGTTTTATTTGAAACAAGTTTGTTCCTTGCAGTTTGACATTGCTTGTATCTTTCTGAAGGGAATTTTATGATAGGTATAGCAGCTGGGGATATTTTATTCTATTTAAGTGAATAGGCTTCTATGATATACATTTAAACTTGCATGTGTGTGTCTGTGTGTATGCGTAGGGGGGTGGCGGGGGGATTCAGCCAAGATCAATGCTATCCTGCACTGTATCTCAATTCAGTTCCATGCCAGCAAGGTGAAATCAGGCTTATTGGTGGTACTGTTGACTGGGAGGGCCGTGTGGAAGTTTGCGCAAATAATAGTTGGAGCACGGTCTGTGATGATCTATGGAATACACCAGATGCCAATGTGGCTTGCAGACAGTTGGGTTATTCAAGGCATAGTAAGGAGGAAAGTATCTTCAAAAATTGCAACTGTTGATAACATCTGATTATCTACCCGTAGATGCAACTGCCTATGCCAGTGCTCATTTTGGCCAGGGAAATGGACCAATTGGCCTGGATAATGTAGGCTGCAGTGGTTCAGAGCTCAGACTAGTCGACTGTAGTTATGATAGCCACACTTCTGACTGCAGTCATATTGAAGATGCAGGGGTTCTCTGTCAGCGTGAATGTAAGTTATATTCGTATTGTACAAAAATTACCTCTGCGCCATAATTCAGTACTTTTTTTTGCTTATCTACTTAAAGTGCTCTGTGAGGACAGAGCAATCAGAGTTGTGGACGGACCAGCTCTAAATGAAGGAAGAGTGGAAGTCTGCTTTAATGAAACCTGGGGCACCGTGTGCGATGATCTTTGGAACCAAAAGGATGCTATTGTAGCCTGCAGACAGCTGGGATATTCAGCACAGAGTGAGTAACTACATGGATATGGTCGACATCAGTACTTTATGTACACCTCCCTGTCATTGGATGTGCCACCAATGTTTACACTGCATATGTTACTTACCGTATTTCCACGATCAGACGCCGCAGCTATACTATTTATTTCAGCACGCAAATTTGTGCGGCTACTATTCGAGGGCGGCAACTAATGGAGGGCAGCGTTTATTAAACTCAGCGTGAATTCGATAAAAATCTTTTGTAAAAATGAGGGCTTTTAGAAGAGCCAGTTGAGCCTAGAATCACAATGCTGCGACTCAGTTTTGAAGCAGAACTTCAAGTTTCTTGATCAGCCGTTGCTTTGCTATAAAGTGATAACTACACGGCACCTCCAATCCGTTTTCTAGAAGTCGAAGACAAGCTGGAGGCGAACGAAGTTCTCCTCGAGGACTGTTAACTAACTATTCCAAGCCGTACGTCAAACTATACACTGTATACTGTATCAATTTGCTATGTCTGTAGTCACGAGGTTTGTTCACGTGCTACTCGAATACTAGCTGCGGCCAGTATTGGAGGGCGGCGTCTGTTTCGTTCGGCACATCCGGAGGTGCAGCTATAATTCGAGGGCGGCGACTAATGGAGGGCAGCGTCTGATCGCGGAAATACGGTACATAAGTATTAGCCTCAATCCTGCTCGTCCCACCTTACTGAGTGAATATAGGTTTCGGAACCAGACCTGTTAAATGCATGCGGGATCTTATGCCATTCCACAGGTGCTGTGGCCCTCACTACTCCTGGAGCGTCAGGATACAGCCAAGGGACTGGACCGATCTTTCTCGATAATTTACTATGTAATGGCTCAGAATCCAGACTGGTTGACTGTCCCTATGACAGCCACACTGCAGACTGTCGTCACTCAGAAGATGCTGGAGTTCGGTGTGAATGTAAGTATAGAGAGCTTGCCACTCTCTGTTTGTCCCTTTGAAGAGTTTTGTGCACTATAGCCGTATTAAGGTGTAGTTTGATTATTCTGTATTGCATTATTAATAGATTTTTCTATAGGCCAGGTGTGTGGAATGCCAGCATACGATAAGCTACTTATCATTATCATTTCATTTTAATTGCAATCAGCAACCTGCCAAAATGGAGACGTCAGACTGGTAGGAGGGGGATCACAGCTAGAAGGAAGAGTGGAGATTTGCTTGGCTGGAGTCTGGGGCACTGTGTGTGATGATCTCTGGCATAATACAGATGCAGCCGTGGTCTGCCAGCAGCTTGGATTCTCACATTTTGGTACGCTACGACAATACTAACTGTATCCACGTAGAAATACCAAGGTCAAACTTTTATGATATACAAAATTTATGTGTATTCACACATGGAGTCTTGACCTGAGGTCTGGTCATAGGAATTTAATTCTAAGGTGTTAGCATCAAATTAGGAGCCAATGCAATTCTGCGCTACTCTCGGAAGATAAACCTCAGATATAATGCATCCAGAGCTCCCTCCCCCCGATGGCCCGTTAATGCCTGTACTGAGCTTTTGGTGAGTTCTCTAAAGGATCAGCTTACCAGGCATATTCATCACTGTCTATCTAATGGAATTTCTTCATTCGAGATTTGAATTAACATATCTCTTTCTGATTACTTTTTATATTCTTGCCCCATAGCAGGACAGTCACGGATGATAACAGTACTTGTTTATGCATGCCGATTTTCAATCTTAGAGAATTCTTAATGTGCAAGTATGAACAGTATAGTTGCTACTTGTTAGAAATTAGAGCCGTAAAACTGAGCTTATGAATATAATAAATTCACAAACAAGAAATTTTTACACTTGACAGTGTATTTACACAACCCATGAGTTGGAACTTCTAACCACTTTTCACATGTAGAACCACTATTCTATGCTGTTCTCAGTGTTATTCTTTTTTCAAACACACAGGTGCAGTGACCAGTTTTAGTTTCCGTGGGGGCAGTGGTCCCATCCACTTGGACAATGTTCAGTGCAGTGGATCAGAGTCCAGACTGCTTAACTGTCCGTACGACTCCCACACTTTAGACTGCTCACATGCGGAAGATGCAGGGGTCCTCTGCAGGCCAAGTGAGGGGCTGGATTACATTATGATTACTGATTATGACTGCAGAATTAATTTTGTGGCATGCAATAATATCCAGCTTATATATATATATATATATATATATGTATGTACTTAACTGACACATATATTAATGTCTTGTAGGAGGCGTTAAACAAACTTTTTATGTCATATGAAACTACCAGTTTATACCCTTTTTTCTACTATATGTGCATGCATGCATGCATCTGACCCACATAGCTATTAGCCTCGTTTCCAGGCTCTCCTTCTGCATGAAAAAAGAGGCTGTATAGCTAGTTTGCCTCCCTGCACAACCTCATATATACATTCACATGATTGTGCAATTCTATTTGCAGTCACTTGCTCTAATGGAGATATCAGACTAGTTGGAGGTCTGTCTGAATTTGAGGGGAGAGTGGAAGTGTGTTGGAATGAGACGTGGGGCACAGTTTGTGATGATTCTTGGGGTGTGACAGATGCTCGAGTTGTTTGCAGACAGCTTGGATTTGATTCTGCAAGTAAGCATTTACTGCTATTAAAAAAGAACTTGAGTATTGAGATCTATATTCCTTCCGTAGATGTTGGATCTTTTATGAGAGCTCACTTTGGCCAGGGTAATGGTTCCATTTTCCTTGATGACGTTGGCTGCAGTGGCAGTGAACAGAGCCTTATCAACTGCTCCCATCGAGGCATTGGCAATGAAAACTGCGGCCATCATGAGGATGCAGGAGTTCGATGTAAGAATATGGTGTATGAGTGCAGATAGGCATGTAGCTACACAATCATAACACTTCTTTGTACAGTGGTCTTGACTCATCATTAATATGTGTCTTTTCAGGTGGTCAGTGTATCGAGAACAGTGTGAGGCTTGTTGGTGGCTCAAGTCAGTATGAAGGTCGTGTGGAGATCTGTTTGTCTGGTCGTTGGGGGACAGTGTGTGATGACCTGTGGGGTGATGCTGATGCCAGGGTGGTCTGCAGACAACTTGGATACCAAGGTTAATGGACATTCCAACACACATTGTATTTGAAATCACTGACAAATGATGAATCATTTTGTCATATGCCTTACTTATTTGCAGATACTATGCTACCCGCTAATAATATCATGGAGTACGGTAGTACTCCATATATAGGGATGGCACGGGGGGAAAATGGCCGCCCCATATCATGTGTACAAAATCATGTGCTCATAAGTCTGGTAAACCCATAGTATAAAGCCTTAATGAGCCATACCTGTCTTTATCGAGTACTTTCACAACTAACAAGACTGTTACAGTAGGTAGAGAGTATCGATGAAGTACCACATCGGCAAGTCGCTAAATGAGCATCTGTTCATATTCTTATTCTGATTCTGATTCTGATTCTTCTTCTGCTGGACTAGAGCAACAATGACTAAAGCGATTACAATAATTCAAACGCGAAGAAGCGCTACTGGATTTGGGCTAGTGCACCCGCACCATAGCGTTCTCAAACAACTCAAACTGTTCAGCACAGATTCTCAAGCGCTCGAAGCAAGTACTTGCCGCTATACGCCGTTCTGTTCCGTTCCGTTCTGCACATTAAGCGATGGTTACGCCTACACTGGAAACGCAGCCTCGAGCATGCTGCATGGACGAGCTGTTCTGCTTAGACGCTTATAATACTTGGAGTACGCTTTATGACGGACCCAAAGTGAGTTGCTGCAGTTACGTTATAATAGTAAGAACACTGATACAACTGCTAGACCATTAGACCATACTAACCTCCATGATGTGCATTAAATGGAGTCGGCAAACTGCTGTAGACAGCCGTCTGCCATTGCAATGTTACATACAAGAATGTGTGGGTGTACAGTGGCATTCTCAAGTCAGTAGGCGCTTAGCTACAATTCACATTAGCTGTATTTTGCTACTCTGTTGTATCTTTAAGCCCCACTGAAAGCTTTGCAGTGCAAAGTGCATTCTGTGTCTGTTACATTATAGGTGCTGTTAGTTTATCATAAATGGGAGCATATGTGGATACAGCTAATAACGCTCATCTACCCCACACAACCAGACCATCTAAACACCATTCATACCTTTCTCCTCCCCACAAAAAAACAACAGAAACAAGTAACAAAAAAAAACATTTAAAAAAATGAAAGACCATATAGGGATGGAATCCCCAAAAAGGTAGGAATGGTACCACAATACCCTTACGGATTGTCATCCCTATATCTTTTGCCATTTTTCCAACCTCAACACACACACACACACACACACACACACACACACAGACCAATCCCTGCCATGCCACACCAGCCATATCCACAGCCAATAGCACCCCCTCACACTACAACTTATCCTCCACATGCAGCAATACACACTCGTAGGCTATACTACATACATGTACCACTTACCCCACATTCTACACCACAATGCACACCTACAATGACAACTCTTCCACCTGCAACAACACCCTTTCACCTCACCAACAGTTAGTACGGAACACATTTCCAAAAACATTACTCTATTATACTAAAGTACGTTCAAAAAAACTTAATCATCTACACCACAATCTAACATCCTGTCGTCCCATGTAACTAGCACTTATGTATACTAGTGATACACAATGTGCAGGGATGTCCTCGCTTCACGAGAATCGCTGGGTGTGGCACATGGCATGCAGGTGGCACGCCCATAGCACCCACCCACAAATGAAAACGGTCAAACACACACCCATAAAACAAAATGGCTACTTGCTATTATCTGCTTAGAAGACCAGAGGCCGAAGCAAGCTTACAGTGATAGTGATCGCTTCCAAGTCTCCCCGTTAGGAGTCACAGTTTATAGCGAAGGTAAGTGTTCGCTGTGTGTTTGATAGGCTATACCAGGAGAACTGGCTGGAACAGGTTACGATGAAAAAAGGTCAATCGAACTGGAGTATAGCTTCGCTTTGCTCGGCACTAGTTGCAAAAATGGCAAAAGATATAGGGATGACAATCCGTAAGGGTATTGTGGTACCATTCCTACCTTGTTTGGTTGCTTTTTGGGGATTCCATCCCTATATGTTCTTTCATTTTTTTTAATGTTTTTTTGTTACTTGTGTAATATGCAACGGTACTTCCTGCAGTTTATACTCCTTTTACTGTCACATCTCTGCAACCAGCAATGAGAATGGAGTGATTATTGCAGCATATCATTGTGGGATCACAATGATATGCTGCAAAAATCACCCCTCTACTTTTGTGGTTGCACAAAGCCATTAAGTAAATAATGGCTTTGTGCAACCACACTGAGGTAACCCATGCCAAACTCTCAGTTGATTTTCACTTCACATTAGCATGTTGACTGTATAATTTCTTTTACCATATGTTGTAACTTTAACGCCACCTATCACCTTAACACAAAATATAATATCCACCCACCCTGTAATATTATCCTCAGTACCAGCAAATAATGGTCACCTTAAGGTATAAAATCTTCATTATTAGGTTCTCAAGCACTTTCTAGTGCTACATTTGGACAAGGAACTGCACCTATAATCATGAACAACGTTAGATGCTCTGGAACTGAGTCACAGTTGGCAAGTTGTAGATATGATAGTGCTCCAGTGCAAGGGTGTTCCCACAGCGAGGATGCTGGCGTTCAATGCCAGAGTAAGTCTTTATGTTATAGACTCTCTCAATACTAGCTACTGACATACAAACTGACAAAGTGCGTACAGAAAATTTATTTGCGTTTCTTTACATACACAGATGTACCAGGCAGCCCACAGACGGTCAGTGTGACATCACTCAATCCCTCCTCAATAACAGTGTCTTGGACACCTCCTCCTGCCAACCAGCAATTCGGGCCTCTTCTTAGGTATAACGTTTCATGCTTAGCTCCAGGAACATCCCACCTCTATGAAACACCGAATAACACAACATTTTCGAGACTTGTGAATGGACTCTTCGGTTGTATCAGCTACAATTGCTGTGTATCGGCTATCAATGCTGCAGGAGATGGAATCAAGAAATGCAGAAGTGCAATAACACGTGAAGACAGTGAGTGTATACAATCTATTACATTCAGTATAATACTATATGTCAGCATGCATCTATATTTTCTACAGTACCAAGTGCTCCTCCCCGGAGTGTTACAGCATATGCAACAAGTCCTACTTCACTCTTTGTTTCTTGGAGTGCTCCACTTCTGGAACATCGCAATGGATGCATCCGGCAGTACCGCATCTATGTGGTTGAACGTGATACTGGTACTACATTGACAAGACTCATCAATACCGGTACTTTTCAAGTAACAATCTCTTCACTGCATCCCTACTATCAGTATGAGTGTAAAGTTGCTGCCATTACCACTGGAGAGGGTCCATCCTCACAAACAGTGACTACAAGAACATATTCCTCTCGTAAGTTCTGCCAAGAGCCATTCTTTTTTGTTGAGTTATGTGTGCAAGTGTGTGGGTCACTTACTTTTGCATAATCTTTTTCTGTAGCACCCAGTGGTCCTCCACGGAATATTATTGTTTCACAAACTTCTCGGTCTATTTCCTTGGAATGGAATCTACCACTTATAGCAGACAGAAATGGAGTCATTACAAGCTATTTGATTCGAGTAACTGACGTTCAGACCTCAGTAATTTCTGACTACACTACTGCATCCACTTCTTACACAGTGGAGTCTTTAAGACCCTACACTCCCTACAGTGTTATGATAGCTGCAAGGAATGTGAATGGTACAGGTCCTTTCAGTGGGATGCATGAAGTTCGAACTGCTGAAGATGGTAAGTTATAACTTGTGATACGGTTGAAAATACTAAAACACACTGCTTTATCCTTTACTATAATAGCTGAATCAAATAGTTAATAGTAGAATCACGCCTGGCTGACTGCGCTTATGACAGTCATACCGCTGATTGCACTCATTCTGAAGACGCTGGTATTCATTGCCAGCGTAAGTGCATAATTATGTGCTCATACATGCATTCTGGAATAATTTTGAAAAAGGTTGCTACTGCTCAGAACCTTTAGGCTCATGCTAACCGTTTTTATTTTTTGTTAGTGTTGGTGTTTGATGAGCATATTCAGAACCAGGCTTAGCCGTTTAGCTAAATAATTAATGAAGAGAATTAGTATCACTATGTGCATAAATTTGTAATAATTATGCAACATGCAATATGTAGCCAAAGGCAGTACTACATTATACTTCACATAAAGTACAAAACAGTCTAAAATGTGATTGCTGCACTTTAACTCCATCTACAGCTCAGTGCCAAGTGGGGGACATCAGACTTGCTGGTAGCAGCATTCCAGGCAGGGGGCGTGTGGAGGTCTGCGTAAATGGCATATGGAGTACAGTCTGTGATGATGGCTGGGGACCTACTGATGCTTCAGTTGTCTGCAAGCAGTTGAACTACTCAAGGCACAGTAAGAGAGGGCATAGATCATGTAATGTTCAAAACACAGTAATCAGTGACATTATTCCTTTGAAGTAGGCTGGTTTATTAGTCAATAGGTATTACACGTAGAGCTTTAAAGTGCTCAACCCAAATAATGCTTTGCATAGACATTGTAGCTAGCTATAGGTTCCCTGGAAGGAGTCTATCCAAGATAATGGTGTTTATGGTCCCCACAGATGCTACAGCCCTCTCTCAAGCTCGTTTTGGCCCAGGGAGTATTCCAATTCTGATTCGTAATGTTGGCTGCAGTGGTTCAGAGGAACAGCTCACTAACTGCCCATTCAACAGCCAGACTGTTTCCTGCTCCCACTCTGAAGATGCAAGTGTGCAGTGTCAGACTGAACGTAAGTAAAGATTAGTTAAGCCATGTAGCCTTGTGTAGCTGCTGTATAATAGTGCATAGTTACTGAGAAAGATCCATTAAGGTGGCTATAGGAACTAGGAATATAGACCAGGGCCATGTTAGTATACTAGCCATTTGGGGGGTAAGGTGTTAGTCAATATTATAGATTTGTAATTTCAGTCATAGCCTGCTTGAGTTGCCTTATGGTGCTGAAAAGGGCTGGTAGTGAGTTACTGAGTACCAAAAACATGATTATAATATTGTTACCAAATGGTTTTTATTTTTTTTTGGTGATTAGGCGGGATATTCCCCTTTCTCTTATGAAACCCCACCTGTATATTACGAGTATGCAACTATTGCCCTTGCAAATTGTATCCACTTACGCTGCATGGCTCCCCTGAATACATTCTTACCAACCAGTGTGACATGTCTATTTCAGTAATATGTCGAAATGGTGACATCAGAATTACTGGTGGAACTGCTGGTGAGCTAAGCGTTGGAAGAGTGGAAGTCTGCTTTAATGAAACCTGGGGCACCGTGTGCGATGATCTTTGGAACCAAAAGGATGCTATTGTAGCCTGCAGACAGCTGGGATATTCAGCACAGAGTGAGTAACTACATGGATATGGTCGACATCAGTACTTTATGTACACCTCCCTGTCATTGGATGTGCCACCAATGTTTACACTGCATATGTTACTTACCGTATTTCCACGATCAGACGCCGCAGCTATACTATTTATTTCAGCACGCAAATTTGTGCGGCTACTATTCGAGGGCGGCAACTAATGGAGGGCAGCGTTTATTAAACTCAGCATGAATTCGATAAAAATCTTTTGTAAAAATGAGGGCTTTTAGAAGAGCCAGTTGAGCCTAGAATCACAATGCTGCGACTCAGTTTTGAAGCAGAACTTCAAGTTTCTTGATCAGCCGTTGCTTTGCTATAAAGTGATAACTACACGGCACCTCCAATCCGTTTTCTAGAAGTCGAAGACAAGCTGGAGGCGAACGAAGTTCTCCTCGAGGACTGTTAACTAACTATTCCAAGCCGTACGTCAAACTATACACTGTATACTGTATCAATTTGCTATGTCTGTAGTCACGAGGTTTGTTCACGTGCTACTCGAATACTAGCTGCGGCCAGTATTGGAGGGCGGCGTCTGTTTCGTTCGGCACATCCGGAGGTGCAGCTATAATTCGAGGGCGGCGACTAATGGAGGGCAGCGTCTGATCGCGGAAATACGGTACATAAGTATTAGCCTCAATCCTGCTCGTCCCACCTTACTGAGTGAATATAGGTTTCGGAACCAGACCTGTTAAATGCATGCGGGATCTTATGCCATTCCACAGGTGCTGTGGCCCTCACTACTCCTGGAGCGTCAGGATACAGCCAAGGGACTGGACCGATCTTTCTTGATAATTTACTATGTAATGGCTCAGAATCCAGACTGGTTGACTGTCCCTATGACAGCCACACTGCAGACTGTCGTCACTCAGAAGATGCTGGAGTTCGGTGTGAATGTAAGTATAGAGAGCTTGCCACTCTCTGTTTGTCCCTTTGAAGAGTTTTGTGCACTATAGCCGTATTAAGGTGTAGTATGATTATTCTGTATTGTATTATTAATAGATTTTTCTATAGGCCAGGTGTGTGGAATGCCAGCATACGATAAGCTACTTATCATTATCATTTTAATTTAATTGCAATCAGCAACCTGCCAAAATGGAGACGTCAGACTGGTAGGAGGGGGATCACAGCTAGAAGGAAGAGTGGAGATTTGCTTGGCTGGAGTCTGGGGCACTGTGTGTGATGATCTCTGGCATAATACAGATGCAGCCGTGGTCTGCCAGCAGCTTGGATTCTCACATTTTGGTACGCTACGACAATACTAACTGTATCCACGTAGAAATACCAAGGTCAAACTTTTATGATATACAAAATTTATGTGTATTCACACATGGAGTCTTGACCTGAGGTCTGGTCATAGGAATTTAATTCTAAGGTGTTAGCATCAAATTAGGAGCCAATGCAATTCTGCGCTACTCTCGGAAGATAAACCTCAGATATAATGCATCCAGAGCTCCCTCCCCCCGATGGCCCGTTAATGCCTGTACTGAGCTTTTGGTGAGTTCTCTAAAGGATCAGCTTACCAGGCATATTCATCAATGTCTATCTAATGGAATTTCTTCATTCGAGATTTGAATTAACATATCTCTTTCTGATTACTTTTTATATTCTTGCCCCATAGCAGGACAGTCACGGATGATAACAGTACTTGTTTATGCATGCCGATTTTCAATCTTAGAGAATTCTTAATGTGCAAGTATGAACAGTATAGTTGCTACTTGTTAGAAATTAGAGCCGTAAAACTGAGCTTATGAATATAATAAATTCACAAACAAGAAATTTTTACACTTGACAGTGTATTTACACAACCCATGAGTTGGAACTTCTAACCACTTTTCACATGTAGAACCACTATTCTATGCTGTTCTCAGTGTTATTCTTTTTTCAAACACACAGGTGCGGTGACCAGTTTTAGTTTCCGTGGGGGCAGTGGTCCCATCCACTTGGACAATGTTCAGTGCAGTGGATCAGAGTCCAGACTGCTTAACTGTCCGTACGACTCCCACACTTTAGACTGCTCACATGCGGAAGATGCAGGGGTCCTCTGCAGGCCAAGTGAGGGGCTGGATTACATTATGATTACTGATTATGACTGCAGAATTAATTTTGTGGCATGCAATAATATCCAGCATATATATATATATATGTATGTACTTAACTGACACATATATTAATGTCTTGTAGGAGGCGTTAAACAAACTTTTTATGTCATATGAAACTACCAGTTTATACCCTTTTTTCTACTATATGTGCATGCATGCATGCATCTGACCCACATAGCTACTAGCCTCGTTTCCAGGCTCTCCCTCTACATGAAAAAAGAGGCTGTATAGCTAGTTTGCCTCCCTGCACAACCTCATATATACATTCACATGATTGTGCAATTCTATTTGCAGTCACTTGCTCTAATGGAGATATCAGACTAGTTGGAGGTCTGTCTGAATTTGAGGGGAGAGTGGAAGTGTGTTGGAATGAGACGTGGGGCACAGTTTGTGATGATTCTTGGGGTGTGACAGATGCTCGAGTTGTTTGCAGACAGCTTGGATTTGATTCTGCAAGTAAGCATTTACTGCTATTAAAAAAGAACTTGAGTATTGAGATCTATATTCCTTCCGTAGATGTTGGATCTTTTATGAGAGCTCACTTTGGCCGGGGTAATGGTTCCATTTTCCTTGATGACGTTGGCTGCAGTGGCAGTGAACAGAGCCTTGTCAACTGCTCCCATCGAGGCATTGGCAATGAAAACTGCGGCCATCATGAGGATGCAGGAGTTCGATGTAAGAATATGGTGTATGAGTGCAGATAGGCATGTAGCTACACAATCATAACACTTCTTTGTACAGTGGTCTTGACTCATCATTAATATGTGTCTTTTCAGGTGGTCAGTGTATCGAGAACAGTGTGAGGCTTGTTGGTGGCTCAAGTCAGTATGAAGGTCGTGTGGAGATCTGTTTGTCTGGTCGTTGGGGGACAGTGTGTGATGACCTGTGGGGTGATGCTGATGCCAGGGTGGTCTGCAGACAACTTGGATACCAAGGTTAATGGACATTCCAACACACATTGTATTTGAAATCACTGACAAATGATGAATCATTTTGTCATATGCCTTACTTATTTGCAGATACTATGCTACCCGCTAATAATATCATGGAGTACGGTAGTACTCCATATATAGGGATGGCACGGGGAAAAAATGGCCGCCCCATATCATGTGTACAAAATCATGTGCTCATAAGTCTGGTAAACCCATAGTATAAAGCCTTAATGAGCCATACCTGTCTTTACCGAGTACTTTCACAACTAACAAGACTGTTACAGTAGGTAGAGAGTATCGATGAAGTACCACATCGGCAAGTCGCTAAATGAGCATCTGTTCATATTCTTATTCTGATTCTGATTCTGATTCTTCTTCTGCTGGACTAGAGCAACAATGACTAAAGCGATTACAATAATTCAAACGCGAAGAAGCGCTACTGGATTTGGGCTAGTGCACCCGCACCATAGCGTTCTCAAACAACTCAAACTGTTCAGCACAGATTCTCAAGCGCTCGAAGCAAGTACTTGCCGCTATACGCCGTTCTGTTCCGTTCCGTTCTGCACATTAAGCGATGGTTACGCCTACACCGGAAACGCAGCCTCGAGCATGCTGCATGGACGAGCTGTTCTGCTTAGACGCTTATAATACTTGGAGTACGCTTTATGACGGACCCAAAGTGAGTTGCTGTAGTTACGTTATAATAGTAAGAACACTGATACAACTGCTAGACCATTAGACCATACTAACCTCCATGATGTGCATTAAATGGAGTCGGCAAACTGCTGTAGACAGCCGTCTGCCATTGCAATGTTACATACAAGAATGTGTGGGTGTACAGTGGCATTCTCAAGTCAGTAGGCGCTTAGCTACAATTCACATTAGCTGTATTTTGCTACTCTGTTGTATCTTTAAGCCCCACTGAAAGCTTTGCAGTGCAAAGTGCATTCTGTGTCTGTTACATTATAGGTGCTGTTAGTTTATCATAAATGGGAGCATATGTGGATACAGCTAATAACGCTCATCTACCCCACACAACCAGACCATCTAAACACCATTCATACCTTTCTCCTCCCCACAAAAAAACAACAGAAACAAGTAACAAAAAAAACATTAAAAAAAATGAAAGAACATATAGGGATGGAATCCCCAAAAAGCAACCAAACAAGGTAGGAATGGTACCACAATACCCTTACGGATTGTCATCCCTATATCTTTTGCCATTTTTCCAACCTCAACACACACACACACACACACACACACACACACACACACACACACACACACACAGACCAATCTCTGCCATGCCACACCAGCCATATCCACAGCCAATAGAATGTGCACGGCAATTGCAGCACTTCACAATGCAACACACATCACCCCCTCACACTACAACTTATCCTCCACATGCAGCAATACACACTCGTAGGCTATACTACATACATGTACCACTTACCCCACATTCTACACCACAATCCACACCTACAATGACAACTCTTCCACCTGCAACAACACCCTTTCACCTCACCAACAGTTAGTACGGAACACATTTCCAAAAACATTACTCTATTATACTAAAGTACGTTCAAAAAAACTTAATCATCTACACCACAATCTAACATCCTGTCGTCCCATGTAACTAGCACTTATGTATACTAGTGATACACAATGTGCAGGGATGTCCTCGCTTCACGAGAATCGCTGGGTGTGGCACATGGCATGCAGGTGGCATGTCCATAGCACCCACCCACAAATGAAAACGGTCAAACACACACCCATAAAACAAAATGGCTACTTGCTATTATCTGCTTAGAAGACCAGAGGCCGAAGCAAGCTTACAGTGATAGTGATCGCTTCCAAGTCTCCCCGTTAGGAGTCACAGTTTATAGCGAAGGTAAGTGTTCGCTGTGTGTTTGATAGGCTATACCAGGAGAACTGGCTGGAACAGGTTACGATGAAAAAAGGTCAATCGAACTGGAGTATAGCTTCGCTTTGCTCGGCACTAGTTGCAAAAATGGCAAAAGATATAGGGATGACAATCCGTAAGGGTATTGTGGTACCATTCCTACCTTGTTTGGTTGCTTTTTGGGGATTCCATCCCTATATGTTCTTTCATTTTTTTAAATGTTTTTTTTGTTACTTGTGTAATATGCAACGGTACTTCCTGCAGTTTATACTCCTTTTACTGTCACATCTCTGCAACCAGCAATGAGAATGGAGTGATTATTGCAGCATATCATTGTGGGATCACAATGATATGCTGCAAAAATCACCCCTCTACTTTTGTGGTTGCACAAAGCCATTAAGTAAATAATGGCTTTGTGCAACCACACTGAGGTAACCCATGCCAAACTCTCAGTTGATTTTCACTTCACATTAGCATGTTGACTGTATAATTTCTTTTACCATATGTTGTAACTTTAACGCCACCTATCACCTTAACACAAAATATAATATCCACCCACCCTGTAATATTATCCTCAGTACCAGCAAATAATGGTCACCTTAAGGTATAAAATCTTCATTATTAGGTTCTCAAGCACTTTCTAGTGCTACATTTGGACAAGGAACTGCACCTATAATCATGAACAACGTTAGATGCTCTGGAACTGAGTCACAGTTGGCAAGTTGTAGATATGATGGTGCTCCAGTGCAAGGGTGTTCCCACAGCGAGGATGCTAGCGTTCGATGCCGGAGTAAGTCTTTATAGTATAGACTCTCTCACTACTAGCTACTGACATACAAACTGACAAAGTACGTACAGAAAAATTATTTGCGTTTCTTTACATACACAGATGTACCAGGCAGCCCACAGACGGTCAGTGTGACATCACTCAATCCCTCCTCACTAACAGTGTCTTGGACCCCTCCTCCAGCCAACCAGCAATTCGGGCCTCTTCTTAGGTATAACGTTTCATGCTTAGCTCCAGGAACATCCCACCTCTATGAAACACCGAATAACACAACATTTTCGAGACTTGTGAATGGACTCTTCGGTTGTATCAGCTACAATTGCTGTGTATCGGCTATCAATGCTGCAGGAGATGGAATCAAGAAATGCAGAAGTGCAATAACACGTGAAGACAGTGAGTGTATACAATCTATTACATTCAGTATAATACTATATGTCAGCATGCATCTATATTTTCTACAGTACCAAGTGCTCCTCCCCGGAGTGTTACAGCATATGCAACAAGTCCTACTTCACTCTTTGTTTCTTGGAGTGCTCCACTTCTGGAACATCGCAATGGATGCATCCGGCAGTACCGCATCTATGTGGTTGAACGTGATACTGGTACTACATTGACAAGACTCATCAATACCGGTACTTTTCAAGTAACAATCTCTTCACTGCATCCCTACTATCAGTATGAGTGTAAAGTTGCTGCCATTACCACTGGAGAGGGTCCATCCTCACAAACAGTGACTACAAGAACATATTCCTCTCGTAAGTTCTGCCAAGAGCCGTTCTTTTTTGTTGAGTTATGTGTGCAAGTGTGTGGGTCACTTACTTTTGCATAATCTTTTTCTGTAGCACCCAGTGGTCCTCCACGGAATATTATTGTTTCACAAACTTCTCGGTCTATTTCCTTGGAATGGAATCTACCACTTATAGCAGACAGAAATGGAGTCATTACAAGCTATTTGATTCGAGTAACTGACGTTCAGACCTCAGTAATTTCTGACTACACTACTGCATCCACTTCTTACACAGTGGAGTCTTTAAGACCCTGCACTCCCTACAGTGTTATGATAGCTGCAAGGAATGTGAATGGTACAGGTCCTTTCAGTGGGATGCATGAAGTTCGAACTGCTGAAGATGGTAAGTTATAACTTGTGATACGGTTGAAAATACTAAAACACACTGCTTTATCCTTTACCATAATAGCTCCCTCTGGATCACCTCAAAGTCTCTCACTACAAACAAGTAACAGCTCCCTTCATGTCTCTTGGAGCCCGCCTTTGTCTGAGAACTGTCAAATCAGACACTACAAGATCAATGTCACTGAGCTTGACACAGGAATGATACTTCTACTGAATACAACTGGTACTTCCATCACAGTGCCATCTCTACATCCCTTTTACCAGTACAGTAGTGTGGTTGCTGCCTTCACAATCGGAGTTGGACCATACACCTCAGCTCAAAGTATACGAATACCTGAATGGAGTAAGTACCATCCTAAAGACTAACACATTAATTGCCGTTTCTGACTTGATTAACTAAATTTGCTACTCTCTCGCGCATTTTAAATCTACAGAACCCAGTGGTCCTCCACAACATCTTGTAGTCAGTGGTTTCTCTAATAATTTTGTGAGCTTATCCTGGAGTTCTCCCAGACCAGAGCACCGCAATGGAATCATAACTGGTTATGTTGTAAGTGTCACTTTGGAAGATACGGGAGCATCGTATCAACTGACAAGCCAGACAACACAACTTACTGTGGAGTCTCTGGTCCCAAATGGTCTATATGCTTTTGCTGTTGCGGCCCAGACCAGTTTGGGGACTGGACCATTCAGCGTGACTATCATGCAGAGAACTAGCCCAAGCCGTAAGTCTCAAATATTGCAGAATTATTAATGTACACACATACACTGACTACTCATAACTTTAGCAAGTCTCTGTTGCATTTCTGGTTAGTTCCATTAAATCATTTGTCTGTTATTGTTATTCAATAGTTCCGAGCTCACCTCAGGATTTTACAGTCACAACTGTCAGTAATAGCTCCACTGCACTTCGCCTGTCCTGGAGTCCACCTGAGTTTCCAAATGGAGACATTCTGGGCTACACAATACGGATAACTGTGCAACAAACTGGAGAGCAGTCTGAGTACACTTCCACTTCTCTTACACTGACAGTGTTTCAGCTCCATCCATACTACACCTACAACTGCAAAGTTGCAGCCTTTAACAGTGCTGGACTGGGCCAGTTCACTACAACCGTTTCACAGACAACCCCTCAAGATAGTATGTAATAACATAACTGTATTATGAAATCTCCCCACTCTTAGTATTCGTTACCCACCTGCATTAGAGTTAGTAGTATTATGGCAAAGGTTGCTAACTTACTACACTACACAGATTTTGTACTTGTACACAATTTTTTTACTTACAGTACAACAGGTCACTTACCATGAAAACTGTAATTAATGCCTGATATCATAGCGTCTCCCTCGACATCCATTTCCCTACAGTCCCAGGACCTCCTAGGGGTCTCACTGCAACACCCAGCTGTCCTCCCTCCATCACCCTGAACTGGAGTCCTCCTCTTCTTTCTGAGCGTAATGGCATCATTACCGGCTACCGCATTGGTGCCAGGACAGTGGAACGTGTGCAGATGTTTCAGTGGACGACGTCATCAACCAGCTACACAATTCCGGATGCAGCGCCATACACGACATACATTTTTCAAGTTGCAGCTTCAACGGTTGCAGGCCAGGGTGTATTTTCTGGAGGAGTGGACATCAAGACATGCGAAACCCGTATGTTCAACTGCTATCTAAATTTTAACTATAGCCTTTGGCAATATATTATTAATGAGTTTCTATTTATCCAGTGTTTGGTATTTACAGATTTTTTCTCTTCTCCAAACAATTGCAGATCCTACTCATGCACCTTTGAATATAACCGAGGAGGCACGTGGGACTACCAGCTTTCAAATCAGTTGGTCTCCTCCACCAGATGAGCACCACAATGGTATCATCCGACACTACACAGTCAATGTTACGGAAACTGAGACTGGAAGAAGGCTCCCGACATTCACTACAGAGTCAACACAGATCACTGTTACCAACCTCCACCCTTACTACATATACTATTGTTCTGTGGCGGCAGTAACTGTGGCAGAGAGTCCGCACAGTGCGACTATAGGGGTACAAACAAGAGAAGCAGGTAAATGACTGTTTTGTTAGCCTTGTACCTAGGATGCCTTCATGAAGAAAAAATAGAACAAAATTTGGGTGGAGAGCTGAGAGCAAGGTAGCTGTTTGGTTTAGGTATAGAAAAGTGTGCATGCATAAATAATCAGTCTGCGAATGTGTGATGAAATTCTGAAGCTATGACAATGCACATGTATGAAATATATGGTGGTTCCTCTCCACAGCTCCTTCTGGCCCTCCCGTCAACTTAAATGCCGTCACACGTGAACAGGATCCATATTCCGTTTACCTTGAATGGAGTCCACCTGAGCCTGCACAAAGAAACGGCATCATTCGGAGATATAACATATCCATAATCAGAGCAGACAATATGCAAGAAGGATCCGATCTAACTTCTCCCGTTAATAGCCTCAATATTGGAGCCCTCAGGCCCTTCACTACCTATCGCTGTAAAGTTGCTGCATATACCATTGCACTGGGACCCTACACTGTGGAATACGAAGTAACAACCCCACAAGCCCGTAAGCTCTCATGTGTATACCTACATATACCATACTGCGTGGGCAGATGAAAGGCGCCGGCAGGTTGTATATTAGGCATATACACCCAATACCTTCGGCTCGGGGTATATCTAGCAGCAAACTTCCTCTGACCTCGGTCTCGGGTAGTATATTAGCCATATACACCTCCTCACTATGGTTTATATATACTTTTGATTTGTAATTGCACTTCATAGAATAGTGCATGCATGTATATCATTCTTACTTCTCCATACCCATAGCTCCCACTGCACCACCCCAAGGAGTATCAGCTGAACCACAAGGTCCAACGATATTGGTGATAAATTGGCAGCCACCTCCAGTGGAACACAGGAATGGAATAATTGTGGAATACACCGTCCTTGTCACTGAAATTCTTACAGGAACGACCCGGGAACTCCCCACAGGAGGCACCGCAATCCAAATCACTGTTTCTTCTCTGCACCCATTCTATTCATACAGCTGCAGTGTAGCTGCCACAACTGTTGGTCGAGGCCCCTTTTCGCCTAATTTTACAGTTGTATTGCCTGAAACTTGTAAGTGTATAATTATGAATATGTGAGTGTTTAAATGGTCAGTATATGTAATAGCATGGTTTGGAGTGAAATTTGGTATACGAGTAATGTACCTAGGATGGCGTTAAATTGCACTAGACGAAACCGAGTGCAATATGCCATCCTAGGTACATTGCGAGTATGAGTTATCACAAATTTCACTCCAAACCATGCTATCACATGTTAATCTTATAGCCCTCAACAACAGTTAAATATCACATAGCAACAGTGAAATATCAAAAAAAAGTGAAATATTTTCGTTGTTTCAAAAAGGTGTTTACCATTAGATCTACAATAGCTATGAGATTATCACTGATAATTATCTTGTTACAGCTCCTGGGGCTCCCCGTAATCCCCGCCACACTGTGCTGGGAGGAACCAGCTGCCAGCTCACCTGGGAGCCTCCCAGAGCAGAAGATCAGAACGGGATAATCCGCCGTTACATGATTGTCCTCATTGAGGTGAACCCCGGGACACGATATGAACTTGAGGCAGATACGACAAGCAAACTTTTGGACTTTCTCCGTCCGTTCACTGAGTATCAGTACAAGGTTGCAGCAGTGACTGTCAGTATTGGGGATTACACCGATTTAATGGATTTTACAACCCTTACAATACGTAAGTCTATTTTGCAATACTTAATTTTGTTACAAGGCTTCACTACCCAGCACATTGGAAGAACATAGGTAGGGGGTGTTTCCAAATGTGCAAAAAAAATGTGTAGTGTAGCATGGGGTCGAGCCTAATACCTAACTAAGAAAAAGATTTAAAGCCTTGTTTCCAGGCCTACCAACCTTAAAATAACATTGGTAGGCCTAGGAAGAACGCAGGAAGTAATGTCAGAAATATTTTTTTGCTACTTCTACACCCAGCTCCTGAAGCTGTTCGGAATCTCACCATTGCAAAATTCGAACAGGATCCAACAACTATTGTATTGACATGGCTACCACCTTTGCAGGCAAACGGAGTCATTCAAGGCTATATTGTTAATGTTACCGGACTAACTCAGCCAGAACTATCTCTCACTTATTTACCTACCGACACGACCTTCACAGTTACCTCTCTTCATCCATATTATCTCTACCAATGTGCTGTTGCAGCAAGAACAAGTGCAGGCAGTGGTCCTTTCAATTTGCAAGCTGTGCAGCTTCCGGAAGATGGTACATAGCTGGATCAATATCTGCATGGTGTACTAAAATATTATGTATAGCTATACTCTTTCTAATATAAATTGTTGTAGGATTTATTGAGCTCTGACACTTGTATTTCCCCTCCCAGTTCCTTCAGGCCCACCACTAAACCTGATAGGATCACCACAGAGTTCCAGAACTCTCCAACTTTCATGGCAAGCTCCATTGTTCGAGCATCGAAATGGTGTCATAAGAAGATACAGAATAAACGTCACTGAACTGGAGACAGGACGGATACTCCCCCAGCAAACATCTACGGTCACATCAATAACTGTCCAGTCACTCCATCCCTACTACCACTACAACTGCTCTGTTGCAGCGTACACCAATGGTGTGGGACCCTATGATTTGATTATAAGACAAATGCCATCAGATGGTAAGATGAATAGTTTATCACACAATAATAGTGCAACAAATTAATCTATATGTCTCTCTTTTTAGTTCCTACCAGCCCTCCACATACATTCGTTAATGAATCAATATTGCCGACTTCTGTTACGTTCTCTTGGGATCCACCTCCCCCCGAAGACCGCAACGGGCTTATTGTTAAATATGTTATCAGAGCAGTGGTAATTGACACTGGAGAACTGTTTGAAGTGCTCACTGAGTCAAATGGAACCACTGTCGTATATGGTCAACTCCAGCCTGACTCAGCATACAACTTCTCTGTTGCTGCAATGACTGACGCAGTAGGGACTGGACCCTTCACTGACAATATCACAGTCATTACCCCTCCAGATGGTAAGATATTAAGCTTCATTGCCAAGCAGAGACCTGTAAATAAGGCTAGTAAATATTATATATATAATGTAGGTAACTAGGTATTAAGTATAGTTCTATCTTTGGTAGTCTCTATAGCTACACCAATTCAGAGCTAGTATTTCCTAAACCAGCTACTTAGAGCCCAGCTATACATAGAATCTCAAACCTTGAGGTCGTTAGTGACTGCACATTTCCTATCCCCACATGCAGTCCCTGCAGCTGCTCCCAAAATTAAGCCATTCTTACGAATAAGTGCCACATCAGTGAGAATCTCTTGGCAACCCCTGACACCCGAGGAAAGCAGGGGAGTTGTGAGCATGTATCATGTCAAGTACAGACCGCTGGAGAGGGTGACTCGTCGAAGCTTAGATGACATGTCTGTTGTGATCAGCACAACAGAGCTCGAGGTCACTATAACTGATCTTGACCCCAGGGTGACTTATGCTGTTGCTGTTGCTGCAAGCACTAGTGCAGGCATAGGAAATTACAGCAGTGAGACTGTGGTTGAATGTAAGTGATATATTATATATCTTTCAATACAGTCACGCATGCTTAAACAACCAGTTAGTACTATAATGAGATATATAGCTATTGCTTTATCATGTGAACTCTGCAGTGAGATAGTACTTAGCAGACTATATGCATGATTGTATTGTATTTTCAGTTGAATTATTAGGAAAGATTCACTTAATTTGAGTTCTATAATATGCTTTTTTTGGTAGTATTCAGTAACAGCCTGTTCCAGTTGCATCTTACTGGAGCTATTATCTGTCAAGAATGGCTGGTAAGAAAACGACCATTCTACTAGTGCATACCATCCATATGCTTGTTTAATGGATTCTAACCTTTTGTATCAATGCAGCGTGATCACCATTCAGAGATTTTTACTGACCTAGCACAAGATATGGCTAGGAAGCTGGAAGGTATATGCAATTGTGGACTAACTGCAAAATACATTGGAGATGGTAGACTGCACTGTAACGAAAATAGAACAGGCACAGTCAGCCTCCAGGCCAGAATGATCAGCACAGAAAGCAGGGATAGCATCAGCATACTGTCCTCTCTTCAACAATGGGTACACACAAGCCCAGCACTAGTAGCTAGGGGAGTCCAACTGACGATTATGGCAAGTTGCTCTGTAGAACTGGCAGAGTTTAACAGCAGTTTAGGCTGCGTACAGGTACCCATGGTACCACAACCAACTCAGCAACCCACAGCTACACAGCCGACATCACCTGATTTGGAACTGGGTAACGAGAATATAGAAGCAAAAGAATCGAGCTCAATACCAATTCCGGCAATTGCTGGTGCTGCTGGAGGAATCCTTGTAGTGGTGATTATCATAGTTATTTTGGCTGTGGTAGTGCACAAAAAACGGAAAACGAAGGGAGTATTCCCTTTAGCAGGGTAAGAGACAGGAAATACTTTGAGTCACGTGCATAGATTGTTAATAATTAAAGTTTGTTTACTCTCATCCCTTTTAATTAGGACCAACGCCACACCTTTAGCTTTAGGCCCATTGCCTACAGGAGGACTGTACAATATGAAACCACCAATATCAGCAGCTGCTGCAGTGGATCCCTCATTCGAGACATTCCTGTCAACAAGCACAGATGAAGATCATATTCACGAGCCCATTCCAGGAGGCAGGGCTGCCCCACCAGCCACCAAGTACGAAAATCAACCCTTACCAATTCCACAAGACTCAAAAGTACACGAGTATGACACCACAAGTCATAAACCTAAGCCAACACGAACGGCCTATGACTATGCCATCACGGACAGACGTGTTATGATGTTACCGGAAGAGACATCAGCATCTGGCAAAGCAAATGGATATTCTGTCCCGAGAAAGATCGGGGACGAGCCACAGAAGTCATCCAATGCAAGAGAGGAGTATGCTAAGCTGGATATGGACTCATTACCTCCACTACAGTACAGCACCTTTGGTCAAAGTGGGGCTGTTCCAAATCCGTATGAAGAACTACCAACACAGACTAACCCGCCTTACGGCCAGTTTGGGGCTTCGGACTCCTCTGGCTCGGACTCGAGACCTGAAGGCCAGGAACACTCCAGAAATGAAGAGGAATACATTGAGATGCACTAACTCAGTTGATATGAGTATTAAACCATGCATTAATTTTCAGGCATACCAGTATAATTTTATAAACGTCTTCATGTAGCTACTATCTAGCAAGTGTCGCTTCATACTAATAACATAATGATTAGCTATTCATTAATTTGTACAAATGTCAATATCACTTTTTTGAATATGACTCCAGCTAAGACTATATATGTCTTATTTGAGGAGAGAATTTCTTGGTCTCCCCCGCCAGGTCAGATGAAAATTTTGTCATAAACCACGGTTCTTCGGGGTTTATCGTTAATGACGTCATTTGTGGAGCTGCAGCCGATATAGGCTGCACTGAGTAACAGTGATTCAGTCGATCCGAAAGAGAGCATGCAGCCAAGAAACGCTTATATAGTACTCGCTGTTCTATTACATTGCTGCCGAGCACAGTAAGTCATAAAATCATTTTCCCGTTGCGTACATGTTATACCATAGATAATATAGCTCCGTATTATCTATGGTTATACTGTGATTATAAATCCGTGTCTATATCATGAATGCCTTTATGTATCTTGGATCTCTGCATTGTACGAAATTAATTTTTGTATAGTTCAGTCTTCAGTGTGATTATAGTCATACGTACCTTAAATTGTCAATGAAGGTAAGAATTAGAAGGGATGACTATAGGCCATACTGTTGAGTTAAAATTTCGAGCATAGCTACTTGTACAGTAGCTAGCTAGATGCTTTTGGACAACTTGCATATCTGTGCAAAATACTAGCAGTTAGAAATTCCAGACCTCCCACATGAAGAGCTATATTTCTGGTGAGTAGACATACAAGGAATATAGCTAAAGTGGGCAAAGTATACAACATGTGCATTTGTTGGAAGGTAGCTACTAAGCAACAGCTCTGTATGAAGTATTGGTCAAGTGATTTGTATTACCAGTTGTTCAAATTAGTCTTTACTTCCAATAAATATGTTGCATGTTCTGGACAGGACAGCATGAGAGCCCTGCAAGCCCATGCTGTCCTGTCTGGGACATGCAACAATGCAAAAACGTTAACTTTAGGATTGTAGATCAGTTTATTATATATTTATTATATATTTATTTATCTGCAAATATATAACCATTATGATAGTACGAACAGAATCACTACATGTGCTTCAAAACATTGCTGTAGCAGCTTGTGCCATCATAAACAACGGGGAAAAACAATTTATCTTCCTCTGTATCTACACAGACCATGCACAGACTATGACCTGAGACTGGTGGGTGGACAGGTGCCCAATGAGGGTCGGGTGGAGATTTGTGTGAACCAGACGTGGGGCACAGTTTGTGATGACTCATGGGGTGATAGCGATGCTCGAGTTGTCTGCAGACAGCTTGGGAATCGACCAGAAGGTATGTAGCTAATCTTATTTAAGTGGATTCTTAGTGCATGAATTAGTATAAGGGCTAAACAAGTTATCAAATTCTTCTGCTGCAGATGCAGATTCCTTCGGATCTGCCCACTTTGGTGAAGGCAGTGGTGAGATCTTCCTAGATGATGTCGGCTGCAGTGGAACTGAATCTCGACTAATTGACTGCAGCCACCCCCCAGTGGGTGTTGAGAATTGTGGTCACCGTGAGGACGCTGGTGTTCACTGTGGTAAGGGCCTAGCCAATGTCATTTAAAGTGCTATTTTGTCAAGTTTTCTCAGGCTCCCTAGCTTTAGTTTTGTCCCAGACCAACTGTAGGCTCTCTAAGACTATATACCAGCAGTCATAGCTGATTTTGACATTTACTTCTGAAACCCTCTGTCTTCTGAAAGGCATTTTATGATAGGAACTGGGGATATTTTGTTCTTGTGGATAGGCTTCAGGGGGGTGGGGGGGGGGGGGGCAATTTAGCCAAGACATATAATTTCAGTGCTATCCTGCACTGTATCTCGATTCAGTTTCATGCCAGCAAGGTGAAATCAGGCTTATTGGTGGTACTGTTGACTGGGAGGGCCGTGTGGAGGTTTGCGCAAATAATGGTTGGAGCACGGTCTGTGATGATCACTGGGCGACACCAGATGCCAATGTGGCTTGCAGACAGTTGGGCTATTCAAGGCATAGTAAGGAGGAAAGTATCCTAAAACATTGTAACTGTTGATAATGTCTGAAGTTATCTACCTGTAGATGCAACTGCCTATACCAGTGCTCATTTTGGCCAGGGAAATGGACCAATTGGCCTGGATAATGTAGCCTGCAGTGGTTCAGAGCTCAGACTAGTCGACTGCAGTTATGATAGCCACACTTTTGACTGCAGTCATGTTGAAGATGCAGGGGTTCTCTGTCGGCCTGAATGTAAGTTATATTCGTATTGTACACAAGTCACCTCTGCGCCATAATTCATTACATTTTTTGCTTACCTATTCAAAGTGCTCTGTGAGGACAGAGCAATCAGAGTTGTGGGCGGACCAGCTCTAAATGAAGGAAGAGTGGAGGTCTGTTTTAATGAGACCTGGGGTACTGTGTGCAATGACCTATGGCAAAGTGTTGATGCTGGTGTGGCCTGTAGACAACTGGGATTCCCATCACAGAGTGAGTGTACCTCAAGTATCATACATGTACAACTTTCGGACTTCACTATACTTTACTGCTCTTCTCACAGATGCTGTGGCATACCTTAGTCCTACATCGACAACATACAGCCAAGGAACTGGTCCAATTTTTTTGGCCAGTATAAACTGTGACGGCACAGAATCACGGCTGGCTGACTGCACTTATGACAGTCATACCGCTGATTGCACTCATTCTGAAGACGCTGGTATTCATTGCCAGCGTAAGTTTCATAATTGTATGCTCATACATGCATTCTGGAATAAGGTTGCTACTGCTCATTAGAATATTTAGGCCCATGCTAACCATTTTCAATTTTCATTAGTGTTGTTGTTTGATGAGCATATTCAGAACCAGGCCTAGCAGTTTAGCAAAGAGAATTAGTATCACTATGTGCATAAATTTGTAATAATTATGCAACATGCAACATGCAATATGTAGCCAAAGGCAGTACTACATTATACTTCACATAAAGTACAAAACAGTCTAAAATGTGATTGCTGCACTTTAACTCCATATCTACAGCTCAGTGCCAAGTGGGGGACATCAGACTTGCTGGTAGCAGCATTCCAGGCAGGGGACGTGTGGAGGTCTGCGTAAATGGCATATGGGGTACAGTCTGTGATGATGGCTGGGGACCTACTGATGCTTCAGTTGTCTGCAAGCAGTTGAACTACTCAAGGCACAGTAAGAGAGGGTATAGATCATGTAATGTTCAAAACACAGTAATCAGTGACATTATCCCTTTGAATTAGGCTGGTTTATTAGTCAATAGGTGTTACACGTAGACCTTTGAAGTACTTAACCCAAATAATGCTTTGCATGGACATTGTAGCTAGCTAGGTTCTATGGGAGGAATCTATCCAAGGCATTCTTATAATGATGAATTTATGGTCCCCACAGATGCTACAGCCCTCTCTCGAGCTCGTTTTGGCCCAGGGAGTATTCCAATTCTGATCCGTAATGTTGGCTGCAGTGGTTCAGAGGAACAGCTCACTAACTGCCCATTCAACAGCCAGACTGTTTCCTGCTCCCACTCTGAAGATGCAAGTGTGCAGTGTCAGATTGGGCGTAAGTAAAGATTATTTAAGCCCTTGTGTAACTGCTATGTAAATGTACACAGTTTACTGAGAAAGATCCATTAAGGTGGCTTTGGGAAACTATAGACCAAAGCCATGTTAGTATACTAGCCTTTTGTGTTAGTCATTACTATATACATATATTATACAGTGCACTGAGTAGGATCCATTGCCTTGGCTATGACCACCCTTCCAAATAGAACTATATATTAAGTCTTTACTCACAAGTACATAGTTATTTTAAGGGTTTCATACAGGATTTTTCAGTTATGGTAAGAAAGACATGCGATAAACAGATGTGTGGTGAGAGCCAGGCTGCCTGCAATGGGACTTTGCTCCCCCTCCCCCCCCCCCCCCAAATTTGTTACAGTAGTGTAAGCAGTCATAGCTTGCTTGTGTGCCTTATGGGGTCCAAAAGGGCTGCTAATGGGTTACTGAGTACCAAAAACATATACTATTGTTACCGAGATTGTGGGGGGGGGGGGGGGTTGGATTAGGGGGGATATCCCCCTTCCTCGTATAAAACCCTGCCTATATATTACGAGAATGCCCATGCAAATTGTATCCACTTACTATGGCCCTGCATACTTACCGACTAGTGTGACGTGTCTATTTCAGTAATATGTCGAAATGGTGACATCAGAATCACTGGTGGAACTGCTGGTGAGACAAGCACTGGAAGAGTGGAAGTCTGCTTTAATGAAACCTGGGGCACTGTGTGCAATGATCATTGGAACCAAAAGGATGCTATTGTAGCCTGCAGACAGCTGGGATATTCAGCACAGAGTGAGTAACTACATGGGTATGGTCACATATAGACATCAGTACCTTATGTACACCTCTCTGTAATAGTGTCTGCTACCAATGTTTACACTGCATATATATGTAATCTATACATAAGAATTAGCCTCGATCCTGCTCGTCCCATTTTACTGAGTGAACATAGGTTTCAGAACCAGACCTGTTGAATGCATGCAGGATCTCATGCCATTCCACAGGTGCTGTGGCCCTCACTACTCCTGGAGCGTCAGGATACAGCCAAGGGACTGGACCGATCTTTCTTGATAATTTACTATGTAATGGCTCAGAATCCAGACTGGTTGACTGTCCCTATGACAGCCACACTGCAGACTGTCGTCACTCAGAAGATGCTGGAGTTCGGTGTGAATGTAAGTATAGAGAGCTTGCCACTCTCTGTTTGTCCCTTTGAAGAGTTTTGTGCACTATAGCCGTATTAAGGTGTAGTTTGATTATTCTGTATTGTATTATTAATAGATTTTTCTATAGGCCAGGTGTGTGGAATGCCAGCATAAGATAAGCTACTTATCATTATCATTTCATTTTAATTGCAACCAGCAACCTGCCAAAATGGAGACATCAGACTGGTAGGAGGGGGATCACAGCTAGAAGGAAGAGTGGAGATTTGCTTGGCTGGAGTCTGGGGCACTGTGTGTGATGATCTCTGGCATAATACAGATGCAGCCGTGGTCTGCCAGCAGCTTGGATTCTCCCATTTTGGTACGCTACGACAATACTAACTGTATCCACGTAGAAATACCAAGGTCAAACGTTTATGATATAGTACAAAATTTACATGTATTCACACATGAGTCTTGACCAGAGGTCTGGGTATAGTATCTTAATTTTCTAAAGTGTTAGCATCAAAATAAGGAACCCAATTCTGCACTAATTGATACTCTTGAAAATTAAATCTCATATAATGCATCCAGAGCTACCCCTCCCCCTTACACACACACACACACACACACCTACACACATAATTATTTTACTCTGCCTTAAACAACATGGTTTCATGGAACGCATTATAATGTGCCTTGCATAAATTACATCTGTTGGTGTTACTATACCGAGTGTGATCACACTGCCAAGTGCATGTACGGTGGGTGAATACAGATGAGGGTATAAGTGCGATGAGTGAGCTCAAATGCAGATATGATGGGTGTAGCTGAACTATGATTGCCACACATTACACCATTTGGACCGGAGACCATGAAGCTATGGGCATTGGTGCTAAGGTGAGAATGAGCAGTGGATGCCATGGGCAAACAAAGAAACAAGGTGAGCTGATTGAAACCAGTCGATCATGCTGCCCATCATGTGGTATTTGCATCTCAAGCTCTTCAATTGTGCCACCTCTCTTGCAACGTTTACATCTCATCTTTATATACAAGACACATATTTTTCGAACCTTGGAGTTAGACAGTATATATAATATCTCTTGAGCCACTCTTACTATGCCCTATTCGAACCATATGTTGATAAGGTGTAGTCACACATGCACATTAGGCATAGGAAAATGGCCACCTGATGCCTGTACTGAGCTTTCTTAGTCAATTCTCTAAAGGACGAGCTTGCCAGGCATATTTAGTCCAATTTTTTCATGCCTCTGAAAAGATTTGCACTGTCTATCTATTGGAATTTCTTCATTTCAAGATTTGAATTAACTTCTTCCCTATTATCTTTTTCCCATAGTAGGACAGTCACAGATGATTACAACACTTGTTTTTGCATGCAGGTTTTTCAATGTAGGAGCCAGCTTAAAGTATGAATGGTATAGTTGCTACATGTTTAGAAATTAGAGCTGAAAAACTGAGCTTATGAATCTTTACACTTGGCAGTGTATTTACACAACCCATGGGTTTGGACTCCTAACCACTTATTGAATGTAGAACCACTATTCTATGCTGTTTTCCATGTTGTTCTTTTTCAAATACACAGGTGCAGTGACCAGTTTTAGTTTCCGTGGGGGCAGTGGTCCCATCCACTTGGACAATGTTCAGTGCAGTGGATCAGAGTCCAGACTGCTTAACTGTCCGTATGACTCCCACACTTTAGACTGCTCACATGCGGAAGATGCAGGGGTCCTCAGGCCAAGTGAGGGGCTGGATTACATTATGATTACTGATTAAGTCCTACTTCACTCTTTGTTTCTTGGAGTGCTCCACTTCTGGAACATCGTAATGGATGCATCCGGCAGTACCGCATCTATGTGGTTGAACGTGATACTGGTACTACATTGACAAGACTCATCAATACTGGTACTTTTCAAGTAACAATCTCTTCACTACATCCCTACTATCAGTATGAGTGTAAAGTTGCTGCCATTACCACTGGAGAGGGTCCATCCTCACAAACAGTGACTACAAGAACATATTCCTCTCGTAAGTTCTGCCAAGAGCCGTTCTTTTTTGTTGAGTTATGTGTGCAAGTGTGTGGGTCACTTACTTTTGCATAATCTTTTTTCTGTAGCACCCAGTGGTCCTCCACGGAATATTATTGTTTCACAAACTTCTCGGTCTATTTCCTTGGAATGGAATCTACCACTTATAGCAGACAGAAATGGAGTCATTACAAGCTATTTGATTCGAGTAACTAACGTTCAGACTTCAGTAATTTCTGACTACACTACTGCATCCACTTCTTACACAGTGGGGTCGTTAAGACCCTGCACTCCCTACAGTGTTATGATAGCTGCAAGGAATGTGAATGGTACAGGTCCTTTCAGTGGGATGCGTGAAGTTCGAACTGCTGAAGATGGTAAGTTATAACTTGTGATACGGTTGAAATACTAAAACACACTGCTTTATCCTTTACCATAATAGCTCCCTCTGGACCACCTCAAAGTCTCTCACTACAAACAAGTAACAGCACCCTTCATGTCTCTTGGAGCCCGCCTTTGTCTGAGAACTGTCAAATCAGATACTACAAGATCAATGTCACTGAGCTTGACACAGGAATGATACTTCTACTGAATACAACTGGTACTTCCATCACAGTGCCATCTCTACACCCCTTTTACCAGTATAGTAGTGTGGTTGCTGCCTTCACAATCGGAGTTGGACCATACACCTTGGCTCAAACTATACGAATACCTGAATGGAGTAAGTTTGATCTCTGAAGTTTGATAATGACTAAGCATTGCATTAGTCATGAATCAGTATTACAACATTTTGATCTACAGAGCCCAGTGGTCCTCCACAACGTCTTAATGTCAGTAATTTTTCTAGTAGTTTTATAAGCTTATCCTGGAGTTCTCCCAGACCCGAGCACCGCAATGGAGTCATTACTGGTTATGTTGTAAGTGTCACTTTGGAAGATACAGGAGCATCGTATCAACTTACAAGCCAGACAACACAACTTACTGTGGAATCTCTGGTCCCAAATGGTCTATATGCTTTTGCTGTTGCGGCCCAGACCAGTTTGGGGACTGGACCATTCAGCATGACTATTATACAGAGGACTAGCCCAAGCCGTAAGTCTCAAGTAGTGCAGCTAGAGCTTTCAATATACGTGCATTGACTATACTCATGTAATTCTGACTCTATACATTTATCCTACCAGTGTTCAATAACAACCTTTTCCAGTTGCATCTCACTGGAACTATTATGTGTCAAGAATTGCTGGTAAACAAACATTTATGTAAACAAAAATGTAACCATATTTGATGGATTTGAATTTTCTATACAGCAGAGTGACTATTCAAATATTCTTAATGACATATTACAAGAAATAGCTATGACCGTGGAAGATATTTGCAAATGTACACTATCGGCAGAACATGGCATACTGTACTGTGATAGGAACAGGAATGATACAATTATCCTCCAGGCCAGAATAATCATCACAGAAAGCAGGGGCAACATCAGTTTACTCTCTACTCTTCAACAATGGGTACACAGAAGTCCAACGCTAGTAGCGAGGGGAGTGAAACTGAGGGTTATGGCAGAGTGTTCTGTATATTTGGCAGAGCTTAACAGCACTAGCAGTATCGGTTGTGTGCGGATTCCCAAGGCATCAAAAACAACTCAGCAGCCTACAGCACCACAGCCAACACCGAAGCTACCCACTAATTCAGAATCGGATAATGGGGACATGGAATCAAAAAAGTCTACTTCAGCACCAATTCCTGCAATTGCTGGTACCATTGTAGCAATTGTTGTGGTGATCATCATTGTTATTTTAGCTGTGTTAGTTTGCAGGAAGTGGAGGTCCAAGAGAACAATTCGTTTTACAGGGTAAGATGCTGTGTATTGATTTGCATTTACTCATTTGTTATCATATAGGGACTTAAGTAACCATACTACAGTGGTGGACCCATTGCCTACAGAAGGAAGGTATGAACAACCATCAGCCCTGGCTGCTGCTTCATTGGCAACAGCACATGGGGAAACAGCTGGATCTGTGCTTGAGACTGTATTAGCAGTGAGTGAAGATCATGTTTATGAGCCCATTCCAGCAGACAGTGATCTCTCACCAGTCACCAAGTATGAAAATTGTCCCTTGCCAATTCCGCAAGAGTCATTGACACACATATACAATACCACGAGTCATAAAACTGAGTCAGCTAACTTCAGCTATGATTATGTCACCACAGTTAGGTGTACCACAGCACTGCCAGAACCATTGGCATCTAGCAAAAGTAATGGCTATTCTGTCCCGAGAAAGGCCAGAGACGGATCACAAATACCAAACAGTGAAGGAGAGGGATATCGATATGGCAAGCTGAATATGGAATTCCCACAAGATTCATCCGTACACGTGTATAACACCACAAGTCATGGAGTTAAGCCAGCCAATCCTGGATGCAATTTTGCCCCTGAAGTCACAGTATCGCCAGAGGAGGCATCAGCGTCTAGCAAAGCATGCGTGAATGTGTACTCTGTCCCAAGAAAGCTCGGAGATGAGTCACAATTGCAAAAGGCATCTGCTGATTCAGAACAGTATGCAACACTGGATGTAGGCTCGCTACCTGCACTACAGTACACTAACTTTGGACCACCAAGTGGAGCTGTTCCAAATCCCTATCAGTCACTGCCACGTAACTTTGGGGACTGCACTGGCTCAGACTCAACTAGATGTGAAGGCCAGGAGGACTCCAGAGATGAAGAAGAGTACATAAAAATGTACTGACGCAACTGATAATGTAATTGAGTCATTATATTATACATGTTCTTGGACTTATTTCATGGGTGTCTCGCATAGCAAGAATGTACTGCTTTAGTACTCTACAGTGTTTCATGTAGATATTGATGTGAATACAAATCAGCTGCATATACAGTCATATTGTGTGTATTTATTAACTTCATGTCATAGGATAGTTAATAACTTATGCATTACGGCACTGAAATGCAGATTGTCATACAGTATACATGGCACCTCAGTTACTAACTCATGCATAACTATAGTGCTTTCTGAATGCTTAGCCTGGTTTAATTGCTTTAATGATTGATCGAGCCAATTGTAAGCTCCATCGCCACATGCACCATTATTTGTTCCGAGTGGGCCTTTCATTGATCATGCAGACTCTATTTTTGGAAATGTTAACGTTCAGTAAGTTTATACATACATGTACTGTGACCATAATCACTTTCATGGTGTTTCCGGTGTGGTAGCTGATGACGTCGACGGCGGACGCTCCACAGAAGTTGTTGTCAGGGTTTCCCGTAGAGCGTGAAGGAATATTTAGCACTTTGTAGCACCTTGAAATTATATTCATTGCAGTTTGAGGAAGTTCCGGTCACGCCCCCTGGTGGGAATGTTAATCTCTATGGAGAATGGAGCGTTTTAGGATCCGTCAGCTATCTCGAGGATTGCCTTTAGGTAGTTAATCCACTGCACCTTTGCATGCTGTGGTAAGCAGCGTTCTCCAAATCGGTATCGCAGTGTTGGTCTAGAGCCTTTAATACGGTCGTTAGGTCACACGCAAGCGTTCTTACTGTTTTTCTCGGCAAACGCCCCATGGTCGATCAAGCCAAATACCGCCCATGCCACTTCCGGTAGGTGCGTGGGTGTCACATCGGCCAAGGATATTTAATTACTAACGTAGGTTCGATGACCTCACAATTCCGGTAAAAGGGAATTAGAATAGTGTTTTCTTGTTGATGGGCTGCAGTTAGTGTTTCAGTCGAACGAGAGCATGCAGCACAGAAGTGTTTTCTTACTACTTTCTATTCTACTGCAAAGCTGCAGCGCATCGCATACGTAAGTCATAAAAATATTAATATCGCTACTAGTATTATTAAACACTGAATCCACCCTCTATATTATAGAATGCTGCACCTGAACTTTTATAGCTATTGTTATATAATAGAAAATCTGAACGAAAGTAATTCAAATAATGACAGCAAGAGGTATTAGCCGAAGATTACTATGCTAATTGTTTTAGATAGAAGTGTTGAGGAAGTGCATAGTGCAACGATAGCTTGGATAGTAAAGTTGAAGCATACTTTCTATGTTAGCACATGCACTCATTATTTTTGGGTGAGAATTGGGACGGGTATGACTTAATTCCTTACTAAAACTAGCTAGTTAAGAGTTTTATATTATTAATCTGAAGAAAGCATTATATAGTGATCAGGATGGTATAATCTATGGTTGTTCTTCTAATTGCGGATCTTACAAATTCTCCCTGCATCTATGGGTGCATAGTCAATGGTGGAAGCGCTATGGCAGTATAATATTTTATAGAATTGATGTTTATAGCAACGTCCTTCAATATAAGATTGCAAACAGTACTTATACTACTGCTATAATATTACATATATAAGCACAATTTATAGCTATGTTGAACAGCAGTTGGGTGGGCAGATTTTGGTTTGGATGGCTGCATGTGTTGGTACTTCACATCTTTAATAAGCGGCTCAGTTCCTGCAGGAATACTGTCCCCAACTACTAGCTACCTGGTAAAGTTTAAAATTATAGCAGATCAGCATCAACATATTTCTGGCTTTCTGTATTTATTATGTCTGCATTGCATGGGAGTTTCAGGTACTATACTAGTCGTAGCATTGTGATATCTATAGCCATAATAATAGAGCTGAATCAGAGTCAGAACTGATACAGTATTATAATGATCATTGCAGAGTATAGAAATATCCCTTAGCTATCATTCTCTGTGTACACTGCAATAGTTTTTCAGTTTTTATGCAGCAATTTCAATTCCACTTGCCCCTGTGCAGTCCTATTTATGTGAAATATATGGTTAACAGCAGCTTGAAAAGAAACTGTTAAAAAGAAACCATTTTGATGTTAGTGTCACCAGTCTTTTACTCCTCCCCAATAAACGTGACTGAAAACGTATTTGTGAACTTGATGCTCCCCAATTGGTAATATTGAAACTCACTCTCAATGTCACACTGCAAAACTCCATGAGGGTCAACTTAGTTGGATCACTTCATAAGTTGTTCACTCACAACCCTTGCAGATTACCTTATATGGTAGAGCCAGAAAGCTAGCCAGTAGTCTAGTTAGGGAAGCTAGTCACGAAAACATAATCTGATAGCCTTTTAAAGGACTGACCACTTGTTATTCCTAGTAATCAACTGATCTGATACCCCACATGTCCAGTTGCAGGAATAACAAATAGATGTGTTTCCTTAATTTTATAGCCATGCAGCAGCGCTCTAACCACTTTATTATTTCTGCAACAGCATATGAGGTGACCCTACTCTGAAACTGCAGTAAACACTCAGAAGCTTAAGAGGCAACTTGAATGTCCTCATAAAGCTTCTGATGTAGGGTGCACCATAATTGTTGAAACTTTTGAAGGGGACACCTGGGTAATTGGAAGCTTTTAAATGAATGATCAAGTGTCCTCAGAAATTATACTTTTGAGGCAACTTGAATGTCCTCTTAAAAGCTTTCAATTATTGGTGATGTACGTACTTCTAATTGGGGTACAGTATCATATGGCACACCAAAGTAAAGTTATCTTATTGATCTGCACTTAACTATACATTCTCTGTCTAACTTAAAGTATGTGGCTAGCTTTCTGGCACCAGTCAAATCTGAAAGTTTTGTGAGTGAACATCTGCTAATCAACTGATCTGATGCCAAAGTATATAGTTGTGGGAATAACAAAGTGGTTGATTGTAGCTAGCCACAACAAGGGAAACTCCAAGTACCTTGTTATTCCTGCAATATACATAGCTATACGAATACATATCATGAGGTGAGTAACAACTAACCTGGAACCATGCATATTAATGCTGCTGGAGAAGCTACGAAAAAGCAACTGGTCTTTGGTAGATTGCAGTTTCTTTCTCCAACATATTTTCAAGGATCAGCTCTACTATTAAACCTGGGAGCTGTATAGCTATGTCTTTGTCCAGGTTTCTGACTTTTCGTGCACCACAAGTTTGAAGACGACGTCCATGTAACTGCCAGAGACGCTACTTTAAACATGTGATTTGTAGGAATTCAATAAAGACCCATATAGATTGTCTATAGTTTTGTTTTGGCCATACCTCCTTACAGAAACTGAAAGTTGACATATGTTTTCTTAGTTTTCACCCAAGGATCACATCATATAAGTTTGGATCCTCTCTGACTAGATTTTTTCTTCTTTATACACGCCCCCTTTTTTATCTTTATAGCTACTTGGGCAGTGTATATAATTATTGGTGATATGCTTTCCATTTATCATCATCATTCAGTAGTTACATGCACCATTTGCCACTACAAAGTAATATGTCTGATGTGATTAGGCAAGTATAGTTACAGAAAACAACTATGCACCATTTAGCAAAATTCAAATCTAATATATAGCTACAGCCTATTGTATGTATACCAAAACATCCCCATAGCAGTTATGCCATCATAAACAATCGAAATAACAATTTATCTTCCTCTATCTATACAGATGTTCCACAGGTGCAGACTATGTCCTGAGACTGGTGGGTGGACAGGTGCCCAATGAGGGTCGGGTGGAGATCTGTGTAAACCAGCAGTGGGGCACAGTTTGTGATGACTCATGGGGTGATAGCGATGCTCGAGTTGTCTGCAGACAGCTTGGCTATCCACCAGAAAGTATGTACCTATGCCTTCAGACCACGTAAGCACTGAGTAAGTGTTCACATTCTTCCATTGTAGATGCAAATTCCTTCAGGAGGGCCCATTTTGGGCAAGGCAGTGGTGAGATCTTTCTGGACAATGTGGTCTGCAGTGGAACTGAATCTCAACTAATTTACTGTAGCCATCCCTCAGTGGGTGTTCACGACTGTTATCACTACCAGGATGCCGGTGTTCACTGTGGTAAGACCCTCTTGGGTTAAGATAACAAACTGTCATACTGGTATTAACTGTGGTAATGGCCTAGAATCTTCAATTAAGTGTGCCAGTATTTTATCGCTTTGCTTTTTGAGTCTTACCGCAAAGGCATTTGAATTTATTATTGCAACTACCCCCACTATTCCTTAAGCTTAATTACTGCTGGATGCCTAACCTGTCTTGCACTATCCCTCATAGAGTAATTTACTATGATGGGAAAAGATAAAACAGCAGCTTGTGTTCAGGGATAAAGGTGCTCTTTTAAACTGCCCACACTTTAGTATGTACCCACTTTATTTCATATCGAGACGTCAGGCTGGTGAGAGGTCTGAGGGGAGAGTGGAAGTGTATTGGATGAGATGTGGGGCATAGTTTGTGATGATTTTTGGGGTGTGGCAGATGCTCAACTTTTTATGTTATATGAAATTACCAGTTTATATCTTTTTTCTACTATATGTGCATGCATGCATCTGTCCCACATAGCTATAGCCTCATTTCCAGGCTCACCATCTACATGAAAAAAAGAGGCTATAAATAATAATAGTTTGCCTTCCTGCACAACCTCATATATACATTCACATGATTGTGCAATTCTATTTGCAGTCATTTGCTCTAATGGAGATATCAGACTAGTTGGAGGTCTGTCTGAGTTTGAGGGGAGAGTGGAAGTGTGTTGGAATGAGATATGGGGCACAGTTTGTGATGATTCTTGGGGTGTGACAGATGCTCGAGTTGTTTGCAGACAACTTGGCTATGGCACTGCAAGTAAGAATACTTGTGCTATTAACAACAAACTTGAATATTGAGACCTATATTCTTTCCATAGACATCAGAGCTTTTGGGAGTGCTCGCTTTGGCCAGGGAAGTGGTTCCATTTTCCTTGATGATGTTGGCTGCAGTGGCAGTGAACAGAGGCTTGTCAGCTGCTCCCATCGAGGCATTGGCAATGAAGACTGTGGCCATCATCAGGATGCAGGAGTTCGATGTAAGTAATATTCTGGAAGGGTGAATGAGTGGAGATAAACACAGCTATACAATCATAATACTCCAATATCTATATTTTTAAGGTGGTCAGTGTATCGAGAACAGTGTGAGGCTTGTTGGTGGCTCAAGTCAGTATGAAGGTCGTGTGGAGATCTGTTTGTCCGGTCGTTGGGGGACAGTGTGTGATGACCTGTGGGGTGATGCTGATGCTAGGGTGGTCTGCAGACAACGTGGACACCAAGGTGAATGGACATTCCAACACAGATTACTGGCTAATGTTATGCATAAACTTCTACTTCAGTAATTCAGCTTGTTATCTGCCTTATGTGCAAGTACTAAAATTGGCTACCCACTAATAGGTACATGTAACAGCAATTTTTGCATATATATAGTATGGAGTGCCATATGTAACAAAAATGGAAAACTATTGCCTATCATAAATTTTCATTGCCAATGAAATCTATTGGCAATGAAACATCTATCAGGGACAGTTCATTGGCAATGAAAGCAAAAGTATTGCCATTAAAAGGACAAACTTTGCCAATCTTATGCATTTTCACTGCAGCAATTCTTTGCCAAAGAAAGTAGAGTAATTGCAAGAGTCAGGTAACTTCCATTGCAATACATTTTCCACGATTTGCCCTGCAGGAAAAGTGGCAATGATTGCCAAAGAGTCTGCCTTCCTTGCCAGAGATTTCATTGCCAATGCGAAGAATTTCATTGCCAATGTTTCTCACTTTATTGGCAAAGAAAGAGCTTCCATTGCCAGAGATTGGCCTTTCATTGCCAAAGAAAACATTTTCGTTGTGCCAAAGTACTGTAAAGGATTGCCAGAGGCTTTCAATGGCCATGACATTGCCAAAGAAAAGCTGTTTATTGCCCATGTTTGCCATTTTATTGCCAAAGAAATGGTCTTCATTGCCAATGTTTGCCATTTCATTGGCAAAGAAATGACTTTCATTGCCAAAGTAAGGACTTACTTTACCAGTGTACTGCCAGAGGTTATCTTGGCAATAAAAAGTGCTTTTCATTGCCAATATCATTGCCAAAGAAATGACTTTCATTGCCAAAGAAAGGACTTACTTTGCCAATGTACTACCAGAAGTTATCTTTGGCAATAAAAAGCTTTTCATTGCCAATATCATTGCCAATGTTTGCCATTTTATTGCCAAAGAAATGATTTTCGGTGCCGATGTTTGCCATTTCATTGACAAAGTAAGGACTTTCATTGCCAATGTTTTCCATTTCATTGCCAAGGAAAGGACTTACTTTGCCTATGTACTGCCAGATGTTATCTTTGACAATAAAAAACTTTTCATTGCCAATATATATTGCCAAAGAAATTGCGAACGTTTGCCATTTCATTGCCAATGTTTGCCATTTCATTGGCAAAGAAAGGACTTTCATTGCCAATGTTTGCCATTTCATTGCCAAAGTAAGGACTTATTTGTCAATGGTTTTTCACTGGCAATGAAAGGTACGGAATTGCTTATGCCATTGCCAATATTTTTCACTTTATTGCCAAAGAAAGAGAATTGCCAGAGATTGTGTTTTATTGTATGCCAGACCTCTACGGTTGATTGCATGCAGTATGGCCAATCATGTTTGACACATTAATATTCCAAGAATACAAAGAGGGCATGTTATAAAAACCCAATGTTATAAAAACCCAATAATGAAGCAGCACACACGTGCAGGAAGTCTGGCATACAATAAAACACCCAATCTCTGGCAATTCTCTTTCTTTGGCAATATCATACCGTTCATTGTCAGTGAAAGGCCAATCTTTGGCAAAGAAAGTCGTTTCTCTGGCAATAAAGTGAAAAATATTGGCACTGGCATAAGCAATTTTGTACCTTTCATTGCCAGTGAAAAACCATTGGCAAAGTAAGTCCTTACTTTGGCAAATGAAATGGCAAACATTGGCAATGAAAGTCATTTCTTTGGCAATGAAATGGCAAAAATTGGCAATGAAAATCAATTCTTTGGCAATAAAATGGCAAACATTGGCAATGAAAGTCATTTCTTTTGCAATAATATGGCAAAAATTGGCAATGAAAATCATTTCTTTGGCAATAAAATGGCAAACATTGGCAATGAAAGTCATTTCTTTGGCAATGATATTGGCTTTTTTTTGCCGAGATAATCTCTGGCAGTACATTGGCAAAGTAAGTCCTTACTTTGGCAATGAAAGTCATTTCTTTGCCATTAAATGGCAAACATTGGCAATGAAGGCCATTTCTTTGGTAATAAAATGGCAAATATTGGCAGTAAAAAGCTTTTCTTTGGCAATGCCATTGCCAGTGAAAACCTTTGGCAATCCTTTACAGCACTTTGGCACAACGAAAATGTTTTCTTTGGCAATGAAAGGCCAATCTCTGGCAATGGAAGCTCTTTCTTTGCCAATAAAGTGAGAAACATTGGCAATGAAATTCTTCTCATTGGCAATGAAATCTCTGGCAAGGAAGGCAGACTCTTTGGCAATCATTGCCACTTTTCCTGCAGAGCAAACCGTGGAAAATGTATTGCAATGGAAGTTGCCTGGCTCTTGCAATTATTCTACCTTCTTTGGCAAAGAATTGCTGCAGTGAAAATGCATAAGATTGGCAAAGTTTGTCCTTTTAATGGCAATAATTTTGCTATCATTGCCAATGAACTGTCCCTGATAGATGTTTCATTGCCAATAGATTTCATTGGCAATGAAAATTTTTGATAGCCAATAGTTTCCATTTTTGCTGCATATGGCACTCCATAATATAGTTTCTGACCGTTATCACTGTCAACAATGAGATTGGAAAAGTAATGCTACATGTCTGCTGCTCCCTGTTTCTGAGATAAATACCTTGGTAGGTTCACCATTTTTCAGCAGATCACAATTAGATCATGAATGTTGTAGTTCAACAGAAATGCATTATATCTGGCAACACTTCCTTGAAATTATAATTAGAGTACACATAGTGGTAATTACAATTATGCACTTTTGAAATATTACTTGAACTAAATCTGCAATATCCTCCATTTTCTTAATAAATGCTAGCAAATAATACTTACTCTATGGTATTTGCTACATACCCACACGTCTTTATTATTAGGTCCCCAAGCACTTTCTCATGCTACATTTGGACAAGGAACTGCACCTATAATCATGAACAATGTTAGATGCTCTGGAACTGAGTCACAGTTGGCACGTTGTAGCTATGATGGTGCTCCAGTGCAAGGGTGTTCCCACAGTGAGGATGCTAGCGTTCGATGCCAGAGTAAGTCTTTATATTATAGACTCTCTCACTAGTAACTACTGATAAAGTATACATACAGAAAAAATTGTGTTTCTTTACATACACAGATGTACCAGGCAGCCCGGAGACGGTCAGTGTGACATCACTCAATCCCTCCTCACTAACAGTATCTTGGACACCTCCTCCAGCCAACCAGCAATTCGGGCCTCTTCTTAGGTATAACGTTTCGTGCTCAGCTCCAGGAACATCCCACCTCTATCAAACACCAGATAATACAGCATTTTCGAGACTTGTGAATGGACTCCATGGTTGTATTAGCTACAATTGCTGTGTATCAGCTATCAATGCTGTAGGAGATGGAATCAAGAAATGCAGAAGTGCATCAACACGTGAAGACAGTGAGTGTATACAATCTATTACATTCAGTATAATACTATATGTCAGCATGCATCTATATTTTTCTACAGTGCCAAGTGCTCCTCCCCAGAGTGTTGCAGCATATGCAACAAGTCCTACTTCACTCTTCATTTCTTGGAGTGCTCCACTTCTGGAACATCGTAATGGATGCATCCGGCAGTACCGCATATATGTGGTTGAACGTGATACTGGTACCACATTGACAAGACTCATCAATACTTTTCAAGTAACAATCTCTTCACTGCATCCCTACTATCAGTATGAGTGTAAAGCTGCTGCCATTACCACTGGAGAGGGTCCATCCTCACAAACAGTGACTACAAGAACATATTCCTCTTGTAAGTTCTGCCAAGAGCCATTTTTTTGATTAAGTTGTGGGCGCAAGTGTGTGGGTCACTTACTATTGCATAATCTTTTTTCTGTAGTACCCAGTGGTCGTCCACGGAATATTATTGTTTCACAAACTTCTCGGTCTGTCTCCTTGGAATGGGATCTACCACTTCCAGCAGACAGAAATGGGGTCATTACAAGTTATTTCATTAGAGTAACTGACATTCAGACTTCAGTAATTTCTGACTACACTACTGCAGCCACTTCTTACACAGTGGAGTCTTTAAGACCCCGCACTCCCTACAGCATTATGATAGCTGCAAGGAATGTGAATGGTACAGGTCCTTTCAGTTGGATGCGTGAAGTTCAAACTGCTGAAGATGGTAAGTTATAACTTGTGATATGGTTGAAAATACTGAAACACACTGCTTTATCCTTTACCATAATAGCTCCCTCTAGTCCTCCACAAGGTATTGAAGTCAGTAGTTTTTCTAGTAATTTTGTGAACTTATCCTGGAGCTCTCCCAGACCCGAGCACCGAAATGGAATCATTACTGGATATGTTATAAATGTCACTTTAGAAGATACAGGAGCATCATATCAACTTACAAGCCAGACAACACAACTTACTGTGGAGTCTCTGGTCCCAAATGGTCTATATGCTTTTGCTGTTGCGGCCCAGACTAGTGTGGGGACTGGACCATTCAGCATGACTATCATGCAGAGAACTGACAGAAAACATACCTCTGAAGTGCTGACTCCTGCAATTGCTAGTACTTTTGGAGGAATACTTGTAGTGGTCATTACTGTTAGTGTGGCTGTGTTACTGTACAAAAAGCAGAGGTCTAAGACAATGCTCCATAGTGAAGGGTAAGAGGCAGAAAGTATAATTATTCCATACATAAATTATTGATATGTTGAATATTTATGTACCTCTATTAATTATTGTGTAGGGACGTGAAAAACCAGAGTACAGCGGTAGACTCACTGCAGCTGCATGCAAAAGAAAACCCATCAATCCCAGTAGCTGCCACATTTATAGCAGATGGATCGACACTCCTAGCAGCAGATACTAATCCAGATGATTTATCAGCCACTCAAGAGTCAGACCATAGCTGCATAAAAGCTGAACCAGCATCACCAGATGCACCAATCGCATTGACAGGTTTCACTTTAAGTATTGACCCTCACCTTCACAAAGTCCTTGAGCAAATGACTGCCCCTCAAGAAACAGAGGACAGGCTTACAACAGAACTGCCACCACCAGTGCCCAAAAGGACACAGAATTATAACAAGACTGTTAATGACAGTATGAAGCATCGATTGTTACGATCATTTTGTCGAGATCGATGGCACCGTAAGAAACCTAAGAAAGAAGATCCTGCAGCCACACCACAAACGGTCACTTTTGCAGTGGACCAGCATATCCATTCCGCTTTGCAGCAGATAGCAGCCATACAGAATCGTACTGATAAAGAGGGAACAGACACTTGTGTTCATGGGAAAGAGCCACCACAATCTGCGCCAAGAAGAAAGTCCGTAGACCAATATGTCATGCCTACTGCAGTCCAGGATGGCAACCAGAGCAATCAGATGAGTAATGTAGACTCAGAAAGTCATTACCAGCCATTACTACCACATAGGCTGTATACCCAGCCCCAGGAGAATACTGCAGTCCAGGATGGCAACCAGAGCAAGCAGATGAGTAATGTAGACTCAGAAAGTCATTACCAGCCATTACTACCACGTAGGCTGTATACCCAGCCCCAGGAGAATACTGACTATCATCTCCATTCCGTTTTGCAGCAGATAGCAGCCACACAGAATCGTACTGATAAAGAGGGAACAGACACTGGTGTTCACGGGGAAGCGCTACCACCATCTGCGCCCAGAAGAAAGCCCACAGACCAAAGTGCCATGCCTACTGCAGTCCAGGATAGCAACCAGAACAAGCAGATGAGTAAAGTAGACTCAGAAAGTCATTACCAGCCATTACTACCACGTAGGCTGTATACCCAGTCCCAGGAGAATACTGACTATCAGACAATTATACGCGAATGATGATCCCCAGTTAGCAGTTGAGATTTGCTAGTAGTGACTAATAGTTGCGCAGAAGTACTGCTTAGACATGTTTGCCTGCCATGTAGTTTAAAGACTATAATTTATAATTCGCTATTGTAGAATTCATGGAATAATTATCTGTTTAGCTACTGCTCAATTTTGCCCACAAGCACGTTTCCACTCTCGTCCTTAACTTTCACTCTTCCTAAAGTATAGTGAGTCTCTTGCCTACAATTGGGATACGTACACGGTCGTCACCATGCACAATACTCCATCGAGGCAGTCATGACATTGCAGCAGTGATGCCAATTAATAGTGATATCTATCTCTTTAGCTGATATTTGGAGTACGTTTTATATACTGTTATGTGGCCTTCCACTGGAAATTAGGACTTACAAGTATGTGTAATATACATAGGCGTAGGAAGCAATTTCACTTTGGGTTGTAGTCGCTGAATGGTGCCATCTGGAACAAGCTCTCCTCCTCCCCACTGGGATAGACGTACTTGCGAGTCCGGTCTGGGAATAGGATCTCCTTGGTGCCATTCGGGTAGTGTTTTTCACTCTGGTTACTGGAGGGGGATGGAGCTCCAGAATAGTCAACTGAATGATAAAAGGACCTCTACAACCTTCTTTTGATGATAAAAGGAAGTTGGCTAATTTGCTGGATGGGTGGAGAGAGTTGGCATGCCATCAAAAAGATTTTTAACCCACCATTCCTGATTTTCAAGGTCAGATATCCAGCAGTAATGATTTAAATGTGGTGGCTACTGTGACAGTGACTACAATACTGGCTTAGCTGTCGTCATATTGGCAGTCTGTGTATGTGACATTGTGCTCTACTGCAATTTAGTGGTCTACTCATGTGACCCCCACGAATCAATGACGGCACTTTAAATTGCATAACACACACTTTAGTGTGCATTATTTGGATAACACACACTTTTTAAAAGACGCTCACAAGACCTATGGCTGTTTTGGGTCAGTGAGAGTACTAAAACCTTTGGATACCAGTTGGCAGTGCATTATGGGGCTACTTAGTGTGCTTGGGCAATATAATAACGGTCTCGGGCAGATAATGCACTTGCCTTTGGCTTGTGCATTATCTGCCCGAGACCGTTACTGTATTACCCTTCCACATTGAACATTGCTAGTAAAAGATTTCGTAAAAACGTTTCTTCTTAAAAACATAATTTTCTTAAAATGTGTTTACACAACTACTACTGATTGAAAAACCACAGCGCAATATATATATTATATAAATTGCACCAACTGCAATGCAATATGGCGGTAGCTTTGATACGCCCCACGCAGCGGGCTACAAATACATTAATCGGCAGTGTGTGTTATGTAAATTATTTCACTCCCTCCAGAGTGTTGATATGCTTAAATATATAATCAAAGACACTCACAAGCACTTAAATCTAGGGGTAAATTAACAGTAGACAGGTCTAAAAATATCAAAACAAGTACAAAGAACACAAAAACATGTTTTTCCCCTGGCTTACTTTGGAAATTCAAGAACTTCAAGTCCGTCAGGATAGGTTGTGTGTGTTGTCTTAGAATCAGCATAATAGTACACCTGCAAAGAAACCATCATGACACATGCACACCACATGCCCTGCTAGATTATTATTATCATGATTCCCCCGGCATTATTGAAATTATTCATACATGCGGTTCTCTACTCTGTATAAGGGCTGTATGTCTTTAGCCAAAAATAACGAATAGCACAAATTCAGATCCCTAGCTTGAAGGGACTTCAGGCCGTACATATATATACTCTAGTTTCTGGTTGTCTTGAGGCCATTGAGGGTTCACCTTTATGAGTGTATGCTGCAGCATACTCTTTGGGATGGTTATCACACAAACAAGACAGTAAATCTCTCGTACTCGCTTGTTACATATCCTGCAAATGGACTGGTCTTCCAGATATTGATTTAGTAGGTTGTGTTCATCTGCTTCAAGGCCGAAATATTGCCATACATTTTTACCAAGTTCACAGAGGTAACAACACTCATAGTCATTTTTCTTCTTGCACAACAGTGCATGCATTGGTGCCACGCCCAATTCGTAGTGCGCATGCTTGATTATCAGGTCCTCGCTATACCGCAAGCAAGCTGGAGACCTAGATATGATTATTGCTTGAGTACTGTATCGTTAATTACCATAATACCGCCCAACCCTACACATAACTATAGGATGCACTCACGATGCTCTGATCTGGTTTGACGTGTTTGATATCTCCGTTGAAAAAGTGTACAGAGATGGACTTCCCATCAGCACTGACCACCTTACGAGTCTTGTTGGGGAAGAGGATGACCTTTGAACCATCATCCTCTACTGTCTCAATCTATGGGAAAAGGAAACATTACTGTAATTGCTACACACAGCAACACACAAATATAACCCACTAATTATAAGCAACATATCGCTTTATAAGAACATGCTGACTTTAAAGATGCATAACTTCATATTGCTAAATGAAACATGAGTGGTTTATCATACCACACGGGAGATATGGGGCGTAGTATGTGGCATTCTCGTGATTTTCTGAAAATGGCAATGCTACTAAGGCATGTATATCAGGAGCGGCAAGAGGTGTATACTTCTAGTGTGGATGGTATTAGCTGAACATTAGTACTCATACTGTTCTCAATACTAGTACTGGGATTGAGATATGATAGTCAAAATAAAAATTGTAAACATGTTACAAAGTGCCAGGTTTTCGCTCAGTGAGTCACATAAAATACTAAAGGACTACAACATTGTGTTACCTTGCCATCAGGGTGTGTGATTTCTCTTTGAGTAGACATTTTACTCACGGCATGTGGTGTTTCACTCTGCTCTCCCTCAGGCTGAGATGGCCCAGCGACCAGACTGGCATTCACTGAAAACCTTACACTCATTTTGGCTTTCTTAGCATCAGATTCCTTAAAATCTCTGTGGTAAGGTAACAACCCAACGCAGACTCTATCACATAAAGTTTACATACATGTATATGTTGGATACTGCATATTACTTTGTCTATCATACTCCCATTACTGCACTAGGCAGCTTTACTTATAAGTGTACACATGTACGCTTGCATGTCTATACATGTGCTTGAGACTGCCTAGTCAACCTTCTAATAATAAGGGCTCACTTTGAGGTTCTGTTCCGTAGTTCTGTTAGTCCACTGGCGTTGCTCTGAGGGAGAAAGTTCTCACTCAGCACTTGTCCAACGATATCTTCTGCCACGGCTGAGATGTCACTGTCCGCATCACTACCTGCATCATTGTTACTGATGTCTTGACAAACAATCTCGATTATTTCCAGTTCTTCACATCCGTCCCTCGCCCCTTGGCTCTTCAGAGTACCCTCTTGCTCAATATCAGCATCTGGTTCAGCTAATCCACTGCTCAGTGATGGGTCGTTCCATGGTTTCTGTTGGCTGGTGGAAGACAGGCTGTTGGAAGGCAGACTCACATGAAACTTACTGTTCGCTTCTCTGGACATGGGAACGGTCCTTCGCGGTACTGTTTCCTTATCTTCCGGCGGGACCATCCCTACATATGGAGTACTACCGTACTCCATGCTTAAGCTTTTGGGGAGTAAGCTATAGGTATTAGTCAATACTATAGATTTTGCGGTTTCAGTCATAGCTTGCTTGTGGTGCCTTATGGGGCCAAAAGGGCTGCTAATGAATTACTGAGTACCAAAAACAATTATAATATCATTACTAAGATCTGTTAAAGGGGGGGGGGGGGGGGGATTTGGATTAGGGAGGATCTCCCCCTACCTTGTATTCAGTAATATGTCGAAATAGTGACATCAGAATCACTGGTGGAACTGCTGATGAGCCAAGCACTGGAAGAGTGGAAGTCTGTTTTAATGAAACCTGGGGCACTGTGTGCAATGATCATTGGAACCGAAGGGATGCTGTTGTAGCCGGCAGACAGTTGGGATATTCAGAGTAACTGCATGAATATGGTCATATATAGACATCAGTACCTTATGTATACCTCTCTGTCACAGAGTATGCCACCAATGTTTACATTAATAATATGTTATTTATACATTAGTACTGGTCTCAATCCCGCCCATCCCACCTTACTGAGTGAACAAACGATACATAGATTTCGGAACCAGACCTCCATGCAGGATCTCATGCCATTCCACAGGTGCTGTGGCCCTCACTACTCCTGGAGTGTCAGGATACAGCCAAGGGACTGGACCGATCTTTCTTGATAATTTACTATGTAATGGCACAGAATCCAGACTGATTGACTGTCCCTATGACAGCCACACTGCAGACTGTCGTCACTCAGAAGATGCTGGAGTTCGGTGTGAATGTAAGTATAGAGAGGTTGCCACTCTCTGTTTGTCCCTTGAAGAGTTTTGTACACTATAGCCGTATTAAGGAGTAGTTTGATTGGATTATTAATAGGTTTTCCTATAGGCCAGATGGTCCCATACCAGCATAAGATAAGCTCATTATTATTAACCCTCGCGCATGCGCATCGAGGGTTATTGTAGTTGGACTGTCTGTCAACAATTAGCTATGCAAGATTTCTTGCTAATGACAAAAGCTGATAGTACCAAACTCAGTATGAAGGACGAGGATCACGGTCTCTATGCTCTGATGGTTTGCTTTTGTTGCCTATGGTATCAGGTCGACTGTAAGCGTGCATACGGTTGGATCGACGATACCCCAAGATTTTTCACGAACGACAACTGCTGATGAAACCAAATTTGGTATGAAGGAAGGGGGTCACAGTCTTTATCCTCTGATAGGCTATTTTTGTCGTGTTAGGTCGACGGGCCTACAGGCCTACTAGTCTGGATGCGTCATTATTTAAGGGGTGTCTCCATTGTGACGCTAAAGCTAGAGGGCGGGGCACGAGGGTTATGCACATTTAAAGTGCTTTTCATTTTAATTGCAACCAACAACCTGCCAACATGGAGATGTCAGACTGGTAGGAGGGGGATCACAGCTAGAAGGAAGAGTGGAGACTTACTTGGCTGGAGTCTGGGCACTGTGTGTGATAATCTCTAGCATAATCCAGATGCAGCCGTGGTCTGCCAGCAGCTTGGATTCTCACATTTTGGTATGACAACATTACGTTCTGCACCGTAGAAATGCCAAGGTTGAACACTTAGAATGCAAAATTTATGCACGCAAGTGTCTTAACCAGGAACCCAATTTTGCGTTACTCTCAGAGGTACCCCCCCCCCCCCCCCCCCACACACACACACACATGCACATGATTATTTTACTCTGCCTATAATATCAGTTAACCTATATGGTTTTGTAGTGTGCAGTATAATGTGAAGTGCATGAACCATTGGTACTTTTGTTGGTGTTACTATATCGAGTGTGACTACACTGCCAGCGTATGTACGTCAGGGGAAAACAGATGAGGGTATAGCTAGTACAACAACTGAGCTGAAATGTGAATGTAATGGGTGTAGCTGAACTATGATTGCCAGAAATTCCACCATTCAGACCAGTGACCATGAAGCTATGGAAATCGGTCTTCAGGTCAGTATACTTTCGCACGTACCTGAGGATGAGCAGTGACTGCCATGGGCGAATGAAGAAACGAAGTGAGCTGATTGGTTATGCTGCCCATCATGCAGTGCTTTTATATATCTTGTGCCAACTCTCTTGCGAAGTTTACATCTCAGCTTTATATACAGGACACATATTTCTTAAAACCTTTGACCTAGAAGTATCTCTTTATCGTATGGTTATACAAATCTTGTGCTGCTCTTACTAAGCCCTGTCTGAACCATATGTTGATAAGGCGTGATCATGCATGCACATTAGACTTAGAAAAATGCCTGCCTGATGGCCTGTTAATGCCTGAACTTTTGGTCAGTTCTCTAAAGGACAAGCTTATCAGACATTCAGTCCAAATACTTTTTTGTTCCTCTGAAAAGATTCATCACTGTCTATCTAACGATAACGGTAGGTCTTTTCATTTTGAGATTTGAGTTAACTTCTTCCCTATTATCTTCTTCCCTATTACGTTGCTACTTGTTAGAAATTAGAGCCACAAAACGAATAAATTCAATCTTTACACTTGGCAGTGTATCTACACAACCCACGGGTTTGGACTCCTAATCATTTTTTGCATGTGGAAATCGGCTATGCTATTCTTTAGTGTTATTCTTTTTAAACACACAGGTGCAGTGCCCAGTTCTAGTTTCCGTGGGGGCAGTGGTCCCATCCACTTGGACAATGTTCAGTGCAGTGGATCAGAGTCCAGACTGCTTAGCTGTCCATATGACTCCCACACTTCAGACTGCTCACATGCGGAAGATGCAGGGGTCCTCTGCAGGCCAGGTGAGGGGCTAGATCATATTACAATTACTGATTATAACTGCAGGATTAATTTTGTAGCATGCAGTAATATCCAGCTTATATATATATATATAGGTATGTACTTAAACTGACATATATACTAATGTCTTGTAGGAGATGTTCAACAAACTTTTTTATGTCATATGAAACTACCAGTTTATAATACCCTCTTTTCTACTATATATGCATGCATGCATGCATCTGTTAGCCTCGTTCCCAGGCTCTCTCACCACATGAAAAAAGAGGTTACATGGCTATAATAGTTTACCTTCCTGCACAACCTCATATTTGCAGTCACTTGCTCTAATGGAGATATCAGACTAGTTGGAGGTTTGTCTGAGTTTGAGGGAAGAGTGGAAGTGTGTTGGAATGAGACGTGGGGCACAGTTTGTGATGATTCTTGGGGTGTGACAGATGCTCGAGTTATTTGCAGACGGCTTGGATATATAAAATTCACTTACCAAGCACTTATGTATCATAGTGAAAAAAGGATTGGAGATAAAAAAATTAATTCCACAGAGTATGTATACATAAATAAGTTATTTTCGAGGCAATGGGCAGCATTCAAACAACTACCATCACTAGTTAGAATTCAGAGGTACTGCATCACCTACCATACCACCATCTGTTCTGATTATAGCTATATATAGTCCTAATATCTATAGCACTGAGACTATATATGTGCTGTACTGTATAACTAGCACTTGGACTCAGATAATGGAACAACTGTGGCTGCCTGAATTTCTTAATCTACGAATATTTTCTCAGAAAACATGGTGTATTAGTAATATGGAGGGTTCAAATATCACTTCCGTACCTCATTTCTGTACAACAACTTAATCAAATCTTATCTCCTAACTCATACAATTATGAAAACCCTCACTGACTAGTGGAACGTGTAGATTGTGACTCGACTGTGCATTCCTTTCTGTACATACAGTCTCTATAGGTACCCCCAAGATTGAACTAAATATCCGTTTAAATGCCACATCAATGAGAATATCTTGGCAACCCATAACACTAGAGGACGGGGAAAGAGCGGTTAGCATGTATCATGTCAAGTACAGACCACTGGATGGAGTGACTAACCAAAACTGGGGTGGTGTGTCTACTGTAATCAACACAACTGGTCTCGAGGTCACCATAACTGATCTTGACCCCAGGCTGACTTATGCTGTTGCCGTTGCTGCAAGCACTAGTGCAGGCATGGGAAATTACAGTAAAGAGATTGTTATCGGATGTAAGTGTGTTAGACTATTGAACAGCTTATTGCTGGTGTGTGATCTGTGACTACTGTGGTGTATAAAAATTATGACTTAAAAAGACCTGTTACCATTACTGTAGTTGTTTATTATTCACACATAAATGTAATGCTTTTCCTGCCAGTGTTCAATAATAGCAGTTGCATCTCAATGGAACCATATTGTATCAAAAATGACTGGTAAGTAAACATTTTTTGATTATAATAACTGCAAATACTGGGTTTCAATCTGCTATATACAGCTTAACTGTTCAGAAACTATTGATGACATATTACAAGATATTGATGCTAAGGTAGAAAACTTTTGCTAATGTGCACTATCAGTGGAATATATTGGAAATGGCAGACTGCGCTGTGGTAGGAACAGGAATGATACCATCATCCTCCAGGCCAGAATAATTAGCACAGAAAGCAGGGATAGCATCAGCATACTCTCAACTCTTCAAAAATGGGTACACACAAGTCCAACGCTAGTGGTGATGGGTGTCAAATTGAGTATTAGGGCAGACTGCTCTGTATATTTAGCAGAGTTTAACGGCAGTATGGGTTGTGCGCAGATTCACATGGCATCACCGAAGCTATCTACTGATCCAGAACTGGGTAATGGGGACATGGAAGCAAAAGAGTCCACTTCTGTACCAATTCCCGTAATTGCTGGTACCGTTGTAGCAATTCTTGTGGTGGTCATCATTGTTATTGTAGCTGTGTTATTAGGAGGCAGAGGTCCAAGAGAATACTCCATTTTGCAGGGTAAGTGGCATGAGGTGTATTGACTGGCATTTATAATTCACTCAAATTACCTATCATGTGTAGGGACTTAAGGAGCTGTACTGCAGTGGTAGACCCATTGTCTACAGGAGGACTATATGAACAACCACCAACTCTGGCAGCTACTCCACTGGCAACAGCACACGGGGGAGCAGATGGATCTATGCTTGAGACTGTACTAGCAGTGAGTGAAGATCATGTTTATGAGCGTATCCCGGCAGACAGTGACCGCTCACCAGTCACCAAGTATGAAAAAAAACAACCTTACCAATTCCGCAAGAGTCATTGACACACGTATACAATACCACGAGTCATAACACTGAGTCAGCTAACTTCAGCTATGATTATGTCACCACAGTTAGGTGTACCATAGCACTGCCAGGAACATCGGCATCTCACATAGCAAATGGCTATTCTGTTCCGAGAAAGGCCAGAGACGAATCACAAATGCCAAGCAGTGAAGGAGAGGGGTATGGCAAGCTGAATGTGGAACTTCCACACGATTCATCAGTACACGTGTATAACACCACAAGTCATGGAATCAAGCCAGGAGAAGCAGCCAATCCTGGGTGTGAGTATGCCACTGCAGTCACAGCATTGCCAGAGGAGGCATCAGCGTCTAGCAAAGCATGCATGAATGTGTACTCTGTCCCAAGAAAGACCGGAGATGAGTCACAATTGGACTCCAGAGATGAAGAAGAGTACATGGAAACGTACTGACTCCACTGATAATGGATTTAGCTAATTAAGTCATTATATACATGTTTATTTTATGCATGGAATTATTTCATGGGTGTCTCACATAGCAAATATGTACTGCTTTAGTACTTTACAGCATTTCATGTAAATATTGATGTGAATGCAAGTCAGTTGCATAATACAGTACTGTGTATTAATTTTTCAAATTAATAGTATACTTGTATGTTTCATGTACAAATGTTGCATACTACTTACAACTGTTACAAGTGAAAAAGGCAGCTGAGTTTGAAATACCGTTCTGAGTTTGAAACAGGTCTCTGGAGAGAGTGTATACTATTAGGTGATAGGTTGGTTTAGGTAGTATTATGGAAAAATAGGGCTCTGAAATAGGCATTTGATCATCTAATTGTACTTGCTGTCGCTCATACAATCAAATGCCAATTTCAGAACCCTAGGCCTAATACCACACTTAACCAACCTATTACCTACACCAACTTCATGTTAGGGTAGTTCAATAACTGTTTAACCATAGGGTATTAATATTATGTGTTGTGGTGCTGGAATGCAGATTAATATCGTATAAATAGTACCTCAGTTATTAGCTCATACATAGCTAGTGTTTTTTTCAAATGCTCACCCTGGTTTGAGAACTTTGATGAAGATCAGATGCCGATTTGATGTTCTGAACATTTCCCTCCTGAACGTAAAGATTGATCAAGCCAATTATAATTCAGGCACCATTATTTGTTCCAAGAGGGCCTTTTGTTGACCAGACTCTTTTCTAAAATCTGTATAGCTAGTACTTTTGGAAATGTTTAGTAATTGGAGTGTATATACAATGTCATGTATTATTTACGTACCATAATCACTTTCATGCTACTCCCTACTACAGTGCTTCTTTAAGTTTGTGTTTGGTTAATTTATAAGGACACCAACTCAAGACGTTAACAAGAAGGCGATTTCAAGGGTATTTCTACATTGACTCATGCATATGTATTGTAAGTGATTGTAGATGAGTAGAAAAGTACACTATGACGTAGATAAAGGATTACAGTATACATAACCGGTACCACTAGTATTAATTGGATAGTCTAAGAACATAAATGCTCGTCAGAATACATTTTATGCTGAATTAAGCTAGATACTATAATATTATACTTATGTGGCATGCATGCCTGCAGCTGCTGAGATTATCTGAAAGGTTATGTGCAATGGCATGGATGTTATGGAGAGCTGAATCTAGTTTGGCCCTGCTTATTGCATTGCTGTTACCCTACTGCGGATCACAGTAAGTGACTATTTACAGCAAATATATACCACTACCAAGTGTAGTGTATATTTTATATTATAGCATTTGCTTACTAGTAAGGGTATTCTAGCAAACTACATAGCAACAGGCTATAGCTTCCACAGCAGAGAGTGTTCATGTATGAATGCTTGCAGTAAACATAATTTTATTCAGAACCTGCACAGACTATGACCTGAGACTGGTGAATCTCTATAATCTGGTGAATGAGGGTCGGGTGGAGATCTGTGTGGACCAGGAGTGGGGCACAGTTTGTGATGACTCATGGGATGTTAGTGATGCTCAAGTTGTATGTAGACAGCTTGGCTATATACCAGAGTGTAAGTGCTTTATGCATAACATTGTAGATTCAAGTGCTATATATAACACATCAAATTCTGCAATGATCCACTGAACTAAAGTTATAAGAGACTAAAACTTTGCAGTTGTGACAAATTTTTGGTGTACTGTCTAGTATCTGAATGAAAATGAACTGTAGCTCTCTATTTGTTTATCAAGCCTAGGCTGGCTCTCTGGCAGCAAGTCGAGTAAAAGCAGTAAAATCCCTGTATTATACATACTCTCTGTTGTAACATAGCTATACTTATAATAATATGCAGGTTAAACTTGAAAATTATGCAAGCCTTCACATACAGATGCAGGTGCCTATGACGGTTATTTTACCCACTACTATTATTACCTACAAAGTGAAGAAATTCTGCTCAATGATGTTCACTGCAATGGATCAGAGACCAGACTGGTTAACTGTGAATTCAATATGACGTCTAACTGCCCTCACCGTTACAATGAGGCTGGAGTTTATTGCAATGGTAATTATAGCTTTGATGCAGTAACATATAAAGGGTCTGGCTCAAAGACTGTACTTACTGTCATTACTACAGCTCTACTACAAGCCCCCAAGGAAGTATCTGTAATTGATATTAATGACAAGTCATTCAATGTATCGTGGATTTCTCCAGCCGTACAGACACATGGGACTAGCATTGAAAATTACAATGTGACTTGCTTAGAAGTGGGACAGTTGGAGGTAGTATACAAAAACTCATCCTCAAACTACTCAAGATGGTTACTAGTAGATGGGTTGCAGCCATGCAGCCGCTATAACTGCTGTGTGTCAGCTTTCAATACTGCAGGAGAAGGACGCCAATTATGTGACACTGGAGAAACACTGGCCAATGGTAAGTATATTTGCCAACCACTATAATTATCCTTGCAACTGCAAGTGTCTGTAAGTGTAGTACAAACATCCCCAATATTTAATTGGCTATGTTGTTTTTATTAACTACAGCACCTGATGCTCCCCAGAATGTACAGGGTTATCCAAGAACTTCTACATCACTTTTCCTCTGCTGGGACCATTCTCAAGATGATTTATACCACCTAAATGGGTGTACTCAACAGTATCGTATCTATTGTATTGAACGTGAAACTAGTACTGAGTTCAATTACACCATCTCAGTTGAAAGGAACATTACACTTTACCAATTGCATCCCTACTACACCTATAACTGTACAGTTGCCGCCATTGCTACTGGCGAAGATTTTGCATCTTCACCCATCATCATACAAACATTCTCAGCTTGTAAGCAAATTTACAGTGCAGATAATTTATAAAAGTACAACAGCTACAATATATGCTGTGGCTCATGGTATGTACTGCTGTAATGAACATTTTGTATGCTTTCTACAGTGCCTAGCAGTGCTCCACAGAACATTAATGCTTCTATTATCTCAAGCTCAATTGTCTTACTACACTGGAGTGAGTTGCCTCAACGAGATCAGAATGGAATCATCAGCAACTATGTAATCACTGTGACTAACACCAGAACACTAACAGTGTTCTTGATTTCAACTGAAATGAATCAGAACCTTTATGAAGTGAAGTCTTTAAGTCCCTACACATACTACACTTTTGCCGTTGCTGCAGAAAATATGAACGGAACGGGACCCTTCAGTAAGAATGAAACTGCGCAAACTTATGAAGATGGTAAGTTAACATTGAAAGCTCTGCTGAGTATTTCTTGCATTGTGCACACATCTTCCACTATTTTACTACAGTTCCCAGTGCTCCTCCAGAGAATTTGAATATCACTGCAGTTGCTACCACTAGTGTTCATTTGGTCTGGAATCCTCCTCCTCTTGAAAACCACAACGGAATCATCATTGGCTATGTTATAATGATAAATGGAACCAATTTTCAAGAATTCCGTAACACCAGCAGTAATAAAACAGAACATACGGTAGACTCTCTCAGTCCAAAAAGTGTATACTACTTTTCTATTGCAGCAGAAACAAGTGTGGGTCCTGGGCCATTCAGTGACACTATCATGCAGGAGACTGATTTTGAACCAAGTAAGCTATTAAGGTTTGTTTGAAAATATATGCAACTGTATTAATCATTCATTTTGTTTGCCTTATTAGTCCCTGCAGTTTCTGGCGCAGTAATAGCTGCAGCTGTGTCTGTCTCAAGTATAATCATATGTATAGCAGCAGCTGTGACTTACTTTGTGGGCTATAAGAAATTTAAGCGCAGCAGGTATGAATGTATGATATTATGCTGATAGGTTAAAATACACGCACAATCACCTGGCTATATGAAGAGCACTTCAAAGCATACAGCCTCACTCATTTTCCTTACCGAGCCCATGTAGCTAACTTTATGATTGACTGGCTAACTATTATAGTGATGTAGCTATAGGCTCCACTTATCAAACAATGCAATTATTTTTCAGGACAAATACTGAATCAAAAGATGACTCCTCAGAGACATTAACTATGAAACCTGCACTTTTTCACCTGGATCAGCACGTAGAGCTTCAAGAGAAACAAAGTAATAATCTATATGAGAACTTTCCTCTTTCACTAAAAGCCAGTGAAAATGAAGATGATCCCATGCCCACACTGCAAGACTCAGATAGCTTCACAAAACATGAGCAGCTTCCACCAGTACGTAAACATGGTGTTACAAGTCAACAGTCATCCACAACTCTCGCCAGCAGTGCTAGTCTTGATCGTCGCATTCACAAAACCTTACATGTACAGCAAATGACACTTCGTCCTGAAGAGACAGAACAGAGCCTCACCAAAGACAAACAGCCTCCACCTGTGCCTAAACATGGTGTCAAAAATCAGCAAACACTACTAAATCCGACACCAATAATGAGATATCACACTGCCAGTCTGGACCGTCACACTCATATGAAGCTGCAGCAAATGGCTGTCCCTCCTGAAGAGACAGAACAAAACTTTACCAAACGAAAACAGCCTCTATCAGTGCCTAAACATGGTCGACGACAATTCAGATCAAATTCAGCATCCACAAGTGGGTCTCTCGCCACCAGCCTTGATGGTCACAGTGATAAAACACTAAAACAAACAGTAATTCCTCCTGAAGAAACAGAAAACTGCGGCAAAAATGAACAGCCTCCACCAGTGCCTAAACATGGTATCAAGGATCAACAGCAGCGACCAAATCCAGCACAGACAATGGGAAATCTTACCGCCAGTCTGGATTGTCACAGTCACAAATCCTTACCGCAAATGGCAGTCTTTCCTAAAAAGAAAAAACAGAGTTTCGTTAAAGATAAGCAGTCTCCACCAGTACCCAAATCAGAAGCTTTCCTTAACCATAGACTAACAGATAAACAGCCAACACCTGATTCAACACCTGATTCAACACACACACCTGAAAATCTCACCTTCAGTCTGGATCATCATGTGCACAAAACCCTAGAGCAAATGACGGCCACTCAAGAGTCAGACCATAGCTGCATGAAAGATGAGCCTGCATCGCCAGATCCACCAACCACATTGACCGGTTTCACCTTAAGTATTAACCCTCACGTTCACAAAGTCCTAGAGCGAATGACTGTCCCTCAGGACAGGTTTACAAGAGAACTGCCACCACCGGTGCCAGAAAGGACACAGAATTATAACGAGACTGTTAATAACAGTATGAAGCATCGATTGTTACGATCATTTCGTCGAGATCGGTGGCACCGTAAGAAACCTAAGCAAGAAGATCCTACAGCCGCACCACAAACGGTCACTTTTGCAGTGGACCAGCATATCCATTCCGCTTTGCAGCAGATAGCAGCCATACAGAATCGTACTGATAAAGAGGGAACAGACACTGTTGTTCATGGGAAAGAGCCACCACCATCTGCGCCCAGAAGAAAGTCCATAGACCAAGATGTCATGCCTACAGCAGTCCAGGATGGCAACCAGAGCAAGCAGATGAGTAATGTAGACTCAGAAAGTCATTACCAGCCATTACTACCACGTAGGCCGTATACCCAGCCCCAGGAGAATACTGACTATCAGACAATTATACGCGAATGATGATCCCCAGGTAGCAGTTGAAATTTGCTAGTAGTGACTAATAGTTGCACAGAAGTACTGCTTAGTCATGTTTGCCTGCCATGTAGTTTAAAGACTATAATTTATCATTCACTGTTGTAGAATTCATGGAATAATTATCTATTTAGCTACTGCTCAATTTTGCCAACAAATACATTTCCACTCTCGTCCTTAACTTTCACTCTTCTAAAGTATAGTGGGTCTCTTGCCTACAATTGGGATACGTACACGGTCGTCACCATGCACAATACTCCATCAAGGCAGTCATGACATTGCAGTAGTGATGCCAATTAATAGTGATATCTATCTCTGTATCTGATATTTGGAGTAAGGTTTATATGCTGTTATGTGGCCTTCCATTTGAACTTAGGACTTAAGGTAAAGTCTTTGCCGGTGTTGAGTGTCATTTCACCATTAATCTAAATTTGGTGCGTGGTGTACTTCCCAAACATATAACACATGTAAACATATTTACTATGACATCAGAAGCCTATACAACTGCACACATGATGGCTAATGGTCCTCCACCATAGCAATAGCCCGATCTACATAATCAAAAGCACCCACGATGGCTAATGGTCCTCCACCATAGCAGTAGCCTGGTCTGCATAATCAAAAGCACCCACGATGGCTAATGGTCCTCCACCATAGCAGTAGCCTGGTCTGCATAATCAAAAGCACCCACGATGGCTAATGGTCCTCCACCATAGCAGTAGCCTGGTCTGCATAATCAAAAGCACCCACGATGGCTAATGGTCCTCCACCATAGCAGTAGCCTGGTCTACATAATCAAAAGCACCCGTGAGCAGCTACACTAGAGGGTAGATACTGTGTAATGAAATAGCACAAACAAGTGCAAAACAAACGTATGCTAAATATGTCTATGTGGGACTTCTATGTGGACACTCTCTAATAATACTTGGCAATGTATTTTTTAGATTGAAACTTGCACATACGTCCATTAATATCATATTTTCCTTACATATCTTGTTTGGTCTTGAGAGATAGCCATAAGCATTCAGCATCAATATCCTGTATCTAACTGAAACTGCTAATCTTGTGCATACCAGTAGCTATGACTGATTTGAAAACTTAAAGGTGTGCATAGCTATAGAGTGTAAAAAAAATGTGGTTGGGTTGACATTATGACTGTTATAAACGTCAACTACATAATACCAAGTATGTATGTAATGCATATTGTACAGAGCAGTTATCATGCTACCCAAGTGCTTCTTTTTAAGTTTGTGCTTTAGCTAATTTATAAGGACTCCAACTCAAGATGTTAACAAGAAGGCCAAGAGTATTTCAACATTGACTCATGCATGCATACATATGTACTGTAATTGATTGTAGATATCTTGAGTAAAAAAGTACACTATGACGTAGATAAAGGATTACCGTGTACATAACCGGTACGGCTGGGATAGTCTAAGAACATAAATGCTCGTCAGAATACATTTCATACTGAATTAAGCTAGATACTATTATTATACTTTTGTGGCATGCATGCAGTTGCTGAGATTGTCTGAAAGGTTCTGTGCAATGGCATGGACGTTATGGAGAGCTGAATCTAGTTTGGCCCTGCTTGTTGCATTGCTATTACCCTACTGTGGATCACAGTAAGTGACTATCTACAGCAAATATATACCACAATTTGCTTACTAATAAGAGTATTCTAGCAAATTACCTAGCAACAGGCTAGCTTCCACAGCAGAGAAGTTGAGAGTGTTCATGTATGAAATGCTTGCAGTAAACATAATTTTATTCAGAAACTGCACAGACTACGACCTGAGACTGGTGAATCGCTATAATCAAGTGAATCAAGGTCGGGTGGAGATCTGTGTGGACCAGGAGTGGGGCACAGTTTGTGATGACTCATGGGATGATAGTGATGCTCAAGTTGTATGCAGACAGCTTGGGTATATAGCGGAGGGTAAGTACTTCATGCATGACATTGTAGATTCAAGTGCTATAGGTAACACATCAAATTCTGCAATGATCCACTGAATTAAAGTTATAAGAGACTAAAACTTTGCAGTTGTGGTGTACTGTCTAGTATCTGAAAGAAAATGAACTGTAGCTCTCTATTTGTTTATCAGGCCTAGGCTGGCTCTCTGGCGGCAAGTCGAGTAAAAGCAGTAGAATCCCTGTATTATACACATTGAGACTTATCTCTGTTGTAACATAGCTATACTTATAATTATATGCAGATTAAACTTGAAAATTATGCAAACCTTCACATACAGATGCAGGTGCCTATGACGGTTATTTTACCCACTACTATTATTACCTACAAAGTGAAGAAATTCTGCTCAATGATGTTCACTGCAATGGATCAGAGACCAGACTGGTTAACTGTGAATTCAATATGACGTCTAACTGCCCTCACCGTTACAATGAGGCTGGAGTTTATTGCAATGGTAATTATAGCTTTGATGCAGTAACATATAAAGGGTCTGGCTCAAAGACTGTACTTACTGTCATTACTACAGCTCTACTACAAGCCCCCAAGGAAGTATCTGTAATTGATATTAATGACAAGTCATTCAATGTATCGTGGATTTCTCCAGCCGTACAGACACATGGGACTAGCATTGAAAATTACAATGTGACTTGCTTAGAAGTGGGACAGTTGGAGGTAGTATACAAAAACTCATCCTCAAACTACTCAAGATGGTTACTAGTAGATGGGTTGCAGCCATGCAGCCGCTATAACTGCTGTGTGTCAGCTTTCAATACTGCAGGAGAAGGACGCCAATTATGTGACACTGGAGAAACACTGGCCAATGGTAAGTATATTTGCCAACCACTATAATTATCCTTGCAACTTCAAGTGTCTGTAAGTGTAGTACAAACATCCCCAATATTTAATTGGCTATGTTGTTTTTATTAACTACAGCACCTGATGCTCCCCAGAATGTACAGGGTTATCCAAGAACTTCTACATCACTTTTCCTCTGCTGGGACCATTCTCAAGATGATTTATACCACCTAAATGGGTGTACTCAACAGTATCGTATCTATTGTATTGAACGTGAAACTAGTACTGAGTTCAATTACACCATCTCAGTTGAAAGGAACATTACACTTTACCAATTGCATCCCTACTACACCTATAACTGTACAGTTGCCGCCATTGCTACTGGCGAAGATTTTGCATCTTCACCCATCATCATACAAACATTCTCAGCTTGTAAGCAAATTTACAGTGCAGATAATTTATAAAAGTACAACAGCTACAATATATGCTGTGGCTCATGGTATGTACTGCTGTAATGAACATTTTGTATGCTTTCTACAGTGCCTAGCAGTGCTCCACAGAACATTAATGCTTCTATTATCTCAAGCTCAATTGTCTTACTACACTGGAGTGAGTTGCCTCAACGAGATCAGAATGGAATCATTAGCAACTATGTAATCACTGTGACTAACACCAGAACACTAACAGTGTTCTTGATTTCAACTGAAATGAATCAGAACTTTTATGAAGTAAAGTCTTTAAGTCCCTACACTAATTACACTTTTGCTGTTGCTGCAAAAAATATAAACGGAACAGGACCCTTCAGTAAGAATGAAACAGCGCAAACATATGAAGATGGTAAGTTACCATTAAAAGCTCTTAGTATTTCTTGCATGCAGGAGATTGATTTTAAACCAAGTAAGCTATTAAGGTTTGTTTGAAAATACATGCAGCTGTATTAATTGTTCATTTTGTTTGCCTCAGTCCCTGCAGGTTCTGGCACAGTAATAGCTGCAGCTGTGTCTGTCTCAAGCATAATTATATGTATAGCAGCAGCTGTGACTTTTTTTGTGGGCTACAAGAAGTTTAAGCACAGCAGGTATGCATGTATGATATTATGCTGATAGGTTAAAATACATGCACAATCACCTGGATATATGAAGAGCACTTCAAAGCATACAGCCTCACTCATTTTCCTTACCGAGCCCATGTAGCTAACTTTATGATTGACTGGCTAATTGTTATAGTGATGTAGCTATAGGCTCCACTTATCAAACAATGCAATTCTTTTTCAGGACAAATACTGAATCAAAAGATGACTCCTCGGAGACATTAGCTATGAAACCTGTACCTTTTCACCTGGATCAACACGTAGAGCTTCAAGAGAAACAAAGTAACAATCTATATGAGGACTTTCCTCTTTCACTAAAAGCCAGTGAAAACAAAGACGATCCCACGCCCACACTGCAAGACTCAGATAACTTCACAAAACACGAGCAGCCTCCACCAGAACCTAAACATGGTGTTACAAGTCAACAGTCATCCACAACTCTCACCAGCAGTGCTAGTCTTGATCGTCGCATTCACAAAACCTTACATGTACAGCAAATGACACTCCGTCTTGAAGAGACAGAACAGAGCCTCACCAAAGACAAACAGCCTCCACCTGTGCCTAAACATGGTGTCGAAAATCAGCAAACACTACTAAATCCGACACCAATAATGAGATATCACACTGCCAGTCTTGGCCGTCACACTCATATGAAGCTGCAGCAAATGGCTGTCCCTCCTGAAGAGACAAAACAAAACTTTACCAAACGGAAACAGCCTCTACCAGTGCCTAAACATGGTCGACGACAATTTAGATCAAATTCAGCATCCACAAGTGGGTCTCTCGCCACCAGCCTTGATGGTCACAGTGACAAAACACTAAAACAAACGGTAATTTCTCCTGAAGAAACGGAACAAAACTGCACCAAAAATGAACAGCCTCCACCAGTACCTAAACATGGTATCAAGGATCAACAGCAGCGACCAAATCCAACACAGACAATGGGAAATCTTACTGCCAGTCTGGATCGTCACAGTCACAAATCCTTACCGCAAATGGCAGTATTTCCTAAAAAGAAAAAACATAGTTTTGTTAAAGATAAGCAGTCTCCACCAGTACCCAAATCAGAAGCTTTCCTTAACCATAGCTTAACAGATGAACAGCCAACACCAGATTCAACACGCACACCGGGAAATCTCACCTTCAGTCTGGATCATTGTGTTCACGAAACCCTAGAGCAAATGACGGCCACTCAAGAGTCAGACCATAGCTGCATGAAAGATGAGCCCGCATCGCCAGATACACCAACCACATTGACCGGTTTCACCTTAAGTATTAACCCTCACATTCACAAAGTCCTAGAGCAAATGACTGTCCCTCAGGACAGGCTTACAAGAGAACTGCCACCACCGGTGCCAGAAAGGACACAGAATTATAACGAGACTGTTAATAACAGTATGAAGCATCGATTGTTACGACCATTTCATCGAGATCGATGGCACCGTAAGAAACCTAAGCAAGAAGATCCTACAGCCGCACCACAAACGGTCACTTTTGCAGTGGACCAGCATATCCATTCCGCTTTGCAGCAGATAGCAGCCATACAGAATCGTACTGATAAAGAGGGAACAGACACTGGTGTTCACGGGGAAGAGCCACCACCATCTGCGCCCAGAAGAAAGTCCACAGACCAAAGTGCCATGCCTAGTGCAGTCCAGGATGGCAAGCAGATGAGTAATGTAGACTCAGAAAGTCATTACCAGCCATTACTACCACGTAGGCCGTATACCCAGCCCCAGGAGAATACTGACTATCAGACAATTATACGCGAATGATGATACCCAGTTAGCAGTTGAGATTGCTAGTAGTGACTAATAGTTGCGCAGAAGTACTGCTTAGACATGTTTGCCTGCCATGTAGTTTAAAGACTATAATTTATAATTCGCTATTGTAGAATTCATGGAATAATTATCTATTTAGCTACTGCTCAATTTTGCCCACAAGCACATTTCCACTCTCGTCCTTAACTTTCACTCTTCTAAAGTATAGTGGGTCTCTTGCCTACAATTGGGATACGTACACGGTCGTCACCATGCACAATACTCCATCAAGGCAGTCATGACATTGCAGTAGTGATGCCAATTAATAGTGATATCTACTCTTTATCTGATATTTGGAGTAAGGTTTATATGCTGTTATGTGTTCTTCCATTTGAACTTAGGACTTACAAGTATGTGTAATATACAAGGTAAAGTCTGTACTGGTATTGAGTGTCATTTCACCATTAATCTAAATTTGGTGCATGGTGTACTTCCCAAACATATAACACATGTAAACATATTTACTATGACATCAGAAGCCTATACAACTGTATCCACGATGGCTAATGGTCCTCCACCATAGCAGTAGCCTGGTCTACATAATCAAAACACCCGTGAGCAGCTACACTAGAGGGTATATACTGTGTAATGAAATAGCACAAACAAGTGCAAAACAAACGTATGCTGAATATGTCTACGTGAGACTTCTATGTGGACACTCCTTGGCAATGTATTTTTTAGATTGAAACTTGCACATACGTCCATTAATATCACATATCTTGTTTGGTCTTGAGAGATAGCAATAAGCATTCAGCATCAATATCCTGTATATAACAGAAACTGCTTTGTATAGCTCATGCAGTAAACTTTAGGCTAAAGTAAATCTAAGCTAAGTAATCTACCTATAATGTTACTGCAAAATGATCTTTCAGAAAAGGACCTTAAGCTGAGCTACGACTTACAAACTTTACATAGCATGTGCTCTGTACACAACATTGGGGCAAAGCTACTCATTATGAACTACTGCAGGTGATTAACTTGACTTTAGCCAGTTTACCAATAATTAAGGTTTATGCTTTCCCACACAACTGGCTAGAGTACTGATTGTAGCACACTAATCTTGTGCATACCAGTAGCTATGACTGACTTGAAAACAGGTGTGCATAGCTATAGAGTGTAAAAAAAAAAGTGGTTGGGTTGACATTATGACTGTTATAAACGTCAACTACATAATACCAAGTATGTATGTAATGCATATTGTACAGAGCAGTTATCATGTAAGCTTATTCTGCAGTGTTCCTTCACTACTTCATATAATATTATGGCACCATGTAGCTATACACCAGGATGGCAGTATAGCTGAGAAAATTGCTACAGGTAGGCGGGGCTCTTCATCAGAGATTCTACCCACATAACCAAGTGTACAGTGGAGGAACTATAGGTGGACCCCATACCCATATTGCAAAAGCTCAGCATCATGTTCACTCTGCTCTAAAACAAATATAGCCATGCAGAATCAAAATGATAATGAAGATACACACTGACGTTGGTGGGGAAGAACCACCACCACATATGCCCAGAACAGACTATAAGTCACTTTTTAATGCAAAGGTGAACCATGAACGTCACATTTGTTAGTACAAGGAGTTATGCTTCAAATTGCGTTTACATTATTATGCAATGTTGTGTTTGATTTAGACCCTCATACTTTCATTAATTAGCTGCTTTGATGTAGTTGTTTTGCTCTTATTATTAAAAATGATAGTAAAAATACAAGTCTGGAATTGAGGGGATGATATGTCACACATATAGGCTTCTCTGCATGCTTTGTAAAAAATCTCTGAGTTCATTGCTGTTCAATCTTGTCCACAAGTACATTTCCACTCTTGTCTTTAACTCTCACTCTCCCTGAAGCGTATCGAGTCTTCTGCCTACCATCGGGATACACAGTCTTCACCGTACCATCTGGGTACTCACGACGCTGCAGGGAGGAGGCAGGAGTAGTATCGGCAGAATGACCTCGATCTCTTTATCTTGTGAGTAAAGTAAGTTTGCTATACCATACTATGGGTACCTGATATTGGACTATGTTATTAGCCACTGCATTCAAGGCCAACAACCTCATGCAGCACTACACAATGGCAAAACCCTTAAGCTTAATCATTCCCATAACTACCCTAGCAATTGTGCCCTGATCCATAACTACGTAACAGAAGGCTATTTATTTCTGGGTAAGGTTCCCACTTACTTTATATCCCAATGTGTGGTATTCCCTCTGGCCGTTGGCAAACTCGATGGTCCTGTCTCCGTTGGGTTGTAGCCGCTGAATGGTGCCATCTGGAAACAAGCTCTCCTCCTCCCCACTGGGATAGACATACTTGCGAGTCCGGTCTGGGAACAAGATCTCCTTGGTGCCATTCGGGTAGTGTTTTTCACTCTGGTTACTGGAGGGGGTGGAGCTCAAGAATAGTCAACTGAATGATAAAAGGACCTCTACAACTTTGTTTTGATAATGAAAGGAAGTTGGCTAAAGTGATATACCGAATGGCCGGAAAATTTGGCGGAGAATTTAATTTGGCGGATTGGCGGATTCGTGAGCGATCCGCCAAATTAAATTCCGCCTATATTTTTGCATGATGTCATTGTAATGTTCGAAGGGTGGGGTTTCCACGAGTTCGAGCGGAGAGAAGAATTATGGCGTTCAGCAGAGAGTGCCAGACATACCCTACTCTACACAGAAACAGTAAGCAGGCAGCGGAAATCTTTCTAGAGACGACAGTATCCCTTCGCATTACTGCTACATGTACTGCGTAGCTACTGCGTACGGTATGGGTCCTTGTAGTGACCACTTTCTCGCTTACATGAGAATTCTTGTCCCACACTCGGTGTCCATGTACGTTTGTAGACATGACGTCCTCAAACACAGCTTTCTACAGACAGCTCAGCCTCCATTGTAGCGCAAGCGAGACTTCTGTTAGTAACTAAATTCAGACTGGGTGGGGCGTTCGGGTTACGTGCTGTGTGACGTCATTACTCGCGAAAACCAAACCGCCAAATTAAAATCTGCCAACTTGAATTCACGACCAATCCGCCAAATTTAATTCCCGCCAAATTTCCGGCCATACAGTAAATGCTAGATGGGTGGGGAGAATTGGAATGCCATCAAAAAGATTTTTAACCCACCATTCCTGGTCAGATAACCAGAAGTAATGATATAAAATGCAGTGGCTACTGTGACAGTGACCACAATACTGGCTTAGTTGTCGTGATATTGGCAGTCTGTGTATGTGACATTGTGCTCTAAGTGCTACTCATGTGACCCCCACGAATCAATGACAGCACTTTAAATTGCATAACACACACTTTAGTGTGCATTATTTGGATAACGCACACTTTTTAAAAGACGCTCACAAGACCTATGGCTGTTTTGGGTCAGTGAGAGTACTAAAACCTTTGGATACCAGTTGGCAGTGCATTATGGGGCTACTTAGTGTGCTTGGGCAATATAATAACGGCCTCGGGCAGATAATGCTCTTGCCTTTGGCTTGTGCATTATCTACCCTTGACAGTTACTGTATTACCCTTCCACATTGAACATTCCTAGTAAAAGATTTCGTAAAAACGTTTCTTCTTAAAAACATAATTTTCTTAAAATGTGTTTACACAACTACTACTGATTGAAAAACCACAGCGCAATATATATATTATATAAATTGCATATATTGCACTGGCGGTAGCTTTAATACGCCCCACGCAGCGGGCTACAAATACATTAATTGTCCGTGTGTGTTATGTAAATTATTTCACTCCCTCCAGAGTGTTGATGTGCTTGAATATATAATCAAAGACGCCCACAAGCGCTTAAATCTAGGGGTAAATTAACAGTAGACAGGTCTAAAAATAGCAAAACAAGTACAAAGAACACAAAAACATGTTGTTCCCCTGGCTTACTTTGGAAATTCAAGAACTTCAAGTCCGTCAGGATAGGTTGTGTGTGTTGTCTTAGAATCAGCATAATAGTACACCTGCAAAGAAACCATCATGACACATGTACACCGCATGCCCTGCTAGATAATCATGATTCCCCCGGTAATATTGAAATTATTCATACATGCGGTTCTCTACTAAGTATAAGGGCTGTATGTCTTTAGCCAAAAATAACGAATAGCACAAATTCAGATCCCTGGCTTGAAGGGACTTCAGGCCGTATATACTCTAGTTTCTGGTTGTCTTGAGGCCGTTGAGGGTTCACCTTTATGAACTAATTTGTATGCTGCAGCATACTCTTTGGGATGGTTATCACACAAACGAGACAGCAAATCTCTCGTACTCGCTTGTTACATATCCTGCAAATGGACTGGTTTTCCAGATCTTGATTTAGTAGGTTGTGTTCATCTGCTTCAAGGCCGAAATATTGCCATACATTTTTACCAAGTTCACAGAGGTAACAACACTCATAGTCATTTTTCTTCTTGCACAACAGTGCATGCATTGGTGCCACGCCCAATTCGTAGTGCGCATGCTTGATTATCAGGTCCTCACTATACCACAAGCAAGCTGGAGACCTAGATATGATTATTGCTTGAGTACTGTATCGTTAATTACCATAATACCGCCCAACCCCTACACATAACTATAGGATGCACTCACGATGCTCTGATCTGGTTTGACGTGTTTGATGTCTCCGTTGAAAAAGTGTACAGAGATGGACTTCCCATCAGCACTGACCACCTTACGAGTCTTGTTGGGGAAGAGGATGACCTTTGAACCGTCATCCTCTACTGTCTCAATCTATGGGAAAAGGAAGCATTACTGTAATTGCAACACACAAATATAACCCACTAATTATAAGCGACATATCGCATTTATAAAAACATGGGGCGTAGTGTGTGGCACTCTCGTGATTTTCTGAAAATGGCAATGCTACTGAGGCATGTATCTCAGGAACGGCAAGAGGTGTATAGGGATGGTATTAGCTGAAAGTTAGTACTTATACTGTTCTCACTATTGGGATTCAGACATGTCAGTCAAAAAGAAAAATTGTAAACATGTGACAAAGTGCTAAATTTTCACTCAGTGGGTCACATATGAAATACTAAAGCACTATAACATTGTGTTACCTTGCCATCAGGGTGTGTGATTTCTCTTTGAGTAGACGTTTTACTCACGGCATGTGGTGTTTCGCTCTGCTCTCCCTCAGGCTGAGATGGCCCAGCGACCGGACTGGCATTCACTGAAAATCTTACACTCTTTTTGGCTTTCTTAGCATCAGATTCCTTAAAATCTCTGTGGTAAGGTAACAACCCAAAGCAGACTCTGTCACATGAAGTTTACATACATGCGGCAGTCCCGGGTAGAAAACGAACATTATTCCGTCGCGTATTTCGATCACACCCGTGTGTTTAAATCACTATATTAAGGGTGGGGCTCTTACGAGCTGCGTAGAAGCCTCATACATTGACGCTAGCACGCAGCGCGTATGAACCCCACCTGTAACGGAACTTCAGAGATACAGCACTTTGAACGCACGGATGCGATCGAAATTCGCGACGGAATAGTGTTCGTTTTCTACCCAGGACTGCCACACATTTATATGTTGGATATTGCATATTACTTTGTCTATCATACTCCCATAAGTGCACTAGGCAGCTCTACTTATAAGTGTACACATGTACGCTTGCATGGATGTACATATACTTGAGACCGCCCAGCAAACCGTATAGTCAATAAGGGCTCACTTTGAGGTTCTGTTCTGAAGATCTGTTAGTCCACTGGCGTTGCTCCGAGGGAGAAAGTTCTCACTCAGCACTTGTCCAACGATATCTTCTGCCACAGCTGAGAGGTCACTGTCCGCATCACTACTTGCATCATCGTTACCGATGTCTCGACAAACAACCTCAATTACTCTGGACTTCGGAACGGTTCTTCGCGGTACTGTTTCTTTATCTTCTGAGGAAGGTTCTGTGTGTCTGTGTGGCTTCTTTTCTGAAATTCTTGCTGACTTGGTGGATGATTTTCGACCCTTTACGATGGGCAATGCTCTTCTGTCAGTGTCTTTTGCAGCCATCTTGGAATCCTCTCCTGAGTGGAAAGAGAATTACGTTCGCACTGAAACATGCTGTACTGTGCAGTAGCACACCGTGAAGTGTGGGGTCTGAATCCTCACCCTGGTCTGATTGCTTTGGTAACTGTTTGGCCCTTCTGGACACTTCCTTCTCCTGAACCTACAGTGGACCATATGGCAAAACCATCAGCTGAATATTAGCTTCATTGAGGTGCATGACCTTCCTATAAAGATTGCATGTCATCACTTTACAATCTGAATGTATAATATGCTACCATTTTCGAAAGCTACGAAGGTCACCGTAGCTATTCCTTAGTGTAGCCAGTACAATTAGTGAACTAATAAGCTTTGTTGATACAGAGTGCAAGAAGATTGAGACTCCAGAGATAGCAGTACATATTTACGGAAAAAAGCAAGATATAGGGCTAGCCCAGCCAACAGGTAGTACCTGTTGCTGCCACCAAGTGAGTCTCTCCTGCTCCATGACCAAGAGGTCTCCCTGCAGCTCCCTGTTCTGGGCCTCCAGGGCCTCCACCCTCAGGCGGTAGCGGGCCAGGCTGGCACTCCAGCGGGCCTCTCGCCTCTGTAGCTCTTCCCTGAGCTCTTGCAGCTGTATGTGTGGCATAAGATTGCTTGCTGAGTTCACTGTGCATGTTTGCAATGTAGCTTCAGCCACATAAATAATGGACTATTATATGTAATTGGCTTGCATACACAATACCGTACTGTGTAAGACTTGATGACAGTCACTAATTCATCACTGTCCACTGAAACACCACAATTAGTTTACTTTTGAGTTAAGACTACAATGCTGCTGCACCACTAAATGTATGTTTTTGACACAATATACTCACTTCATTCCTGAGTGCCTCTATCTCCTCCTTGTCTTTCTTATCTCTGGCAGCCCTTGCCTCATGCTGGTAGGCCTCAAACACTCTGCGATCCTTCCTACAAACATAAGAATGTACGTGTACATATAACATAGCCTCGTCCCCAGGCTCCCCTCCCGTGCGTGGGAGGGGAGCCTGGGGACGAGGCTTTATATAACATATAATTATCGTCAAAAAATTTAAATTGCAAACTTCAAACACATATCCATTGCTGTTCCAAAAGACTTGAACTTACGTATGCAAGGTGCCGAAAATCTACTATAAAATATATAAAAATGAATCCCCATTTCCAAAATTAGAGACTATTTAGTGAAAGGGCTCTGAGAATATTGGAGTTGCTAACTTTTAGACAGTATATGGTAGCAGCAGCAAATACTTCATACTTTAGTCACATAGGACATGTATTTACATACATGTATGTATGAAGCATACTCTCATACGTACTTTAGCTTGTTGACTTCTTCCTTCTTATACACTTCAAATGCCGCTATTTCTTCCGTCTTCTGTCTATCAAACTCAGCCACTTCTTGCTTCAAATAAGTCAGCTCCTGTAAGGGCAAATCTCATGGCATGAGTTACATACATGTACATAACCACATACATGCACACACACACACACACACATACACATACACATACACACATACATGCGCACACACACACACACACACACACAATACAGGATGTCTATATCGTAATTAGTGCTCACCTGTTCTTTCTGAATCCTTAGCTTTTCTAGATTGGAATTCTCAGCCCTAAACCGCTCAATCTCAGTCTCCAACTGGCACAGCTTCTGTCTCAGTTCCTCGTTCATGGGAATTGTTATAGAACTGGAACTGGAGGGAGGGGAGGGAGTACTGCTCCGCCCACTGCCCCGTCCACTGTCTTGACTGGTAGTAGATAATGATCGCAGCATGGAAGGATCTGTGACACCAGCAGGAGTTGTTGTTGTTATATGCAACTGCTGGAGAGCTTGTTTCTTTGATTCCTCTCTCTCCTTTCGCAAAGCGGGGAAGAGTTTCGAGACGAGGGCTGATGGTGGAGGAAGGTTGGCCAAACCGGACCCTGCGGGACACTCAGGGGGCTTGATTTCTGGTGGAGTAGGTGAGCTCTGGAGTCGAGTGGTGCTGTCACTGGTCGAGTTGGGATTCCGCTGCAGGGCAGCTGAGGATGATGAGCCTCTCTCTGATGTGAACTTCATCTTGTCATTTGTCTCGGCAGTCCTTGAAGGCTGGATTCCTCGTGATAGACTGCGTGCATGCTCATGAGCTGTCCTGCCATGCAAGGTAGCAGTTGGAAGTGGAGAACTAAATACTGTTCTACCCCGCTGGTCTAGCTGCTCTCTTTTCACAGGTGAGGACCACGGAGCACTCAGAACAGAGCCATCAGGGGTGACCGAACCACTAGAGACCGACTGTTGATGCCTACCTGCCAACGGTGAGCCTTGATTAAAGCTCTCCCATGCTTCTTCATCGTTAAAGTCAACACCAGCCGCCAAAGAGGGTTTCAATGTCTCATCCAGGTCTTCTTCATGGCTAGAGTCGCTGAGGGAAGCTAAGCTGCTCGTGGGGGGTCCACTTGTACTGCAAGTCTGACTACAAGTGCCTCGGGTACCTTGACCGTCTTCTGGATTTGAAATATACCCATTTGCATCCGGTCTTCCAGATTGGAGGTCTGTTTTCATCTCGGATGGCTGCTCCCTACCAGTGGTCAGTGGGCTCTCGATGCTGGGTCTGGAGTGAGAGGTTGAGGACGTTGGTCTGGGAAGCCGAGGCTCAGGGGCGAGGGGTTGGCCACTGGTGAGAACGTGCAGGACTAGAGAGTTCTGAGAGGAGAATGAGTTTTCGTCAGCTGCCATTTCCAGCATCTCAAACTCCATGAGTTCAGCTTCTTCCAGCTGTGTAGTAGGCAATGGAAGATCATGCTACTCAAAGGAAGAGAAGTACATCGAGATCTATAATGCTCACCATCTGACGTTGGTCTTTCCTAACGAGGAAGGAGTCTTCACTAGAACATCTGATCATTGCTGGAGTGCTGACACGCAGAGGAGCCTACATACATGTACATGCATGTGTGATGATGGAAGTATATGAATATACATTGTACATGTAGGAAATTAAACTACAGTACATGTAAATGCAGAATAGTAGCAGGTACCTACCTGGTTCAATGATTCGTTACTGCTGTACATGTCTTCGTTAAAGTGGCTCTGGGCAACTTTCCTCACGTAAGTCGGTCTCTGTGGAAAGTCGCTGGGAAACGAATCTGCTTCATCGTTAGTAAGCGAGTCTCTGGAGATGGATGGAACTAGAGGACTAGTGGGTTGCTCAACACGACGGGCTTCGGGTTCAGGCGCAGGTGGTTGCAAGACTGGCTTTATAGTCGCAGTATTCTTTCCGACCGAAGGACTCTGTGAGTTCCCTCTACGCTTGAGTCGAAGTTTCTTCACGCCAAATCTGGCGATGCCCTCTCCCCTCTTCAAGAAGGTCCTCTGGGAGGTGACCCCTCGTTTCTGAGACACTGCTCTGACACTGGGCTTCTCTGTCTGCTACAGAGCAAAGAGCACGATCATAAATGCTACCACGGAGGCAATCGAGCAGCGCTAAGCATACCGTACCTGATCTAGCCTGAGCTGTCTTTCAACCAGCTCTTCAAAGGTGGTGACGGGTCCAGTGCCTACAGAATGGCAACCAATAATCGTAACTAAATGGCTGAGTAATGAGGAATAAAGTTACCCTCACCAACTCCAGGTCTGAGTGGGCGGTCACCTTCCAGCCCATTGGAGCTGATCCTCAATAGAGGCTGCAATAAAGTAAGCGCATGTACAGTACATGTGTACATGTATACCTACATTCACAATTGAGAGATTAATATACCTGCAGTACCTCTGCATCACTCTCTCTCTCTCGACTCTTCAGGGTCGTACCCCTGCTCACTGTCTCCATGCTCTCACTCTCCATTGCAACTGCTTCTCTCCCAGTGAAGTGATCCTCACTTGTGGCTAGTTCCAGACATTCCCCTTGGCTACTGGCACCAGTGGTACTGGCATCAGAAGTACCGGCCGCATGTGGACCGACATGTGGAAAGCCCACTACTGAAGAGTCTGATCTTGCCAACGCATTGGGAGAATGTGCAGACGTCTCCTCCTCTAGTGTCTTGAGATGAGGAGCGTACGCTGCACCGTGGTGGATAGTGGGTTCAGTTTGTTCTCTCCGTTGGCCTTCTGTTGGAGCCTGGTGTGAACTGTTTGCATCTGCATCTAAGCTGGGAAGTGGAGGAGGGTGTTGACTGGCTATCAGTCTGTGCTCGTCTGTCGATGTTGCTGAAGACTGAGCAGCTGCTACAGAACTAGAACTAGAGGTATTTGGGGGGAAGACACCCCTCAGTGAAGTTCCGACATTGTCGTCCGTTGTCGAGCTTCGGTCTCCACTCCCACCGTGAGGCTCCCCTTGGAACCGTCTCCTCCTGCCCTCCTGTTCGCTTCTGAGCCTGGCCAGTTGCTCCTGCTGCCGCCTCAGTAGGCTGTCCTGTTGCTGCTGCTGCCACGCTCGAAGTTGCCGCAACCTCTCGAGGACCTGCAGCTGCTCCAGTGCCATTGGGAGGACCGGGTTGACCAGTGCGGCGTTATCAGCTTGTGCCGGTACTGGCGGGGAGAGTCCTAACTGCGAAGTGACTTTCTGTGCCATCTGTATGCGTACATCAAAAAGTCGTGGGGTGATTCAATCAGGGGGAAGGAATAGAGAGGTTTTTTTAAAACCTTTGCCTGCTGCAGACAGGATTCTACAAATGGAAGTGAAGCTTTGTAGAGCAAACGCACCAGGCTAATGGTAGGCTTTAAATTCAATTATTACGCGATGTATGAGGTTTCTTTTGTGTAGCATGCATTGGAGACTCACTGCCCATGTTGCCGTTTACACATACTATACCAACGTATCCCACAGTATAGCTCACAGTGTATTTATGGGCATGGGCATTTATATTAATACATGGCTTTCCATGAGGCTCCCTGTATGATATACATATATGCACTATAGTGACCACTCACCCTTACCTCTGGAGTGAGACTATTATAAATTCATACACTGCCAAGCCAGAGATAAGAAGCTCATAGCCTCGTTCCCAGGGGGGAACAAGGCTAACAAGCCGACTGAGCAGCCAGTCTTTAATAGTCATAAAATAGTGGATATATCGAGCTTTATAGATAGACCAATATCTTCTTTAGCTACTCACCATTTAAGTCCAGAGAGCGAGGCTACCGAGAGATTATCTCTCCGATCTGTCCTTTGCACCGCCTGTCTCCTTGGGTTTTTAGGGGGTTATTTTCCAGTTCCCTCGCTTTCCCGCCAAAAATAATTAGCCGTAAACTGATTGCTAGTCCGTATATTTCTGTGTACGGATTAGCATGAAGAGAGTCATGGAGGAAGTTTTGAAGCGAGAGCTATCTACTGTGCAGCTAGTTGCACTTGGGAGAAGTGGTGGAGGATGTATCAGTGACGGGCAGTCCTATCAGACCGACTCCGGCAAAGTCTTCGTGAAATACAACACTGATAGCAAGGTCAGCTGGAAAGGGGGCGTGGTCAATTGCATTCATTACGCGCATACATGTACAGTATACGGGGCGTTCACAAATAAATTATGTAGCACGTGCAGTCGAAACTCGTTTGTGATCACCTTAATCATTAGGATTTACTCCCTTACCCGTGTATATGAAACACTTTTATTATCAAATTCATCAAGATGGAAAGATAAAAAAATAAACAAACCCGAAAAAAAATTGGGCCCAGTTGGGGATTGAAATCGGGATCTTCTGATAACTAGTCAGATGCTGAGCTACAGGAGCCCCTGAGCAGAGGAGCAGTAGGCAGACCAACTAGTAGCACTTGCCAGTAGGACCTAGCTGATTCCAACTGTAATTACTTTTTCAAGACTTTATTCATCACCCTTCAACGTGGTTAAATGTGCTACACTCAAACTTAGTCTGCTGCGATAATGAAACCATAAAGCACAAAATTAAAAACTATCTAGTCACCTATGGGAAGTCGTCAATATGGATAAAACTTTGAGAGAGTAAAGAACCCAGAAAAAAGAAACCTTTTATAGTTCATTAGCCTCGTTCCCGGACTGTGGCGAGGCCTGGAACGAGGCTATACAGTTTATTACATATGTCGAAAGGGGCGTGTACTACTGGTCACATAACCTCTATAATATCTAATGCTTAATGCGCATATTAATAAATTTAACCCTTTTTTGCAGTACGGATCTGTACAGTGCGAAAAGACATGTGACAAACTGTATAACTTCATCCCAGTGCTGGTAGTTGAGAAACCTCAAAGGCGGAGTCAATGCCAATTATTTTCCTAATCACTTTCAATGTCAACTGAAAGTACCATAGCATACTTTTATCACCTGCAACCCTACAAATAACTATTTCTCTTTGGTCACAATCAGTAGAAGTGTTTGTTTCAAGTGCTTGTTTCAAATGTTTGCATTTCTGTGATACCGTATCAAATAGTCTTCCTCGATTTACAAGTCCCATTCACTTGGTAGCAAGAGAGCATTCCCCGCCTGGAAACATTTTTTATGCGCTCTTGGCGGGGAACATTTTTTATGCGCTCTTACATGGTAGTGCAAACTATCTAGTCACATATGTAAAGTCAAGACTGGATAAACATTGAGAGAGCAAAGAAACCTGAAGAAAGAAACCCTCCAATTATTCCTAATTGCTTGCTCTTTACTTTCAATATAAACTGAAAGTAGCATTGCATACTTTTATCATCTACAACAACACACATAACTGTTTCATAATCCATAAAAGTGCTTATTTCAAATGTACACTACTGTATCCAATAGTCCTCCTCAACTCCCATTCACTTGGTAGTGTACTCGAACAAATTACTATCTTCCCTGTTTAAAGCCATCATAGAATGGCACTGACTGAATCCACAGAGGGGCTCTGTTCATGCTGCTCCAGTAGGTAGATATCCAGCTGTGTACCTCAGCTGTGATAGTTCAAGTCAGAGTAGAGCCTTTGATTGACATTCTGGTAAACATGTATCAGTAGGCTTAATTTCATCACTTCAAGGAACCACTTTCAAGCTCTTCAGTCTCCTCAGATGATGCTTCTCTTCACACATTGAGCATCAGTGGAAACACAAGAAAAGAAGCACTTACCCAACATTTTCATGAGGCTTGTATGAATTTCAACTGAATGCATAGGTCCACTTTGATCTCCTTTGCTGCAGGCAAAATTGATGTTCGATGGAGAGCTTGCTAGTCTGAATGCCATTATCAGCACTCACACTATTAGAGTGCCCAAACCAATGAAGGTATGAAGGGATACATACATGTATAGACGTATCTACTGTCATGTAGAGTTTGGTCCTCCCCACCAAAATTATTCAAGGAATGAAAATCAGACGGGGGAATCAAAGTCACCAATAGATTTGGTGTGGGGGATCTAATGGAGCATTTTATTGTTGCATTAGAGAAAAGCTTTGACACAATGTATATAGAATATTTCGGTCATATAGACCTTCCTCAACTTACACTGACCAGTGGTGGATCTAGAGGGGGTTCCATGGGTTCCATTTTTGGGAGAACAATTTGTAACAGACTTTTTATTTTTTTATTTTAAGGTGGTTGAGCACCCAGAAAAGGGTTGGATCTTTATCATGGAACACCTGGAAATGGTCAGTCTGAGGAGGTACCAGGCGCAGCTGGGCGAGCAGCTGGCAAGGTAGAAACACTGTTGCTATGCATGTACTATGGACCAAAAGAAAACCAGTGTGATTGACTCTCTCTACTTTAGCAATGGTTCTTTGCCATGGAGGGTGGACCCTATAGTTTATGCAGTTGTGTGCAATTATAGATATCACTAGAACTGCATTAACTGTGTCCGTCTTGCCTTGTCCCAGGCTCTCCCCACACACGGGGTCATGCATGCTAATAGACCCTATCAGCGAAAAATGCCATCAGGGATTTCAGTATCTATGGTACTGATACTCCTTGTATTTTATGCCCAACAGGCAAATGATGACCTCATAAACTTATGTACATTTTATATGGGCTCATTTGGGAGATTTGGCGCCTCCAGTGCCAATCTCTCATATGGGCCTGGGCAGGTTAAGCAGCTAGTTGGTAATAGCCTGTGAATGGGCCTAACATCCATCCTCTTCACTCTGTAGGCTGCACCTCCACAACGCCTCTCTCAAGAGTCGGAAAGGCAAGAGCCTCCGGGTAGGCAGGGGGCAGGAGGGTACCAAGTCAGAGGAAGAGGAGGACTCAGTGGGCGGCGGCTACGTGGACAAGTTTGGATTTGAGTGCCAAACATGCTGTGGGTTCATTCCCATGCCCAATGAATGGCACAGTAACTGGATTGTGAGTCGTTATAGTGAAGCTGCAAATAGGTTTTTAGACCCCATTAACAAGTCTCATGCCCATGTAGACACTAATAATATATTACTGGATGCACTTTTATTAGCTGTAGCCATGTCTAAAGGTCATGACAGCCAGGAAGTTACTGTGCATCTAGTAATATAATATGAGTGTCTGTGTGAGCATGAGGCCTTGCATACCAGATTGATGGCATGCCACTTGCAACTATGATTTCTGATTTCTGAATTCCATCCTGAATTTCAGAATTCTGGATAGATTTTTGATAGATTTCTGATTTCCACAACTGCAAGAGCTACGTGAACGAGATCTGTTTACACTCTTTCCCAACTTGACTGTATTCAGTCACTGATCTAAGCTGAAGGTATGTTGGCTGGATGGTACACTCACCCTTGTCAGCTTGCTTAAATCTCAATCTGAGGGAAGTAGAAAACTGAAATCTGAAGGCTGAATTCTGAGAAAGAAATCGAAAATTCAAAACCCGAAATCTGAGTTTTATAGCATGCTTTTAGTTTTTGGATTACCTGAATGGTACACACACCAAGCTGTTTCTCTTGTATCTTTTTGCTGTGTAGGATTTTTATACTCAACAGAGATTGCAAGTTCAACTCGACTTGATCGAGAAGGAGGTCAGTGGGAGTGTATGAGATACCGTAAGGAAATAGAGTTCGATTTTTCTCAGCTCAAGGGGAATTATGTATAACACCTAATGCTGTATAGCTAGTTCTTTTTTCCATTTCCCATTCATTGGGTATTCAGTTGTAGGGTTCACAGTCATCCTGCACTAGATGTCTTAAATGTAGACAACAGTGTTGAGTTTGATGTGACAGTGTCCCTTCCAAACTCCCCTATAGTATGGTGACAGGGAAGTGAGGGAACTATGGCCAAGGCTACAAAGTAGAATCCCCTCTTTCTTTGAGGGAATAGAGGTGGAGCCAGCTCTACTTCACGGAGACGCCTGGTCAGGCAATGTTTCCGAGGATGAGAACGGAGCAAGTACGTAGTAATGTTGGACCTTTAACCTTTGGGGGGGGGGGGGGGGGATAACAGTAGGCCCAAAAATACACATGCTTTGATTTACATGTAATTTTCTTGTATGACCACATAAAATTTACTTGTCATTTCTTGTGTTTACGGCACTTTCACCCTCATTACATCATAATAGTAGCCTTGTCCCCAGGCCACACCCCCTAAAAAAACTCTTTTGGGGGTGTGGCCTGGGTACGAGGCTAACGGATAGAGGTCTATTTAATGCCATCTGTAGTCTCGTTCTCTGATGTCCACACCCCCTGTGTGTGGAAATCTCAACGCAAGACCATGTATGGCACAGTGTCTATCCTTGTTCATTAACCAGTATGGCTACACATGTATTTCCTTGCAGTCATCTTTGACCCGGCTTCGTTCTATGGACATCATGAGTTTGAGCTGGCCATAGCTGGGATGTTTGGTGGATTTACAAAGCAGTTCTACGATGCCTATCACAAACTCATACCCCAGGCACCAGGCTTTGCTTTGAGACACAAATTCTATATCCTCTTCCACTACCTTAATCACTGGTGAGCAATACGGCGACTACACCTGTCAGTGCATAACTATGGATTGGTAGATACAATGTCATGTTTCTCATCACCGTATGCATGCTGTACCAACCTCCGTCCGTAAATTTTTCATGGGTGTAATTGTTATATGATGTCATAGCAATACTCGTCATCCCGCTGTCTCATAAGTTCTAGAAGTCTGCCTGTATCTGGAAGAGTAACATGTGTACATGAGTGCCATGCTAGCTCATTAGACCCTCCCTCTTGAACTAGACTACATGCTGGAACTCTTGTTCAGTGTGCTACAAACCATCCTGTTCACTAAGCCACACCCACCCTTTTTACTATTGCGTGAGTGGCACAGTGCATAAACTCTCCCGCTCAAAGCAAGCTAGGTGATGAGAAACTAATAATTACTTTTGCTTGGCCTTTTACCTTATGGACACATTTTATTTTGTTTTTGTGCAGGAATCATTTTGGAGCTGGATACAGATCACAGTCTATTGCAATAATGAAAGAATTACTGTAGCTAAAATGTTATTATGACTGCGAACTCGGCAACGGGGGAGATTTTAGAAAACCCTGTGATATTGCACTATAATGGTTTTACGTCCACGTGGCTTTTGCGCATGCGTGCGTGGAGAAACCGCCTGAATCCGGTTTGAACTACTCGCCTCAGCGAAGAAGTGGATTTTTCTTGAATTTTGTCCGAAGTCAGGTATATAAATGTACACTCTATGTCGAGCGTTAGTTACTGGCGCTCTTTATTCCCTAAAAAGTGTTTTTTTAGTAAAACCATGTCTGCGATAACTTGTTGGGAATTTGACGTAGGTTTTGAGGTTCTCTCGTGTTAGTAAGCACTGTATGTTTTGGAACTATATTTTATATATTTCACTTACTTTCTGCACCCTAGGCGAACCACGAGATCAGAATGGCTCAACAACAAGAGCCTGTGGCAATTTTCAAGGTGAGCATTATTTAGAATACCACGCCTAGGTTTTAAGTTATCGGCATTATCAACTTATTTTCTCTTTGGTAGCTGGTGTTGGTGGGTGATGGTGGTACTGGGAAAACTACTTTTGTAAAACGTCATTTAACTGGAGAATTTGAAAAGAAGTATGTTGGTAAGTCATCTCAACGTAGTGTCCTTCGTATATCTTGTAAATGTAGTTGCAATAATTATCTGTATTCTACTGTCTCATAAGCTTGCATGAACTAGCTGTATTTTTAATACAGGTGACATTAAAATTTGATTTTTTTTAATACTAATTACAGCTACCCTTGGTGTGGAAGTACATCCACTGGTGTTCTACACAAACAGAGGGGCAATCCGGTTCAATGTTTGGGACACTGCTGGTCAAGAGAAGTTTGGAGGACTCAGAGATGGCTACTATATCCAAGGACAGTGTGCAATTATCATGTTTGATGTCACAGCTCGGGTCACATACAAGAATGTGCCCAACTGGCATCGTGACTTGGTCCGCGTGTGTGAGAACATCCCCATTGTGCTATGCGGGAACAAGGTGGACATCAAGGACCGGAAAGTCAAGGCCAAGTCTATTGTCTTCCATAGGAAAAAGAATCTACAGGTATGGTGTGTACATGTAACCTCCGTGTGTAATTTTTGTGCACTACCTTCAGCTCAGACTTGCCATAGCGTGTGAACGTAGTTACCTGAATGCTGGCTCCATTAAAATGAATCCTTTAAAGTACGTGTATCAACTCTTATTGGTTTCTCTTGCTCGCTTTCTGCAGTATTATGACATCAGTGCCAAGAGCAATTACAACTTTGAGAAGCCTTTCCTATGGTTGGCTAGGAAGCTTGTCGGTGATCCCAACCTTGAATTCGTGGAGATGCCAGCGCTAGAACCCCCAGAGGTTCACATGGACCCTGCCCTGGCCCAAAAGTATGAAGAAGAACTAAAGGTCGCAGCAGAAACGTCCTTGCCTGATGACGAAAATGATGATGACTTGTAGATATTCTTCCGTGCATGACTAGATGCACATCATACATTGCTAAAAGCTATGTGTAGCTTTGATCATGTTAAATAATTATTACTGTGCACACATGCACTTGTATTTACCTTGTGTATGTTTTGATGTTGTAGAAATGTGTGGTTGCTATCTAAAACTTATGCCTTTTCCTCTAATATGTTGTAAATCTTTTATTCTCCATGTTCTCATGCTGAATCATGGTTTTTATGCAACGTGTAACGAGGTACCAGATCAGCACATGGTTTGATTATACATTACGTGTTTTACAGGTAGAGCACGATGGTTGGTCCACGTGTCCAAGAGTATGCAAAGATAATCGGAAGTTTCCGGTCCAATACGTGGCGGTTTTTAATTTATAGAGGACTACACCTTCCGTATAAAAGGGGCCGGTTCCGGACGTGTTGGGGCCGGTTGTCAGTAGAAGCAAGACTGCCAAGTGAGAGAAGTGAGCTAAGAAGCTTTGCAGACTGTGTCAAGACTGACAAGGGAGAGTAGGATATCTACCAAGTCTCCACAGCCCGTTGGTTAGCGCCAAAAGCCCCCAACTGACCCGTCTCAGCTCAGATACCTGCTTGGGGGCAGGGTACTAGGAAACTGAACCAAGTGTATGAAAGGCTTGTAAGTTGTGTTTTGTTAACAGAGGAAGAGAGAGGTTTGGTCCAGCCATGGATGTGCCACACATCAAAACTGTGGAAGAAGTATTTGAATTCTTCAAGGTGACCGAAGATGAGGGACTCACCCCAGACAGGGTGACACGGCTCAGGGAGAAGTACGGACTGAACGGTATGTTGCTGTCGGCTGTTAATATATCGTATGCACCCATGAGCAAGACAATGCTATGCCTATGGAGACTTATGGATCTCATAATATACTCATTATCTAGGGGTGCAGTCACAAGTCCCCAGACCAAGTGCGAAGCTTAGGTGGATCTTTTATCTAAGGAGTAGTCACACTTATTCCAAAATGGGGAGCAGCTTACTAACATGTTGTCACTTGACTGTTTGCATAAGAGTGAAAGCTATAACAAAGGTGCCTGAGTATGAGAATAGTTGTGTGTGTGTGTGTGTGTGTGTTTATGAGACTAGCAAGTGGAGGACACAGCATCTTGTTCACTGTTGGTATTGTGTACAATGCCTTGCCAACATGTACAATGTACATCTCCTTGGAACTATCACGTGATATTTCCTGTTGTTGTGATTTTGAAGCTGCACTTACAAGCCTAAGAGCAGGAAGTATAGCCAAGTACCTTGTTACCAAACGTACGCTAGGCGTCTGACATGAATTATTGTGCAGCCTTTAGCTAGGGCATTGTAACTAAAGATATCGTAATGCTTTAGCATTTTGAGGGTGTTATGAATAGCTGTGTCAAGTGGAAAAAGGGGGGGGTGTTAGGCAGTGTTAAGCGTATGAATAAACCAATTGAATACTTGTATGTATGCGATTGTGCTTTGTCTCGTGGTTCATAGCAGATTACCCAACTGCATACTCCCCCAGCGATAGCTAGCAGGTCTCATTCCCAGATTAACTCCTCTGTCCCATTCCCACGCTATCCTCAACTCATCAGCCGTATCTCCATGTAACATTTGAATTTTTGGGACATAAAATTTGGTATACTGTGTTCTCATAAGCACCGTAGAAACTGGGCATATTCACCTTAGAGTTGTTTGTGTCTGGTCCACTGTTCAATCACTCAATGCACATGTAAGAGAAGATAGTGTGTGTCTGTGTGTGCATGTGTGGGTGTGGTATTGATTGCTGTACATGTACATTTATCATATTCCTTATTCTTCTCTCCTTTCCATAGAGTTGCCGGCAGAAGAAGGTATGTGCCACTTGTGGAGTGTGATGATAAACAAACATTATAACATTGTGCCTCCAAAATTTGGGGAACACAAAAAGGTTTCTTGTCTTCTGGCAACAGAAGTGTGTGTGCATGTAGTTGGGAGGTGGTGTTGCTCAGGCACTCTGGGGTCACTGAGATTAGTTCCAGTTCCAACACATCGATTTGTTTACTGTACCTTTCTCTATAATATTATGGTATGCTTCCGCAGGGTTAAAATACCTCTCTACCTGTTTCTCTACATGCTTCGTTTATGTGCTTCCGTATGGTTGACATACCATCACTGGCAGGATGGGCTAAGGTTGACATACATGTACCATCGCTGACAGGCTAATTTGTCTGGCCAATCAGCTGTAATATTGTGCTGATTAGTGGCCTCCTCTCGACTATGCACAACCATAAACAAAGTTTACCACACATAAGTAGTTTTAAAAGACCTGTGCAGCTAAAGCAAGTCTGTAATTTAGGTTGCAGTATTATGCGTGCTCTGGTCACTATATTAAAATATACACATAATCTTTAGCCACCGTCGGTATACTATAAGGACTTCAGTGTGTGCTATCCTGCTCTCACAGACTTCAGAGTGGAAGTAATTGTAAAGTGTGACTATTTTTTTCAAAGGCTGAATAGCTATGTGAATTGGCCGTAAACAGGTGCTATGTTCTATGTACTCAAGTAACGGTTGCCATTGGGACAAGGATTAGTACTTACTATAGTGTCCTTAGATTGTTGGTAGCCTCGTGTCCCACCCTTCCAATTTCCTGGCAGTCGTGCTGCATGAAGCTTCTGAGTGGAAGGCCTGGGTATAAGGCTAGACTATTAGCAAAATTTGGCACGTGCCGTCATATTTTGGGGAAATTGGCGGAAGAGGTGGAGTACAAAACAAGATGCAGACCTGTAAGTAACAAGCACTTTGGTTAAGGCACTCTTGGGGGTGTTAAGGACTGTGTACATATCTGCCAAGGGTTGCGATGCCTGTCTTTTCAGATCCAGAGCTCTAAAACCAAAACGGATTTGAGAAATACAAACACTCTTCTCACTGAATCCTAAAACTGTTACAGGCTGTGTTGTGTGTTATTTATGCTGTAGTTCCAATTGTGCACTTGTTTTCATATCACAGCCTTCTCCACAGGGTAAGGTCAATATTGTGGACCCTAGCCTCACACCAAGACCAATCTGGTGGATATAGACTCCTCATTTTCTATAAGGCTGTGAGATGAAATCTGGGCATAATTGGGAGACTGACACAGTGGTTGTTAACGTAGTATTTTTGTGAGCTTTATGGTGAGCCTTGCTTGGCATTTGGGTTATGCGCAGAACATAAACTTGTAAATGATCACTCAGACAGCTTGCTGCCATGGTAACGATGCACTCAGACAGCTTGTTCCCATAGTAACGACCTTTATGTGTCAGTATGGTACAGTAATCTCTGCATCTCTAATTCACTTTCAAGCTCTCAAAGGAAGTGGTTTTTGTGTATCAGTGCGTATTGCCTAACAAAAGGTCTTGTATCTTCTTCCTGCCTGCAGGGAAGTCTGTATGGGCACTCTTCCTGGAGCAGTTTGACGACCTACTAGTAAAGATTTTACTAGCAGCAGCCATTATTTCATTTGTAAGTTATTCCAACTTGTGATCACTATGAGCTCTTGTAGTATGTCTGTACACTTGAAGATAACTTAGAGTATATAGAGCTACTGATAAAAACCAGTAGTGAAGGTGGTTAGCTAGTGTTGGACTGTCAAAAAGGGTATGTCATGTGTCTAGACTCAACAGCTGCTCCCGGGAGTAATCTTAGAATGCAGGAGTTCTCTCTTTGGTTGTCTCTCCCGCCAAATTACTGTATACATTAGTAGGTATATGTATGTACGTACACAACAGCTTAAGGCATGTAGGAGGCACACCAGGGGAGGGGAGGAGGAGGAAAAGATTACACAGATGACTTGCATGGTTGTGGCACCTTGTGTAGTAAACATGTATAGCCAGACCCAAGTGTGTACTTAGGGAGAGTTCTGGCATGTACACCTACATCTACATGTACATGTAATAGAAAGGCAGCCTTTTGGTGATGGGAAAACTGCTGTATCATCACGCTTTGTCACGTCTCTATCTGTGCTCCTTTGCCTGTTGTTGATTGTTGACAACTGATGCGATGGTTGTTTGGGGCACTTAGTCGCAGATCAGTAGTGTTTCGCAGACCCATGCTGTTGTTGGATCCCCGGTGTAGTACTTTAGCTGTCTCGTACTCGTCGCTGCATTTCATTAGTCAAATTGATGCTGCGTAGCTGTGTACAGGCTTATGAAGAAGCATCACTGTGAGCCTGTTTCAAATCCAAGGATACCTGTATGTGTCCCATGGTGGGTCACTGAGAGAGGAATGGGGGGTGGAAATGCTTGGAATGGAGGATATGAAATTTTATACCACATACAATTGCCTTTACCAGCTGGGCACACACTCCCAGTAATTGTATGTGGTATAAAGATTGCCTTGTGTTTCCTACATTTGTCTCTGTCTGTCTGTTCGAGAATTCTCACTCAATGTGGAAGGTAGCTATGATAAAATACAAGGTCATCCTGTTTTGGCGGATGTGGGTCCCAACAGCTGAGGTACCCTATTGTGTCATCACTTGTGCCCTGAGATGAAAGACCCTATCACCTACTCCTGTAGTTAAGGCATATAGATGTGGATAATTTATGTGGAAAATACCTGACTGTTTCTTTAGGGATGAAGTATCTATCTTTTTGTTTCTCTGCTCGCCCATAATCTTTCCCCTGGCCCATCTAGAAATCTCCACACTACACTACACACACTATTTACTGCTGTTATTGGATTTAGTGTGTGTAATCTGATGCCTCCTAACAGGAAGTATCGATTAGTAATAGATCTGTGAATATATGCAGCTACAACTGGAGTTGCTAAGATCAGGGCTGCCTTGACAAAAGAATGTTATTCACCTATTGGATGCCAGTCTCACTTCCATCTTTTTCACATGTATATATGCAAAAAAACAAAAAAGAGTTGGGAATGGAGACTGGGAATGAGGCTACCTATTAGATATTAGTACATGTACCTACTACATGTATTTGACAAACAAGACCAGAAAATGATGTAGTAACTTTATATAGTGGGCTGGGTCTGCATGTACTACGTGTAGCTGTGCCCGCCCAGTCTATGGTAACTGCTGTCTCATTCCCAAACTGTAATATGCCTATGATAATTACAGGTTCAAATCTGCTGCATTCCTTGTCTCATTCCCAAACTATCTAGATATGAGATCGTATACCTTGCTTGCCACCATTGTATATGTCATGATGTATATAATAAATGTATGTATATTTTTGACATTGCAGATTTTGGCGTGGTTCGAAGATGCTGAAAGCCAGACTACAGCGTTTGTGGAGCCGTTTGTTATTTTACTCATCCTTATGGCCAATGCAATCGTCGGAGTCTGGCAGGTGAGACACAAACCATGTAAGAGGTTTGGTAGCCAAAGTGTCATCAGCATGGACACAATTTTACATACCTACATGTATTGTGCTCACATGCATTTTGCTCATTCATTAATTACTTGACCAAACTCTACATTAAAAAAAATTCCATGAAAGATGACACATAACAAGATTCTACTACTCCTGTCGACTGTTGTGCCATAGTGTGACCGATAACTGTAGGTAGTCCTTGAGTGAAGATTGTTTCAAAAATGAACTAAAAATATTATACTCTCTTAGTTGCTGCACAATACTCTCTCTCAGCTGTTACTTACTAGAAAAAAATCTACCTCTTATGCTCATTTACTAGAAAATTTGACCTGCTATGCTGGCATACTTCCTTGATGCTCAAAGCTACCTATTATTATGCAGGCATACAATTTTACAGGCCTACTGTGGAACCAGCTATATAGTAAATTTAGAATTAGCAGTCTCATTCCCAGGCCTCCAAGTTGGGGGTCCAGGAATGAGACTAATCTCGAGTTGGATGAGCAATAATTTATATGTACATGTAACTCACATGGAGTTCTTCCAAAGCAGTAAAAATTTTACCACCGCTTGCCATCTTCCGGACATGCAGGAAAGAAATGCTGAATCGGCAATTGAAGCCTTGAAAGAGTACGAACCTGAGATGGCCAAGGTGGTACGGCAAGGGAACGGTGGTGTGGCCTCCATTCGGGCAAAGGAACTCGTACCCGGAGACGTCGTGGAAATATCAAGTAAGGGAATGAGGTAGAGAACACCTGGCTTTGTCCCCGGGCTCTCCCCTGAAATGGGAGAAAGCTTCTCACATGGGTGATGCTCGGGGTGGTACATGTAGAAAGGAGTGTGTAGGTGAGCACGGCAGACATCGAGGAAAGGCAGTGATTCAATACTTGTAGGTAATCTTTAGGGCGCGTTGGTGCCACAGACTGAGTACTGAAGTAGTGTTGCCGGTGAAACGTAGAGAAATGCAGCTGTCTTTCGATCGGTACCAACCCATGCATACATGTAGTTAAAATCACTTGAGAAAAGACACCAGGCTCTCCCCCGTTTTTTTTGTTGATTTTTCTAGGGTAGAGCCTGGGGATGAGGCTAGGGAACACTGAGCTAGGAGCCCCAAATGTAGGGAGTGATGAGTGTGTGAGAGTGGTTCTGGTAAGCAAGATTTTAAAGTAGGTGGGCCACTCAGGACGGCCATCACAGATGCACGTATTTCAGAATTTTACCGTCATGTGAGGGGGTGAGCCTTGGTCTGGTTACGAGACTGGGTAGAGACGTCAGGGAGTTATTCCCTTGTGGGTGTCCTAACTATTCAAAGACTAAAAACTGTAGCGGGACAGCTATGCATGTATGTACATTCAGACTTTATGGACCAACAAGTGGTCATAGTCCACAGAGGAACTTTCCTTGGACCTGGGGCCTAATTACTCCTGCAGAGTTTATCTCGTAGCCATAGAATTTCACTGCTTAACAAATCTGACATAATAGGACGCTAGGAAGGAATCTTACAGGAAAGGAGAAGCTGTAAACAGGAAGGAAGACCTACATGTACATGTTGATGGAGGAATGGCTGGAGCCAGCGTTCTACTGAGTGACCCACAGTCTTTCTGGAATTCTTGATTATCTTAAGCTTTCATGTTTTGCATAGCAGAGGGACAAATGAGTTGTATTCCTGACGTACATGTAATTTAAATTACGTGAAATGTAGTAACGATCGTTACGTGCACACATGCACACACTGCCATATGCACACACACACACACACGCACACGTGCACACACACTCACGCACACCAGTCGGAGACAAGATCCCAGCTGACATTAGAATCACTCACATTCTCTCAACTACTCTGAAGATTGACCAGTCTATCCTAACTGGTGAGAGCTTGAGTGTTATCAAGCACACAGACGCAATCCCCGATCTCAGGGCCGTGAATCAGGACAAGAAGAACATGCTCTTTTCTGTGAGTCTGTCAGCAGATGAGTCCTGCATGCTCTTCTGTCAGTGTACATGTATGTGTGTGTGTGTGTGTGTGTGTGTGTGTGTGTGTGTGTGCTACAGCTCGGTGACATTTTTTGTTCACTTTGCCACAGTCCACAATGCCTGGTCCATCAGCTGTGTGTGTGTATTTGGGAGGGGAGGGGGAGGGGTTCAGATGCCTCTTAGTGGGCAGCAAATGGAACTCTGATGTAGTCTCATACCCAGGCTTCCCTCCCCAGATTTTATCTCCAGACATGGAGACAAATCACGAGATAAATTTGGGCATGGAAAGCCTAAGTGTGAGGTTACTTTGATGTGACTGCATGTCCTTTGTAAGCATTCTTCCTTGAAATTTGAGATCATGGTGCTATTGTGTGGTATTGAGGATGGGTGTACAGTGTACAAAGCATTGTAATCCCCATTGCAGACTGTGTATGTGGTTGGTTGGATAGATGTATCCTCCCAGGACAAGCCAAATCTCTCCACTGAAGGTTGTAACCAAACATATTTTATATGCAAGGGGAGGTAAAAACGGGGCTTGCTAGTACAACTCAAATGTCACTGCTCCCAACCCCCCCCCCCCAAATAGTTGGTGTGGTTATTAATATGACAATGTCACATGATTATCAACTAGAAGCCAAAACTTTTCTCGCAATGAGAATCATCCATTGCAGCTCAACCTAAACAAAGAGTTGCCTGAAGCTGCTTCTGTAACTTACATCGTACTACTGAACCTATCACGTAACACTTACAGGAATGCTACAAAGCCTAATGTGCTTTGCCTGTTGTCCCCCCCCCCCCTCCCTTCACCTTAATCACTGATCCTAAAATCACTGAACCTTTTCTCCCCCCCCCCAGGGTACGAATGTGGCATCAGGCAAAGCACGTGGTGTGGTGGTGGGCACTGGACTGCAGACCGAGATCGGAAAGATCCGGACCGACCTGACTCAGCAGGAAGATGAAAAGACACCTCTGCAACAGAAGCTGGATGAATTCGGGCAGCAGCTGTCCAAGGTGTGTGTCTGTCTGTCTGTGTGTGTGTGTGTACATGTGGCATTGCTGTTGATGAAACGCATACTTCATGTGAACCTAACACTGTAGTGAGGAAAACACATGGAATTCCTCGTTGCTGAAGCAATGCTGACAATGTATTAATCCTTATGACTAAGGCTCCAAGAGTTCCCTCCTTAATAACAATGTAATGGAGGGGGAGGGAGCAAAGTGAGCACTAAATGGAGAAAATACAAGATTTTCTTGTACAGTTCCACCAAAATGCCACGTGGCTTGAGAGGGCTATGTACTGTAGTAAACATGATCCTCGCGTAACTATGGTAGCAGCTACTAATTGATAATTACATGTTCACCCCACCTCTAGAATGGTTAAACAACGATTAGTTGTGCAGCTACTGTAGTAGCTAGCTTAGGACCTTAGGCACTTTATTATCAGCCCAGGCCTTCAGTGTAATCACTTGATGTACAGCAAAACTGATGCAGTTACAACAGTAACCAGTAAAAATTTCTTGTTGCTGAGCATATTTTACGTTTAGATTTTGTGAAACTGTGTGTCTGAAAACATCTTGTTTGTATATTTTCTCCATTTAGTGCTCACTTTTACCCCCTCCCCATTACATCATAACAGTAAAGGGTTATTGCTACACTGCCCCTTACGTTAGTTCCTTGTCTCCTTCCCAGGTGATCTCAATTGTGTGCATCTCCGTGTGGCTGATCAACATCGGACACTTTTCCGACCCCGCCCATGGGGGATCCTGGATCAGGGTGAGTGTGGTAGAAGCATACCATGCACCCATGGCCTAAACGTTTGTTTGTCTTCTATTTATTGCCCACCTCTTCCTTCTGACATACACACATACACTCCTCCCAGGGCGCCGTCTACTACTTCAAGATCGCAGTAGCACTGGCCGTTGCGGCCATTCCAGAGGGTCTACCAGCTGTCATCACCACTTGCCTTGCCCTAGGTATACCTACATGTACATGCATCTTTCTACAGTTTATCACTCTGTTGCCCAGTAGATTGTTTGGACCATGGTAAAGTACCTGGCTAGCTAGTGGACATTCAGCAGCTTTATTGGGCTGATTGAATTAGGAAGGCAGTTGACATTTTGTTGTTGTTGTTGTTGTTTTCTGCTGGGACCTAATTTCCAACTTGCTGAGTTTACGTGTAATTATGTCACTGTATTTTTTTCCAAAAGGTACACGTCGCATGGCCCGCAAGAATGCAATCGTCCGCAGTCTCCCCTCGGTGGAGACGCTGGGCTGTACCTCTGTCATCTGCTCCGACAAGACAGGGACTCTCACCACCAATATGATGTCTGTCAGCAAGGTGGGTTCCTATTGGAATAGCAGTAGATGATGGATCATGTGTGGTGGGCTCATAATTACTACAATGTACATTGTGTGTGTGTGATATTCCCTTCTTTGAAAATGACTGTCTCCTTTTCCCTTGTCTTTAGTTTTTTGTAATCGACAGTGTTACTGATGGGCGTGCCTCTTTCCACGAGTTCCAAGCCACTGGCTCCACCTACAAGCCTGACGGGAAAATGTGAGCAGCATGGTCGTGATGACATCACTACTGGCAATGTCATAATGAAGTCACGATTTTGAGGGAAAGAGCTAGTTTACATACACGTACATATACATTAGCTATACATGAGTGTATGACCCTAAACCTGCTTACAGTCTCCTAACGTATCTTTTCCACATTTCAGAATACTAAACGGTAAGGAGGTACGTGGCTGTGACTATAAAGCGTGTCTGAAGGAGCTGATGGACATCTGTGTGCTCTGCAACGACTCTGGACTAGCCTACAATGAGGTACAGTGCTACTTGTGTGTCATACCCTCCGGTCTGTAATCCACGTTAGGGCTATGAGTATGTATTGTGATTGGAACTAACAGTGGGCAGAGAACAGGGTGGAGCTAGCTAAGACGTCAGTGCATTCATGAGATATGACATCACTATGACATAATCTACGCCTGTTATAGAGTAAAAATACCTATGAGAAGATTGGTGAGGCGACGGAGGTGGCACTGAAGGTACTGGCGGAGAAGGTGAATGCGTCAGGAATGGAGAGGGAGAGCCTGACCCCCCAGCAGAAAGCATGCTCCTGCGATGGTGCCGTGCTGGAAGAGTTTCAAAAGGTTGGTGTGTGTACAATGTACCGATATGTGGCATGTACATTGGTGTGTCTGTATGTGTGTCTGTATATCATTGGCGCTGACTCACAATCTATTGATATTCAGTACCTATCAATGCCTTGCACCGTATAGCGGGAAATTTTCACATGGTCCAAAATTTTGCGTTTTTCGCCGGCCTGATGCTGACATGAAAATAAGAACCTGCGAAATTTTGAATATGTGATCAGCAGCGGAGATTCTCAGAGAAGGTTATAGCCTGATGAACCCTCTTCCAGACACCACAGGGCCGTGATCTACTTTTATACATTGCTAATGCTTTGTAGGCCATAGTAGCCTTTACTACCATCGCTTAGACATGCAACAGTTTGCCACGTGTAGCTGAGGGGTGTGGTCAAGGGGGCTTGCAAAATTTTCTTGTAAAGGCATTTTGGCATTTTTGTGAAAATTTGCACCTGCGAAATTTTCCCGCTATACGGTATATCACCCTAGTAGTGCTGCTAACTGTGCATGTACTGTGCATGTACATGTACATCCTATGTAATTTCCAATGCCTCTTCTCTTCTTCGGGCTGTTACAGGAGTTTACTCTGGAGTTCTCCCGAGACCGCAAGTCGATGAGTGTCTACTGCAAGCCCAAGAATCCCCCGCCCGGTACCACTGCTCTCCCATTGATGTTTGTGAAGGTGAGTGTGCGTGCGTACATGTACACATGTACATGTATGTGTGATAAACATTGCTTTGTGCAGTGTGCATGTACATTCACGTGGGGATTGGTACAGGATTTTGGGTGCATGTATATGATGCGCAGATTCACAAAATAGTTCACGGTTAGATAATACATGTAGTCTCCTGTCCAGATATGCTCACCCTCCAGTGTCTGGTGTCCAGAATGAATTTGTTGTTACGGTCACCGTTCCCCTTTGGAAATTACAAACTCTAATTGAAAGTGTAGCTTCTGCAATGCTGTCCTTTTTATTCAAGGAATCCAACTTACTCTCATGCACGGATCTACATGTACATGTACTCATTCTCTAGGGAGCCACTGAGGGCATTCTGGACAGGTGCAACTCCATCCGGCTGAACGGCAACAAGCGAGAAGTCCTGACCCCAGAGATCAAACAGCAGGTCCTTGACCTCGCCACTCAGTACGGCACCGGTGAGCTGTAGTAACATATTACCGGTATTTCCCCCGAGTCAAGGGGAAAAGGGAGAGGGATGTACCCTCTCCATGAGATCAAGCATTCCAATGACCAGGAAAATGAGCTAGCAGGGCTCCCCCCCCCCCCCTAAAATGTCTTCCAACATGCCTTTGCCGTAGTCCCATATGTATCTGTAAAGAATTGAAGTACATGTATTGAAGTAAGTGGAAATCTTATCACAGTACCTTCACAGCTGTCTTGTTCTTCCCTTCCCTTGCAGGTGCTGACACCCTCCGCTGCCTCGGCCTGGCAACAGTCGATCAGCCTGGCCCCAAATCGGAGATGAACCTGGAAGATCACAAGAACTTTGTGCAATATGAGGTCAGCCCACAACTATAGCATACTAATGATACCAAGTGTTACACACACACACACACACACACACACACACAACAGAGTGACATGACTTTTGTGGGTGTGGTTGGAATGCTGGATCCTCCTCGTGCGGAGGTGAAGGCTTCTATCAAAGAGTGTGCTCAGGCCGGGATCCGGGTCATCGTCATTACGGGAGACAACAAGGCCACCGCTGAGGCCATCTGCAGGAGGATCGGGGTGTTCGAACAGGATGAGGACTGCACCGGTAGGCCCAGTGGGAGTATTTATAGAGGAAGGGTCTGAAGCTGGAGTGATGAGGTTAATTGTGTTGTGCAATAAAGTGGCCAGGTCTACTAGTGGATGGACTCTGAACCGCAGTGGACACCTTGCAAAATTTTTGCTCATACATTAATGGACCAATATAGCCTCAATTCCAGACCTCTCACAGCGTTTGTCGCTTGCGGTACAACTCGTTCGGCGGGAGCCTGGGAACGAGACTGTAGGGCTGATGTTCAGTTTGCATGAAGTGGAAGATTTTGTTTGTGCAGTTTATCTTCATGATGAATTTTTGCATCAGTGAAAGCAATAGCTATACAACATAGCTCATTTAAACACCGTCACGTTCCTTCTCCTTTCTTGACCGTCTGTAGGTCTTTCGTTTTCCGGCCGGGAGTTTGATGACATGGATGAAAACCAGCAGAGGGAAGCGTGCAGGAATGCCCGCCTCTTCTCGAGAGTGGAGCCGGCCCACAAGAGCAAGATTGTGGGGTACCTTCAAGCGGACGGGGCAGTCTCTGCCATGGTGGGTGAACAACATGGCTGTTGAATCAGGTCTAGAGCATTGTCTTTCTACATGTAGGTGTACACATGTATGCATCACGGTCAAGCTCCCAGCAATGGCTAATCTCAGCGTTTCCCCAAAGGAGGTTGCCAGTTTGGTTTCCTTTGATGTGGCTATTGTAACCACCTCCATTATCTGTTAAGTGTTTCCCACAAGTCAAGAAGTAATAGAGCAGTTTCACCAACGTGTGAAGTACACATGGCAATGAGAGAAATGCAATTATTAATAGTTATTTAGCTATCAATATCAATTTGATATTTAAAAGCAATGGCGTTTAAGGCCTAGGCTGACAAGAAGAATGCCTAAGCTCGCTACAATATATAGCTACACAGTTTAACCAGCTACATGTAGGAGCAGGGTCAGTACGTGATTATTAATTAATTGCTGCTAATGTACATGTACATGTAGTCATGTGGAATCACGTTTGGGGTCAGGAGATTGGCCCACGTGAGGACATTTTGGTGAAACTGTAAAGTGGGGAGATCCAAAGTGAATAATCGTGATTTCATTAGCTCTCCTTCCTTCCCTCCCTCCCTTCCCTCTTCCTTCAGACTGGTGATGGTGTGAATGATGCTCCTGCTCTGAAGAAGGCCGAGATTGGGGTTGCCATGGGATCAGGAACAGCTGTAGCTAAGAGCGCATCAGGTGCTTACTGCCATTTCTGTACCTATTGCTGCACTTTACATCTTACACGAATACCTTCCCCAAACACACACACACACACACACACACACACACACTCACCTGGCTCACAGAAATGGTTTTAGCCGACGACAACTTCTCCTCCATCGTGGCTGCAGTGGAGGAGGGCAGGGCCATCTACAACAACACCAAACAGTTCATTCGCTACCTCATCTCCTCCAACATTGGGGAGGTGGTCTGGTAGGTCTCTCTAATTGTGGAATTAGTGCAATTTTTTCTCTCCAATTATACATGTAGAAAAGGTTACTGGGGTGATATGATGTAATTGACTATCCATTCTCTGAGGTTGTGCCAGTGGGAGTGTGTGAGGTATGGGAGGTATGAGGTTGGTGAGGGGTTCTCTCTTACCAGCCTCACACCCTCACACCCACCCTCATGCGCTGGTACAGCCCTTCGAGATGAGAGAACTTGCCAACTGATCACCCAACGTGATCTTTTCACCACAATCCTATTTCTAATATAGCACTCAGGCGAGTAAAATTAAACTGAGGGTGTGTGTTTGATCCAGCTAGCTAATGATGTAGCATATTGTAGCGTATTACACAAACATCTTCACCTCCCCTTTCCTCCCCTCCCTCCTTCCCTTCCTCTCAGCATCTTCCTGACAGCCGCCTTGGGTCTTCCCGAGGCCCTGATCCCAGTGCAGCTGCTCTGGGTCAACCTTGTCACCGACGGCCTCCCCGCCACTGCTCTCGGCTTCAACCCTCCTGACCTCGACATCATGAAGAAGCCTCCGCGATCCGTCAGGGTAGGTGTGGGCCTGGTACATTTACTCATGTATGACACGAAGGGTAGTCTTGTTCCCAGTCTCTCTGCTTCAGTTTTTACGTCGCTTGCATACTAAGTGTCACCGTCTTTCAATCGTGCAGTTCCTACCCGTGTGTAGGGTGAAGTGTATTTATTGCACACTATCCCCTACAGGACCCGCTCATCTCTGGTTGGCTGTTCATTCGCTACATGATCATCGGTACCTACGTTGGATTTGCCACCGTTGGGGGAGCGACCTGGTGGTTCATGTTCTACAGCGGAGGGCCACATGCCACCTTCTACCAACTGGTGAGTGTGGAGCAAGGGTCTGTGTATGTGTCTGTATGTGTGTCTGTTTATACATAAATTTACACATACGTAGATGGGGCATTGCCAGTGATGAAGTGTAGTGTGACCCTAACACCGTGTGTATGAGGAAAACAATGGAATTCCTCGTTACTGAGGCAGTGTTGACCATCACTGTGATAGCCTTGTACTCAGGCCACACCCCCTAGGTACAAGGCTGTTCACCAACATACATGTACAAATGTATCACCTGGAATTAATGAAGGCAGAATGTCACATTTCATTACCTCATCCCTTCCCATGTGAGCTAAAGCTACATGTACAAAGAACAACAATAACATGTAATTCACATTTGGTGCGCTTTAATTAGAATAATAGCGATGCTATCTGGCCTGTTAAGTCATGCATTCAGTGTGAGGCACACACATTTGACTGTCTTCCTGTACTCACACATCCTAGTGTGTATCATACTTCAAGGCTCTTGCTGCTTAGGCCTCACTGCCTACATTCTTTAGCCTTGTTGAGCAGTGACATAATCCAATAGTGGTACATATTCAGTCACAGTGTATATGTACTTGGCTAGTGTGTCATTGGCTTGTCCGATAGCTGTTTCAGATCCTACTGTTTCTGATGGTGGAGTCTCACTCCATTTTCACACACCTTGGACTTGCAGGTCTGACAGTACAGCCAGTTTTTCAATCCTCCCAGTCTCATGTCTGTGTGTCTGACCCCACCCCTAACTCGATAAACCAGTGTAGTAGCCAGCGTAATCCTTGGCCTGTTTGCTAAACTGTGACCTTTGTCCTCCCTTCTCCTCTCTCACTCCCCCCAACCTCCTCAGAGCCACCATTTGAAGTGCACAGCCGAGAACCCTGATTTTGTCGGCCTGTCCTCCTGCAAGGTGTTTGACGACCTCCACCCCATGACCATGGCCCTCTCCATCCTCGTTACCATAGAGATGCTCAATGCCCTCAACAGGTCAGTAGTGTCACCTACATGCTGCAAAAGAGGACCCCAAAGTATTGTGTGTGAATTATCCTTCACATATGACTACACACACACACACACACACACACACATACACACAGCCTGAGCGAGAACCAGAGTCTTCTTGTGATGCCCCCAACCCGGAACATCTGGCTCCTGGGGGCCATCACCCTCTCTATGTCCCAACACTTCATCATCCTCTACATTCCCTTCCTGGCTGTAAGTAGTCTTCTAGTGGGTACAGACCCCATGGGCCGGAGCCTCAGGGGTGCACGGTAGACCCTGTTAGGAAGGGCAGGGCAAGTCTTTCGGAATCGTACCGCTACTCTGTGTGTGTGTGTGTGTGTGTGTGTGTGTGTGTAGAATGATGTTAGTGTATATCTCACAGTTAGACAGTCTATAGTTAGCCTTGTTCCCAGGCCTGCAACCCAGCTTTTAATTATCGCTTGAAGTACGGTAGCCTCGTTTCCAGGCCTCCCTGCTTCGTGTGTTATGTAATGTGAGCGAGCAAAGTACTGCAAATGCCAAAAGCTGGGGTGCAGACCTGGAAATGAGGCTAGTTTATTCAAGGTATGATTTTATGTACATGTATGATTATAGTACAGCTGGTGTGAGGGTTCTGTACTGTGCTTGGCACAAGCCACCGGAAGCTGACCCAGTAGCTCTCTACGGTGGCCAGACAGAGCATAGAAAGATGGCTACTCTGCTGGAGTCTGCATTCTTTCTTTCCCGTTGCATGCAGCTCCAGCGAGGGTGTGAGCCACACAGTCCGAATAGGTAGCATGAAAGACAGTTACCCCATACGGGGAACTGAACGGGGTTCCCTTTGTTTTTTCTCCCTCATAGCAGACGGTGTTCCAAATAACGCCGCTCAACTGGACGGAATGGTTCGCCGTCCTCTGTTTCTCCTTCCCTGTCATTCTCCTGGACGAGGGGCTCAAGTACTACTCACGACTACAAGGTTTGTCTTGATGAAATCTTTGACCTGCTACGTGTCACAGCTGTATTCCCTCCTCTGACCTTTGACCTGCTACGTGTCACAGCTGTATTCCCTCCTCTGACCTTTGACCTGCTACGTGTCACAGCTGTATTCCCTCCTCTCTCCCCGCAGACCAAGAGAGACTGAAGGCAAAGAAATTAGAGTAACAATTTTGGCAGTAGAAATTATATTGTAGTAACATGAGCAGATTTGTAGAGATTTCCTTACAAACTACTATACATATCAGAGACCATTCTACACTTTCTTTAGAGTTGCTTGTCCCCACTACATGCCTTTGCTAAGGTTTTCATTGAACTTAAGAGCATTCTATTTATTAGTCTAGTTTTCACACTGTACATAGACACAGCATGTAGTATGTTATTCTCTCTGATTTTCTTTTTCTGTAATTAACTGTACACAACAATACATGATCTGTTATACCTTAACGGGCTACTTACATGTACGCTGTAATCCACGGCAGAGAGGCTTGTCTGCCCCAATGGGTATTATCTGTGTCACTAGTAGAATAGCTAATTGCTTTGTAGATCTAAATCCTTAATCTCAGTTTATTATAGATGAGATTTTTACTGATCCATGACAGCATTCGTACCGCAGAGAACCTGAAGAGCTTCCAAGAGATATGAACTGCTTGTAAGGGTGATCTGCATGAGTCATTCTTTTTCCTTACTACTGTGGATCTTCTTGTGTGATTGGTAGGGACCGCCTCAAAAGACAGCAATCTTATTGGCTTCATAATAGCTGTGTAATAGTACACCTTATTAGCGAGGTGGAAAATTTCACCTTGCTGGTGAGCACTAACAGCAAGGCAGAGTTTTAAAACTTCACCTTGCTGTTGGAAATCAGTATCACCGTGATCAAGGCGAAATTTAAGGTTTCCAAGTCCATGTAGCTACTCATTTCATTATAAAGCCAACGAGATTCTGCCAATATCTTTTGGGGTGGTCCCTACCATTTACTATTATACTTGTATTTGTGTTCTCACAGTTACATGTATGGACTGCATTGAGTAGCATTACATGTAGTCAAGAATAGCTAGATTTTTTCCTTGTGTCATATCCCCTCTCAGCATGACCTCCTCTCTCTTACAGGCACTGCTTAATCCTTTCTACATGCCCAACACACCGATAACGTCCAGTAACTTTCGAAAGAAAGCACAAGTTGTTGCCAAGAAATATCTACATAGCTAATAACAGTCAAACACTGTACAGATCGTCTTGTCTACTGTTGTGTCATACACTATAATAAACATTGTTCAAAAAGGTAAATAGCAGAAGCACACAACCTTTAGTTACTGCTGGTACTATTGCATGGGAACAGTACTGCAAAGAAACCATTCTACTTGGCAACACCCTATACACAACTTACTTTCAGATGAGGAATTGGTTTCTGTAGTAATATAATTATATAATGAGACAAGCAAACCATCTCAAAGCACTCCTTATGCATGGGCCCTTTTTAGACGAACAAAGGTGTACTACTTGAGGCCCCAATATCTCATACATCTAAATAGGGGTCCATGAGGAGCACGGTGAGATGAGACTGGGAATGAGGCTGCTTTTAGTCCCAAGGGGTGAGAGCCTGGGACTAAGTGCCTCATGTGCATGCATGACTACGGCTCACATACTCAGGAGTGAATAAAGTGCAATGATTGGGTCTCTTGCAGACAAACGCAGCACACAATATGTAACCTGTTGAGGTTCAGAAAATGTGCTGAACCTCAATAGAATACGTATCTACGTGTATAACGCAAATGTGCTGAACCTCAATAGAATATTGTATACAGCAAATGTGCTGAACCTCAATAGAATACAGTATACAGCAAATGTGCTGAACCTCACCAGAATACGTGTATACTATAAAAGCAAATGTGCTGAATCTCAATAGAATACGTACAAGCGCAAATGTGCTGAACCTCAATAGAATACGTGTATACGTGTATAAAAATGATCAAGCTAAAGATTGGAAGTCAATAGAAAGGTCTACATGTTGTAGACAGCTTAGGTCATCACTCTGCCAACACCTCCTAACAGTAGGTTCGAGCCCAGACCCTGGGAAGTGAACCTCAATGCGTGCACACTTTGGCCGATTGAGGTTCAGCACATACTAAACTGAGTAGTGAAGTGTGGTGCTGAACCTCAAAGCATGCACACTAGTCTAGCAGCTATGAGGTGCCGAACCTCAATGCAGTCCAGCACCTGCTGCTAAGACATGTCATGCATGTGTTTAATAGTGTTCAATGAAAATATGAATGAGAAAAAAAGGGGGGCCACACCCCTGTGCTTCCCACCTAGCCCAAGGCATTCCCCCCCCAGACAGTAAAAAGGCACAAGGCCATACTGCCAGAGGGTTGGGCAGATCATCACTCTGCCAGCCAACTGACTAGGATTTCCCCCGAAGGCCTATGGGAACAGAGGCTACATGCCCTTGCTTGGTCTCCTATCAGGAAGGGCTCCGGTTATTGAGGAAGGATCAAGGGAGGAACCCGGACAGATCCTAGGCATATCGTCCGAGACCACGGTGGAAGTTTTCCTTCCACTCTTACCATCCTCAACCGGGCTTCCCGAAAGAAGCGACCAGCACTCGACCAGACCTTTAGCGTGCCCCGAAGGGCACTGGGTCTGGCCACTGGCTGACGGCCAAGCGAACTCGACCGAACCAGAGAAGCCGAAGCTGTACTCTAGTGTCTTCCCAAACAAAACATGCGCTCGCAGCGATGAACTCTGCGAGGTGGCCGAAGTACAGCGCAGAAGGGCCCTCTTTTATACCCTCCACGGAGGGTCGCACTTGCTTATGGGTTTCGCAATATGTAACTACTTCCGGTCAGGCCTCGCTAATTAGTGTCAGTTCTAATTGTCGCCCACCGAAGTCTGGTGAGTGTCTATTCCGAGCGAAGTAACTCCAGTTCGATTGACTTTTTTCGTTCCCCACTGTTACAGCCAGTTCTCCTGGTATAGCCTATCAAACACACAGCGAACACTTACCTTCGCTATAAAACTCTAAACGAGGAGACTTGGAAGTGACCACTAAGCTTGCTTCAGCCTCTGGTCTTCTAGGCACATAATAGCAAGTAGCATACTGAAAATTAATGGGAGGGCCTCGTTTCCAGGCCCCTAAAAGCGACAAAAGCTGGGTGAAGGCCTGGGAATGAGGCTGCAACCAATCAGATTGCGAATTACTATTTGAATTGTGTATGTCAGTCTCAGCAGTAAACCTGCAATCTGCAATGACAGGCAATTAGTATATAGCAACTAAGAGACAAATAGCAGTCTCTCTCGGAGCAAAAGCACCTCCTCCCTGAGCGTAACAATCATCGATAGTGATACATGAGCAATTTGGTAGCCCCATTCTGGGAATATTTATTATTTACACTGTACATGAGAGAGGTAAAACATAAACGCCACACAACACTCAAAAAAAAAGGAACTCTTAAAAAATCCAGTACATTGTGTATTTACAAACAGAAAAGGGTTAAAACACTCCAGAACATAATGTGGAGTGGGCAGACAGACAGACAAATGCCGGGGGTGGGGGGTAGGGGGTGGACAATAAAGTTACTCTCTTCATCTCTTTTCTTCTACAGAACTATCCACAGTATATGTACAGATGCACGATAGCAATTATTGTCTCAGCTTGTGAGCCTGCAGGATAAGAAAACAGCAATTTGGTAGCCCCATTCTGGGAATATTTATTATTTACAAAACTTCCTGAACCAGAACATAATATGTTTGTAGCAAACACTAGAGCAAAAGGGTTAAGTGTTCAACGTTATAAACTATTATGATGTAATGGGGGGTAACAAAATACTGCAGGGCGCCGGGCATGAGATCTGGGAGCACAAGCCAACAAGTATGTTCCTATGATAAGAAACTACATAAAAAACAAGAGGGGGTTTCTCAGACTCAGTTGGCTCCTGCATAAGAAAAGAAAGGCTCTCTGAATACCAACTTTAATTGGGAAAGAAACTCTGCCGACGTCTCTTCTTCAGGGCGAAATTGAGTTAACGTGAGAACACCTGCTATTTTATAGCCTTGCACGTCACGTCAAGGGGTCGACCCAAGCTAGCTCCGCCCCGTAGTCGCCTCAGAGTCACTGTCCAGCAATCAGAAAGCTCCAGTCCTCCATCGTGGTTGAAACTCTTGTTTAGTGCTCACTTTTACCTTATACCTTGGCCTGGTACTCTTCCTATACTTGTACTCCCCCCCCTCCCATTACATCATAATGGTAAGACGTCTATTATGTGATTCAGGTAGCTACAATGCTTCTAGTAACACTACTAGAGGTTTGATGAAACTAGAAGACACTAAAACATTGCAGCCACCTGAACCTGCACACAATAGACGCTTTACCGCTACAATGCTACATTTGGGACATAAATTAATACACAGGGACTGTAATACAAATCCTCAACTCCAGCAAACTAGGGTCACTCAGTAAGTATACCTACATGTACACTTATAGCTGCACGACCAGCAATGGTGGGAGCGAAGGTCTAGGATGGCTACACAACGCAGAGATCTTATCTTTACCAATTTACTATCACACATCTTGCAGGCTGCAGCCCAGCTTAACCAGAGTAGGAAAATTCCCAAATAAAAGTAGCTTATGAGAAGAAGCAATCTTGGCTATATCTAATCAGTTGTTGTTTTCTTACACAAGTTTCCCCGTTAAGAAAGATCCCTGCCAGAAAGGAAAGATCCATTGTGCATTTGCTAAGACCAGATTAACTAGCCCCATTTTTATTGGCTCTTAGTGGGAGGACAGTAGGCAACCACATAACCAGTGAATACTAGGGTAACCATGGAGACCAGACAATAGAAAATATGAATGCAATTAAGGCACAACTTATGAATGGCATAAAAGATGATCACTTACTGGTGGTTCCCTTGGAGGAAGAGGGTGGTCACTTGTTGGTTGCAGCTTCTTCCATTTCTGCCTGCTCTGGGTGGGTACTGCTATAGAGGGGAAATGAAGACGACATCAACCCGCAAGGTCATAACATCCTTTGGGCGAGCAGGAGCTTGCCTATTGCAACAATGTTTACACAACATTCCTAAGGCTTGCCAGAAGTACTGTTAGTCTAGGCCATCAGTCATGCACTACTGGCACAATAATAACAAAAATCACATGACCTAGAGTGGGGCCAAATACGTGCCAGATCACTAGGTTTCGCAGTATATATATAGTAGTAGTAAGTACCAGTAGCATGAGTACTAGTAGCATAGTTTCCAGACAGTACTAGTAGCATGGTGTCTAGACAGAACTGGTAGCATGGTTTCTGGACAGAACCAGTAGCATGGTTTCTAGACAGTACCGGTAGCATGGTTTCTAGACAGAGCCGGTAGCATGGCTTCTAGACAGTAGAGTTTAGGTGACTGAAAGCCTGTCAGTACATGCCCTTACCATTGATTCCCTTGAAAGAAGACTGGCTCTCGAGCAACCATTCATGCTGTCTTTATGTACCTTCACTTCCTTTAGAACATACTCTATGGGTGCAACACTCAACAGCAACTGCTTGAATAGTCATGGCCCGATTATGGTGTATCACAGATAAAAACACCACAGGCCAAACCCATTTTTTTTATATTGTACATGTACATTGTATATACCAACCTTGAATGCAAAGCATGTTCTGACAGGCCTTCAGTCACCTCGTTCTCGTCACTAAACACCCCACTGCTGCTGTCTGACCCGTGCTCCTGCAGAGGCGAGCTCTTTTCCTCCGTCTCGGGTTTGACTGCAACTACTAGGTCCATGGCCATCTCACAGCCAGTGTCCACCGAGGGCGGGGGGTCTACCTTCGCTCTCTTTACGGGGGGTGGGGGTTCCACCAAATCCTCACCCAATTGTCGCCGCTTCAAGGGGCTAACACTGTTACTGCTGCTCTCCGGAGCAATAGCCTTTTTATTCTCTATCTTTCTCGGCAGTTCATGCCCATTTATCGCCGAGTTCTTGCTCTTACTGTCGTCTCTGGCCCTGTGCTTTTCCTTGCGGCGATGGCGCAGCTTGATAGTGGTCTGGTACTCGACCGTTACTCCATCGGCAAGGCTCTCTTTGTAGTAGACAGTACTGCCTGTCTTGGTCTGGGACACACGCTTCACAATAGAGGGCGGGGTCACAGAGGACGAGGACGAGGGGTTCTCTCTAGGTTCGCTGGTGACTCCCGTCTCGGGACTAGGGGTGGACAAGGAGGCATCTTCTGATGTCATCGTTACATCGCCGTTAATAGGACACGTACAGTTGCTGAGCCCACTGAGCGATGCTTGACAGCTGTCGTCCTCACTGAGAAATGCGATCAAAACAGCAATGTTGTCGGCCAGGAGGTTTCTGGCCTTCCACCTTTGAAGCCCCTCATTAATGACAGCCCTGACCACATCCCGTGGCTGGTGGCACTTTTGGTCATCATGCTCGTAGTCCCAGATGAACTCCACCACGTCCTGAGGGCTCATCACGTTCCAGAGCCCGTCTGTCGCCACCACGATAAACTTCTGTTCGCTCGGATCCAGGGGGTGCACGTGGACATCTGGTTTCGGAGACACCACAAAATTCTTTGTCTGCCGGCTGAAGGACCAGAAGTCGCCGAGAGAGCGCGAGACGCTCAGAAACGGGACCAAGTCGACTTGATCGGTGTCGTCATCACTCCCACTGCGCTGTCTCTCCCACACCACTCGAGGGACTCCCTTCCGGCTCAGCATAACACGGCCTCCTGCGGGACGTACATTTGGGAAAGTCAAATCAGAATATCACCCCCCCCCCCCCCCCCCACCCCACCAATACCAGGTTCTGGCAAATCTGAGATGTTCAGCACGGTGACTGCATGAGTAACCCCCCCCCCCCTCCCCTCTAGCTAGTGCTGTCTCGTGTGAAAAGCATGTGAATACAGCTATTCAACAAAGCCAGTCACACCTTGTTGCTTTTTGTCAAGACTACGACACTCCTTATAAACCCATTCACGAGCAGTATCTATCAAGAGGCCATGCACATAACATAGGCGTATACCAGCTGGGTACAAGTGTGTACTACGTACACAATCACTCTGCATCCTATGTGCATCCTATGTGAATGGAAATTAGCGGGTTATTAGCTGACCATCAATCCAGGGCAGGTTACAACCTGCCTGACCTCGGAGTGTTGTAGATCACATGTGATTCACAAGCAAAATAGTAGTCTTTGTGCTGTTATACATGTATTCATCCAGCCATGTAAGGAAGTAAGGTATGCACACCTGTACATGTATATAGTGCAGAATGCAGCCACACTATATACCATTATTGGTGTAATTTTCTTCTAAGTTTTCCTGTTTGGTAAGCTATTAATATTTTATTTGCTGACAAAGCCGGCTGCTGACACTGCCATGTCATAGGGGCAGGCAAGGACAGGCCTAAAACCTTTGACTTTCACACTTTGGCCTTAGGCCAGTTCAGTAGAATGTCCTTTGCATGAAACCAGGCCACAATAGAAAGCACATTTAAAGTACTGCAATAGGTAACCCATTAGTTGGAAAACAGTTTACTGGTAGTAGTATCATATCCTAATAGTACACTAATTTGTATACTATTTCCTAGTAGTATACTACAAGTATCCTAGAAGTGTTCAGCGGCTTCTCACCCAGGCTCTCAATGAGCTTGTTCTCCTCCGGGTCCTCCGGCTTGTGGTCCTTGGTGAGCACAGTTGCAGCGACGGGGTGTTGCCCCAGCAGGTGAGCCTTGGGGTTCCTGACAGCTGCGGGATAATTGACGCAGACAAGTAAACATCAACAGTCGGTTACGGCCCTGTATCTGCCCTGTGGACAACTGCCAAGTCTTGTTTACCAGTCCTAGCCTTAATTCCCTAGGTCCTTGTTTTGTTTCTCTACTAAGTCTGTTGTAGCCACCTGCCATACAGGCGCCATTGCTTGGTTGCTAGGCAATAGGGAAACAAGGCTAATGTAACTATTCTATATCACAATTCCTACACTTTAGAATTACCGTTATATATAACTGCACACAGTGCCCAAAAACTGCAGGCTTACAATCCACAACCGGAATGGGGATACTGAATTCTTTACATCTGCAAGGTGAACCACAGCCTAGCTGTCATAACTATCTCATAACTCTCTCGGAAGGCACCTCCATGTGTGTGTGACCCAGAACTTATCACCTATGCTATACATGAGAGAGCTACCTGCTGTACCACGGGAGGGAGCTCCTAGAGCGAGTACACTAAGCATTTCACAATCTGTGCAAACTGAAGCTGTTTCTCTGAGAAGAAAATACATCACACCTGACTGAAACTTTAGCTCACAGCTAATACTACAGTGCACCAAAAAGGGAAAACTATCCCCATATCCACTTTCAATGATTACCACATTGTACCAATGTACTTGCAGTTTGAGGTTTGAAATGTAGCTGTACTAACATTCCAATCCTTACAACCCACATCCCCCACACATCCAGTATAACACGAACACATGTATAGCCTTTTTTTCATCAAGGGGCTCACCAAGTACTGCTGTTGAGTCACCGACGTTAGCCACAAAGATATTGTCTTGCCGAAAGATGACCGTCGAGGCAGTTGTCCCCGCAGTGCTTAGATCTCCCATCTTGTTTCGCTTCCAGGTGACTAGAAAGTAGAAAGTGGCCCAGAGAGGGGGAGGTGGTGGTGATCAAGGGACTGCCTGTCTAAGGGGCCACTTGAGGCCTGTTGTGTGCTCCGCCTATTTCCAGGTGTTAAGTAGCTCCCATATTATGGGGCGTGGTGGGCTCTCAATAGCTTTTGGTACGTTAGGCTTTTAGCTTCAACACATTGTAAACAATGGACCATTTAAGCAGTATAAAGCTCACATAAAAGGTCATAAACGCACTACAAATAGTTACAATAGTACACTCACCCCTAAGTGGCTCCATCTCATAATGAAGTGCCACGAATGCTTCTTCGATCGATTCCCGTATGCTCTCCATATCTGTCGACAGGTACTTTGGCTGTAGCTGGATGAGGTCCCATAGCCGCTCTCTAGCAAACTTGGCCGCTTCCTTGCCGCCGTGGCCGTCAAACACCCCGATATAGGCTTGCTCTCGTAGGTCGGGATGCTGCTGTAGAGATTCGTTCGGGCTCAGCCGTACGGCCAGATAATCCTCCATGTGTCGACGGCCGCCCGAGTTAGTCTCAGCCGTCACACTAATCGTTATTCCTTTAGCTGGCATTTTGAGGCCTTCTCGGTAGAGCAGAACAGTTCAGAATTCAGCCGTTCTTGGTTGATCGCAAACAGTGCAGCCTCAAGCTAGCCGGGAACGCACTACAACAACGCGATTGGCCTTGGATACGCTATTATATTCATAAGACGCTAACTCAGCAACACTTAAACACAGCAGATGGCGGCCTCTGCATTTTTGAATTTCCTTTCAACGGTCGTGCCTGCACAAACTCGCATCGCATGACACAAAGAAACCGTATTCATGACCGCTAATTGACTTGACGCTTTGTCGGAATGCCAGTTCTATAACCGCAAAAGTGGCGCGATACACGTCCGTACGTACCAGGAGGGGTGGGATTAGCATAGCAGGCCAATAATGAAATTCCTCAGTTAATGTGGTGTCTACAATCATATCTATGCTAGCTATGACCTGCATGTGAGAATCTGATTGGCAATGAAATTACACAAATAAGCACAAATTGAGGTTTCGAGTTGCACATGCATGTTATTATAGTATATTTGCAGTATACAATAATATACTAGCCTTTTGAGGGTAGGATACCCCAAAAGGCTAGTATACTAACAGTACATGAACTCCTAATTTAGACGTCCAAGGTAGCCACTACATACCCCTCAGCTATTGTTGGCTGCCTAACCTTAAACATCAGAACATGTATGTATGGTTACCAATGTTTCCTCAGACTGATCAGCACAGATAACAAAGGAATGAAACTAGAGAGGACACTATATGTATATACTTGTATATTGGAGGATGTGTAAGAACAGTCATCAGTAAGTATCTACCACCGGGAGGACGGAACTCCAGTTCAGCTTCAATGAAAAAAAAAAGAGTTTGTTGCCGTGGCGTCAGTGTCTTCGCTGAAACACGTTGCGTCCTCCTCTACCGTAGTCACGGTCGCCCCGGTCGCCACGGTCACCACGATGCCCTCCTCGGAATCCCCTACCACCACGAGACTTCGCTGCAGCTGCATATATGCATAAGGGGAAAAAAGAAGAGTTCTTGTGACATACTCAGCCGAGGGGGTGGGATCACATACATGGCTGTTATGATAGCACAATCAACAATCTCATCTCTTAAGTACTGGTAGTAAGTACTTCCTAATAGAGCCCACTTCCATTAACCCACCCAAAAATATTTTGAAGAGCTAGATGTAGACTCCTGACAGTTCTCTGAAATGCGAGGGATCTACACCTACGTGTAGCTGTAGCTATCACTATCACCAACAGAGAAGCTACATGCACTCACTCTGTGCTCGCAGCATGGCCGACTTCCCGCCTCCCGCCGAGATTCCTCTGCTCCCGGCCGCCCGGGGTCGGAACATAGGAGCATTCTTGAGCATGTCCGGGAGGATGAGGAATCGAATCATGCTGCCTCGGATGAACACCTGCTCCACTTGTGTCACCCTCCCGTCGCGAGCCGTCACCGTGATATTCTGCATCTGGCAGTTCATGTTGTCCTCTGCCTCCAGTAGTTTGCCCCTGGATGGAGGGAGAAGGGGTCACAGGATTTAGCCTCGTCCCTAGGCGCCAGGCCCTCCCTAAAACGAGTGATAGCCCGGTATCTTTTCGCGCATGAGTGACGTTTAAGGTATACAGAAAGGGGTAGAAAAGGACTTAATTGTGCATAGGTGAGCACAATTATAGTTCTCATACATCCAGGAAAGGCAATGCTTCTAGTAGCAAATCTTTAGGGCCTGTTGGTGCCTTAGACTGAGCGTTAAGTAGCATTGCCAGCATAATTAAGGCAGACAAGTGCAGCTATATAGCCTCGTCCCCAGGCCACAGCCCCTAAAAAATAGTGGCCTGGTATCCACTGTTCAAGAATAAATTGCTAAATGCACGGAAAAGGGTCCGTAAAATTATCCATAAACAATGCTAGTCACATGGCGAGGAGTAGTACAGAGGCAGTATACACATATTATAGTAAGCGGGGAACTAGACATTGTTTCTGGCTTTCTGAAACTGAAATGGCTTCTAACCAGTCAGGGATAGTAAAACAACCTGTAGCTTTCCATAAGGAAACAAGGAAAGGTATCAATTTTGATTGGGATGGCACTCGCAAGTAAGTTGAAGTTGCATGCTCCTTCAACGGCTCATGTTTTCCTGTCAAAACTAATCCACAATCTACAGGAGGGCTTCCTGAGAAGTAGACACGTGTGTTTGTTGATCACGCAAAGTGAACTAGGACAGCAGGCAGTAGCGCACTGTTACATTACTCGCAAAGGGGTAATTACCTACCTCAGGCTTGGGGCCACAGTTGTGACTCAAATATGAGTGACCTTAGGGCTCAAAGCTGAACAGCCAAAAGAAGTCACTGTTGAAAGCTATGGCAGTGCACAAATTTGAAGTTACTAAGTGGGTGTTTGTTTTGCTAGGCGATGCTAAGAGAATAAAAAGCACATGATTTGGCTCAGTACATATAGTCAATCGACTGTTCACTTTCTATAACAGCTGACCAGCTTTTATAGTTAAGACTAGCCCAGGGCAACCCTTTCTTGGCTACAATTTGCAAATGTTTTTGCGGTGGTGGCTGTCTTGAAAACTACGCAACATGGTGACATAGAACTGTGATAGAACGAATTCACTCAGCCAGCACAATAACAATATAGTACTAGGCATACGCATTGCGCAGATAGCCTCGCGCACAGGTATGACGTAAGTAAGCACAAAACCACACCCACTAGAAGCTGCATCGCCCACGCAATTGCCGGAGAAGCTACTGTACGCGAATGAGCCTTCAGGAGACGAATGTCTCAGTATACAACACAGTTCCAAGGACCAGCTATGGCTACTACACGAGAGCAGAGTTGCTTGAAACTCACGTTCGTATTGCTGGCGATCAATCCGCGTACCGTCTGTCTCCAGCGGTCAGATCTCTGCTGAAACAGAGGCTACACAAACTCTAATCGCGTTGGAGCTGTAGTAAGCCTACCTGGGTAAAAAGAAGTGATCGATTTGTCCAGATCTCTGATCCTTCGGGCGTCAGAAGTACAAAGGCGGCATCCATGTACATGTAACTCGTTAGGACACCATCTTGAACACGCGCTTGCCCCCCGGGGCCGGAAGTGTTTCGTCACAGCTGTAGTAACAACGCGTATACGGAACGTACAGACATAGTAATAACACGTATAAGGAACGTAACCGGAGATTTAATTGCATTCCTAAGCGTGACGGAAGTTGCGCACATATATATATATATATATATATACGCTAGCTGAGATTTCAGCCCACACTGCACGATTAGTTGCCTCGCGCTAAGGCGCTCGGCAACTAGGTACACAATCATGTGTACAGGAAGTCACCTGACCACTGTACAATCTATTGCTGAATGCACACAATAAAAAGAGGCAGTTTGTGTCATCTGCGTCTAGCAACTGTTGCTAGGGTGCCATGTTGAGAGGCAAAGTTAATACATTGCCATGTGCACACTAAGGACTGGAAGTTGCTTTAGAAGCTACTCTTATAGAGAGTTTTCACTAATATCGTCATACGTCATCTGCATCTAGCAACTGTTCTTAGGGTACCATCCTGAGTGGGCAGCAAATAGTAGTAGCCATGTGCACCATGCACATAACGACAGGAAGTTGCTTTCATACTCACAGTATAGACAGCAGAATGACTCGATTTATCCCACTTGAAAACTGATTCACACTAATAGTTGAGACGGGGAATGCGATGCTCCAAGGAGCTGTATAATGTACTATTTTAGCTTCTATTCATCACCGACGCTAGCCTCGTTCCCAGGCTCCACTCCCCAGCTTTTCTCGCACCCTGTAGAAAAGCTACACGGTGCGAGAAAAGCTGGGGAGTGGAGCCTGGGAACGAAGCTACAGCGACGCATGGCGGGCAAGAACGAGCATAAGAGGAAAGTGACACAGTCGTACTGCAGGTGTGACATCACATGAAAACTCTCTATTTCTGGGATCGCTGTAGAACCTACACGTACTGTTCTGGCCCCCTATCTACGGGAGGCGACTATAGGTGAAAACAGAAAACGTCACGGTTTCAAGCAGGATGACGGTGAAATGCACCCCCTCCCTCCATCCACCCATGGTGCATCTTGGGAATAATGCTTTTGCAGTCATTCATGTAGTATACGAGTGCTCAAAAGTGTGTGCGGTCAACAAATCAACAGACAATAGAATGGCTTGCATTTCGTAGCCCCACTATTGGAGGTGGAGATGCAAAATAATAGATGGAGTTATGCATTCGTGGGATATAGTATGCATACTATATTATCCATGTAACCAATACTTTTCAAGCCCCACTATTGGAGGTGGAGATTCAAAATAATAGATGGAGTTATGCATTCGTGGGATATAGTATGCATACTATATTATCCATGGTGGAAACTAAGCAGACTAAGGTTTAAAAATGGTGCAAACAGATAGTATAGCTTTCTATAGCTATATTATCTATCATTGGTGAAAACTACAGGTCAGAATGACTCCCTCCCCTGCCTCCCCACACCATACATGTAGATTATAGGATACCACGATTTATTGGATCACTAAGGTGATATCCCAGAATCAATGCTTCTACCTTTCAAGGGATGGACTTAGGCATTATTTTTCTTCATACCTGTACACCGCTCCCGTCACCGTCTCCAGGGTCACTACGTGGCCTTCCGCCTCGTGGAGAAGCTTGATGGGAATCCCGATAGACATGGTGCTATCCTGCAAGAGGGGTCGCTAATTCACAGCTTTGAACTGAGTGTGCTGTTGACCGATGACGACCGCCCAACGTTTCTTCAGATCATCGACACGAGGCGGTGATCGGCTCACGTGATAAGGCCTGGGCGAGGCCCCCGGCCGCATGGCACCTCCCCCGGCCCCCGCTTCATAGATATCCCATATTAGTCCCGTGAGCAGACCTGGCTCGCGCGCGCTAGCCGCCCTGCGCATGCAGCAGTCTTTCACGTGAATGTTTGCATAGTCCGTACGTCCGGCCTGCACCTAAGAAACCGAAGTAGATGTCTGCAATGGACGAAACAAGTATTACTGTACCGCTGGAGCCTCGACAAGAACAGCAGAAAGTGTCCTTCAGAAAAAGACTTTTCAGAAAAGACAAAAAAAAGTTTATGAAGTATGCCAACTCCACCTCAACTCATGGAGTCAGGCATATGTTTATAGGTAAATCTAAAACCAGGAAGATATTTTGGACTGTCCTGTTTCTAGTAGCATTGGGACTGTGCGGTTACGGCATTGGAAGTAGAGTTATTTTCTTCATGAGCGTACCAACATCGACTACAGTTTCCTCAGAGCATGCCACTCGACTGGAGTTTCCAGCAGTAACCGTCTGCAATCTGAACACCTTCAGAAGGTCCTATCTCGTGGAGAAAGACTTAATAGGCCTGGTAAAAGCTGCTCTCGACTTCCGAGTCAGACGCGACAGCAATAAGCCTACTGCTGAACAGTATCAAGCTGACTGCAGAGCTGCCTCTGCCAACAGCACACATACAGACATGACTTTCACTCGGCTACTGAGGGAAGGAGGGCAGCAACATGAAGATTTTGTCGTTGGTTGTTACTTTCTTGGCCTCCCTTGCAATATCTCAAATGACTTTGTTCCAATACTGACCAGATTGGGAACCTGCTACACATTCAATACATTGCCAGCTGTTCGAGAAGTTACAGGAAGCGGGATACGTTATTCTCTTGAACTGGTGCTAAATATAGAGCAACACGAATATGAGTCATCCATAGACAAGGACGCTGGTGTAAGGGTGTCCATACACCCCCAAATCAGTCCTCCTCGTCCCCATGATATTGGCATTTCAGTTCCACCGGGGAAGGATGCATTTATCGGTATCACACCCCATGTGATTGATGACTTGAGCTTCACTGGGAACTGTAAAATGCCTGACAATGAGGCTCCCTTTGAGCTCTTACAAGGCTTCGAATACTCTCTTTCGGCCTGTTATCTCGAATGTGGATTGGTAAGGATTGCAGAGAACTGCAAGTGTATCCACAGTTACAATGGCATTGGACCTCCAGAGCAAAGCCGGTTTGCAAACCTCCCTCCCTGTATTGCTGCTGATATGTGCTGTATTATAGCAACGTTTACTGTCAGAGAAGACTGTAACTGTCAGAAGCCTTGCAACCATAGCAGTCATTTCATCTCCACAAGCTACGCTGCCTTCCCAGATGTGAACGACGTCGGTATCATAGCTACACGATTTAATGCAACCCGACAGGACATTCAACAAAGTTTTCTTGCTGTACGTATCTACTTCACAGAACTTATAACTCAGAAAGAAACCACCACCACGTCTTACACCAGTCAAGCCCTTGTCTCAGATATAGGAGGCATACTGGGGCTCTTTCTAGGAGCCAGTATTATTTCTATAACTGAACTGCTTCTGTGGCTGCTGGACGAATTCAAAGACCGCTGTCTTGGAATCAACGACAGGATGGTAAAGAAACACATTGAAAATGTGTCAGCCAATATCAATGAAATATGGGAGGACGACGACAATGTTGAAACCAATTATGAAATGTATATGTATGAACCAGCTCAACACCACCATCCACTTCAATCCAGATTGAGAACAGTTACGACGTTTGAGGAAAGTACTGCATTGTGAATTTGTGATACTGTTTTGAATGACGTTTGCACTATATAAATTCTATTCTTCTTCTTCTTTGTAAAGGAGAGTACCCTAACAATAGGGACTGCAAAATCTACACAGAGTTCAGCAGCAAGGAACTGTGTGTAGCCTGGGGCAAGATGCAATGGTCTAGCACAAGCGAGCTCCGTAGTGGGCTGGTTTCGAGACTAGGCCTGGCACGCGAAGGGCTATGGTGGGCGGGGTTCAATGCTTAGTACGTGAAGGGTGTTTTCCTACGGGCTCTAGGAGCTTGTAACTAGTAGCTCCGCTCAGTCGAGCGTAATTTACCGTACATTATAATATTAGGAGGTAGAAAGCTGAGGAGATAGAGCTTCTCGGCTAAGACCTTCGCGTACATAGGAAGGGGGGATAATTTATTTCATGCGAATATTCGTTCCGGGGGAACGGGGGTCCAAATATTATCTGGCATGTCTTGGGGGTGTGGTTGAAATCAGACGGAATGGCGAGCGACTCGGTCGGAGAGCCCTCCTGTGGAACCGTCAGGAAAGATAAAACATTTGTGAAGTATGTCGAGTCGACCACGACCCACGGAGTGAGCCACATTTTCATGGGCAAATCCAAGATTAGGCGGGTCTTTTGGCTGATCATATTCTTTGGAGCAGCCGGGGGGTGTCTCTATAACATCGTTAACCGTATCATGTACCTTGCAAGTGGACCCACTTCAACAACCGTCTCCCTGATACGGGAGAACAGCCTTCTCTTTCCACAAGTCACCTTCTGCAATCTGAATTGGGTGAGACGATCGTATGTGGAAGAAAGAAACTTGACTGGCTTTTTTGAAGGCCTAGTATCCGTTGACCCAACAGACCCCTCGTTTAATCAATCCTGCAATGAGAACATACCAATGGATGTATCTATTGATTTCGACACAGTGATGGTGGACGGAAGTCATTCTCCTGATGAATTCATCCTATTCTGCCAATATGCCGGGCATCGATGCACCGAGGACCAGATCATTCCGCGATTTACTGACCTAGGACTTTGCTATACCTTTAACAGTGGGTACAACGGCCATATCCTGAGGGTAAATGGAACCGGTACAAGACACAGCTTGCAACTGATGTTAAATATTCAACAGAATGAGTATATTTCCTCAGCTAATCTAGATGCAGGAGTGAAGATAGCCGTCCACCCTCAAGGGGAACCCGGAGAGCCAGATGAAAATGGTATTGCCGTACCACCTGGAAGGAATGCCTTCATCAGCCTTCGCCAAAAGGTGGTCACTGACAGGAGTAGCAGGGGGCAGTGTGTAGACAGTAAGGAGTTTGATTTTTTACGTGGCATATATAACTACTCAGTTGCTGCGTGTCTTTCAGATTGTTTCCTCGGAGCTATTGCCGAAAGTTGTCGGTGTATTCCAGAGGCCACAGCGTCTGATAGATTTGTAAACTTCAGTGACTGTGATAGCAGTAAGATATGCTGTGTGATAGAGCAATTCTTTAGAACAGACAGCTGCACTCCTGACTGTCCACCTGCTTGTAATTACACCACTTATACCACTTCTATCAGCTATTCTGCTTTTCCAGCAAGGTACCAACTTGAAACCTTTTACAAACTTTTTAACTTGTCTGATTTTAATGTGAGCAATCTCCAGGAGAATGTACTTGGGATTAACATCTACTTTGGAGACTTAAATGTGGAGAGGGAAATAACCGTGAATGCATACGATGTGGTTGCCCTTCTTTCGGACATTGGGGGGCAGATGGGACTGTTTCTAGGGGCCAGTGTCATTTCAATAATGGAATTTGTGGTGTGGATATTAGACGAAGTCAAAGATCGATGCTGTGGGGTGAGTGACCGGAAAATCGATGGCTGGATGAATGCCGTTACAAATTCGAAGGATGAGAAAGCTATACAGCTAACAGACATTCAAACTGAACCCTCATTAACAGAACTCAAGAAAATTGAAGCTGCTACTTGACCATGCATGCATGTGCATGGCTGCAATTTTATAATTGTCTATCTTGTGATTCTATGCACCTGAATCTAACATGTTTCATATCGCAGTAAATGGAGATGAAAGAATGCTATTGACTTTTGGGCGAATGGCAGTAATGGGCAAAAATTTTGTTTGCAGGGTAAGGCCCAGTACAGTATGGTGCTGCTTCACCGTGTCTTTCAGATAATTATTTTATTACCAGTGGGTTCAGAAGACACTTGCAGAAAACTTCAATTTCAATAGGCAAATTTGTTAGATTCACTTTAAGTTTTGAGTTAAGGGCTGATTTTTCTAGCATTTGTTTGGAACCTTCAATGTTTTGAGTAAATCCAATATTTACAACTCAAGTTTTAGCTACCTCAAGATTTTTCTTTTTCTCCTCACACTACCGCAAATATTTGAAACCATATATGGAAAGAAGGTACACACACCATTGACACCAAAATGAAGCCCAACTCTTCCTGAGCATAAATTAATGCGTTTGTGGCATTAATTTATGCTCAGGAAGAGTTGGGCTTCATTTTGGCATGTTTACCTCCTTTCCATTTAAGATTAGTAAAACCACCCCAATTTTGAACATCTACTCTCTCGCTCTCTAGCACTGCATAGGCATTAGCTATATGTAATTAGTTGCCTTGGCAAGTTCTTTCAAGGAGTATAGGCCTATATATGCTTCTTTAATTTAAGATGAAAATATTGTTACCATTCTGTCGGAGGAGTAGACTGCGTATAGCTATTATCTTCCAGTTATATTTCTTATTCGGTATGAAAGATTAAAGAAGCGTAATTTAGCTCCCTCCTGGGTTGCGACCGTACCGTAGCACTTCTCAGCCCCACCCCCGTAAGAAGCGTAATAAATCACGTGACTACGTCGGGAGGGGGGCGTAGCCTGTACACCATAAGCAGCAACAAAGGTGAGTTGCAGCATAGATAAAAGTGTGTATGATATATTAGTTGCAGTAACTGGGGCAGGGTCGTTAGATTACATTCAAACCATTATAAGGGCCCTATAACCCATTTCAGAGCTTACAGTTCATTGATCAAGTCTGTTCAGTGTTCCCTTTATGCCCTTAAGTTTGAAGTTAGTCATCCTTCCAGAGGCTGATGCCTGTACCAAGGAAATACAGAGTCATCACCTCCCCCATGTCATATGGATGCTGCATTGAGAGTGCATTGATACCATACCTTTTAATGAACTATAGGATGCCTCGTTATAGGCTCCAGTATCCATGGTTGATTATGCATGTCTGTTGTGTTGTTTAGCATGGAGCAAGACCCAGAAGATTTTAGGGGGTTCTCTTGGAGCCGTCGAGTACGCAAGGGAGACAAGCGTAAATTCAAAAAATTTGTGGGTCGCACAAAAATTGAGGGGCTGCGCCATATTTTTCTTGGAACATCGAAGATTAGGCGATCCATCTGGTTGATTTTATTCCTGACAGCACTGGGAGTGTGCTTGTATACCATTATTGATCGAATCCTTTTACTCGCAAGCAAGCCCACTGCAACGACTATTTCACTGCAGCGAGAGCGACGCCTTACTTTCCCAGCTGTGACCATCTGCACCCTGAACCCTGTCAGCCAGGCGTACTTGCAAGAGAGGAACCTACTCGAATTCATTCGAAATGTTGTGGACTTTGATAATGGCCCCTGCATGCAGTCTCTGGAGAATGTAACCGTAGAAGAGGGCTTTGATTTCTATACCCTACTTCGTGACGGGAGACACCCAGCCGAAGACCTATTCCTCGATTGTCAGTTTGAGGGGAGACGGTGTACACATGCAGATTTCCTGCTCACGATAACTCGCTTGGGGTTTTGCTACACTTTTAACAGCGGGCGGAATGGCACCACGGTTGAACTGACTGACGGAGCTGGCACGAGTCATGGCCTTCAATTGGTTTTAAACATCTCGCAGGACACCTACACTGGTTCACGCAGGCAAGAGGCTGGAGTGAAGATAGCCGTACACCAACAAGGAGTTCCTGGAGAGCCAGATGATATTGGGATCGGTGTGCCCCCTGGAAGAAACGCCTTTATTAGTCTTCGTGAAAGAGTAGTCATCGATAAGAGTAGCAATCGAACATGCCAAGATAATGCCGTTACTTATAACTTTTTACAGGAGGAGTATGACTACTCCGTTTCTGCCTGTGCCTTAGATTGCTTCTTCAGCAATATTGCAAATAATTGCAATTGTACAGAACCTGACATTTGGACCCCACGTGACCCGGACCGCTTTGCAGTGAACCGAATGTGTGGTGCAGAAGATAGTTGCTGTGTGGGTGAGCAATATTATACACATCAGGACTGCGTACCAAACTGCCCTCAACTTTGTAGCTATACTGCCTACAGTATCTCAACCAGTTACTCTGCGTTTCCAACAGCATCGGCATTTCAACTTGAAACACTAGGAGGAAATATTGGTTTCGACCCGACAGACTTCAACCTTTCCTACCTCCAGAACAATATCCTCGCCGTGAACATCTACTTTGAGGATTTGAATGTGGAAAGAGAGATAACCCGAAATTCGTACACTATTGTCTCCCTTCTTGCCGACATCGGAGGGCAACTGGGGCTATTCATCGGGGCTGGAATCCTCACCATTATTGAGCTGTGTATCTGGATCGTTGATGAGGTTAAAGATCGTTGCTGTGGCGTGAGTGAACGGAAACTTGTCGGTTGGTTCCACACCGCTACGAGAAAAGAGGGAAAAGCTGGAAAATATAACCCCGCAGTGGCCGAGTTAGGGGACCCTGTGGGAACTCCTGCTTCCTATAATCTAATGGTGGATATGCCAGGAGAAACTAGCAGTGATGCTGAAGACAGTGAAGAAACGGATCTGGAAGGATTGGCAGACAATGGAAACCAAGAAGCAGATCAATAGCGTGCACCTGATCTTGTATGCTGTGTTATGAGTTTTTCTCACAAATTTGCTGTATAGGCGTGTACAACCGACTTCTCTAGATCTGTGAATTTGACAGCTGCATTTTTAATTTGTATTGAGCAATCTTGTTGATTCCTAATTATTATACAAAAATATAGGAACACTAGGGGTGATTAGACTCAGCACATGTTATAACGTACGCAGATCAATTGAGGCAGTGTATGCATGAAAGATTCACATGCAAGGAGTAAAAACAAGCTCCCCCTCTTTGCCCAATTGTTTAATTATCTACATACACACAATTGTGCTTGCAGGTAATACTGTCTATACAATACTACACATGGCCAAAACTCGAAGGCAAATTATTATTAAATTTTAAGTGAAATTTTATATACATACACACACACACACATAAAAAAGTTATGACATTGTCTAGTTCGTCTTCGTATAGCAGATTCAACAAGAATATAGTTGGTGGTCCCCTCGTTGTTCCAGAAATCAGTCGTTTGGCTCATACACTGCCTGTGGTCTAAAGTCTGGCTTCACCGCTTCAGCAAACTCCCTGGCATACATGTCCAATCTCATGGTCATCTGTGATGGATCGTGCACGGCACAGAAAACTACCATCAGTGACAAATCCAAAGAAATACAGAACACTACTATAATTATTATACGATGCTTAGTACATTAAATAGTGCCAGAACAATGATGGCACATGACATCAGCCACGTATAGGTCATCATGTTGTAATACTGTCTACAAAAATAGGTGGAAATCACTGTGAGCAAATTGGAAGATTATTTGCACAAATGTAAGACACCTTCCTACAGGAGCGCATAATGACATGAGAAGTGGAAGAGAGAGTATTATGCGCTCCAGCTTCCTATTATTATAGTCGATTGAAGATCTGTGCATAACCTAAAGCTACCCCTCCAATACTTAGCCCTATGCATCTGGCCATATTCGATGCCATGCACATGTACGCCCAGGCCATCAAGGTGCCAGAGTGTCCTCACCTGTAGACACCACTTATCCTTGATCTGCTGAATGAGGTTGAGGTCCATCTCACACACCAGCACTCCATCTCTCACCCGGGAGAGTCCCTACAGAAAGACGACAATGTACCTTCACATGAGGAATATGATACCCAATAACATATAGCCACCAATAATAACATGCATGTCAAGAAAGCCCACCACCCCCCCCCCCCCTCCTCCTCCTCCTCTAAAGAAAGACTACGGCAAAATAGAATCCACTAAGAGGGACCATTTGAATTTACAGGTCTAAAGTTTATTCATCCAGACATAGCCTTCGGACTCAAGCTGGTGGGGAACCTTGGTGTCATATAATCTTTGGAGTCAACTTACAGGGGTTCTGCTACCATCCGGGGCAGCAAAATAGCTGGAGCCATAGAAATGGCCAAAGTCCTTGTGAGCTGCAGATATAGAGATAGACATAATGTATGTAACTTACGGTGTGTATGTACAAACACTGTTAAGAAGATGGATTAACGTACCAGGCTTGCCGTCTCCTGAACTGAATTCATTAGGGAATGTTTCCTAAAATAGCAAAAGCACATTAACAGAGATACATGAACATTAGGAGCAGAAATTGTGGGGGTTACATGCCACATGTCTACTGGTTTAATAACACCTGGATTACACCAATGAACAGAAGCTTTGTGAGCCTGCCATTTTCTTCCATGCTCACAACTCTACAGCTCTACTGAGGTGTTGCTAAGTATCTGGTCCGCGGGTTTTCCCTGCCTTAATGTGAGTGCATGGGCCTGGAACAGAGGGTAAGGTTTTGTAGTGACGTACTGTTCCAACTCTGTTGATGGCTCCCACAAAGTATGTGTTGGCAATAGCAGCATTCCTGGCCTCAATGGGCCACATCGGTTCACTGCAGGAGAGGGGAAACAGTTTACAGAGCTAGTAGAGAATCTATACCATACTAAATATTTTCCCACCCAGTATGTCAGCTTTTACCTGAGTGCACCAACAGTGGCAGAGGGGTTGAATACGATCTCTGCTCCATTCAGTCCGTAGGCCATCCAGTTCAGGGGGTGGTGGCGACCGTAGCAGATGTTGATGCCTATGCGACCTGCAGGAATGGGCGATGGAACAGGATAAGGTACTGTATCCTGTGTCTAGACAGCACAGTTTAACAGGGCATAGCAGCTCCACCTACTTTCCATGCAAGTACTCTTTTAAAAACTCAAGCCAAAGAAAAAGAAAAAGATTAATGGTCTATAAGCAAACAGAGTCAAGATTCTGAATGTGCTGCACTGACCGAACTGAGTATGGAACACCTTATGTCCTGTGTCACCCTCCATGTAATACGTGGACTGCAGAGAAACGTGTGTGTAAGACCAGTAGCTAAGTTTACTGACGGTTTATAGCAATTGATATCACCTTCCTAATAGATCACACACACACATACCTCACTAAAATCCCCAACACGTGGAATATGGTTCTTGCGGGAATGGCCCATCACTTTCCCAGAGTTGGAGATCACCACGGCCGTGTTGAACAGCACTGACTGGTGGGCGTGGTCTCGTTCCAGGATTGGACACACAATCACCATGTTGTACTTCTTGGCCATCTAAAGGGAGCAAAAGGAGAGAAGGAGAGGAGATGAAGAGAAGGAGGGGGGGGGAGAGAAGGGAAGGGGGGAGAGCAGTAGTAAGCTAGGCCGTGAAAGGAACCGCCTATTTTACACATGTGATCAGTAGACGTATCTGTCCAGCAAGGTGACAAGGTGATATAAGCAGCCAAAATAGTAAGAAGGTCCGTGATTATGTCATCCGCTGGCCTCGTTCTGCTTATTGCCTGGGAGTTGTAGGTGATAGTTTGTTTTTTGATCCAGATCTAGGATTCTAAGCCTTTATGACAGTGAAGAATCACAATACCTATCACTGTCAAAGCAGTGAGAAATCTGAGACATAAAAATTATTAGCTTTGTTGCTAGCCTGCAAACCGAAAGGGAATGTAGTCAGGTATTATGCATGCATATGAGCAAATGTACACGTAACAGCTGTAATTCACCAAGAATAGAGGGCTACTTCCCTTATGCACAACAACAGTGAATATCAGGCCAGGTAAATTAACCACACACACACACACGCACACACACACACACACACACACACACACACGCACACACACACACACACACACACACCTCCTGGCATAGCTTAATGGTGGGCCCATCTTCTGCCGATTCAGCAAACTCTGTCCACGGCTGCTTCTCCCGAGTACAGAAGGCAAACGGCATGGCTATAGTAGACAGAGCACACAACACCGACTGCACTAATAAAAGCCCATTTTACGTGCTCTATAACATAGCATATAGCAAAAGGATATACTGTCTACAAGAACCATAAACGCAGATAACACAACATACTAACTCGAGCTCGAGTTACACTCTCCAGCTGCGAAGAAACTGGGCAGTCGAGCCTGGGAATGAGACTGCATATACAACAACAACAACACACACACACGAGTAGATGACTTACGCCATGCTTCCTGGTAGCAGATGACATTGGTGCCACACAGATATGCAGCGTGTGTTATCTCCTTGATGCGCTCGTACAGGGCTGCTCTCTGGGGGTGTGAAGAGAAGCAATTAAGTTCAAATGTATTAGTCTGCTAAAGCAAAACCCATAAGCAACTTCAGACCTCAGACACACCTGTTCAGAGTTGAGTTTGCTGGAGAGTGGAGCTGGCTAGGCCATAGTGTACTGATCAGAGAGTTGTCCCACTACTTTAATTATACTTCAATCAGGCAGTTTACCAGAAAGATATTATGTATGGAACTCTACATACATGCATGCTGTCTGCTCTTTTCTGTAGGCTGAATGTACAGGATGCAAACCATGGGCACCGGGTACTGGGATACACAGCATATGTAGGTATGAGACTATGTAGAAGACTCTGTAGGAGAAGCACAACCTCAACGACACAGATAATTTTCTTTCACCGTCCTTCCAATTGCTGAAGCCCAATAGGTTGCAGATTGTACGAGTTGTTTTGTATACCTGTTCCCAGGATCTCCCCTAATGACATTGGAGAGAAAGCCTAGGAACAAGTTTAACTTACAAAATACTGCGGAAACCATGGTTCATAAGTATTCTTATTTAGTATTCCATCTACTGTCGAAAAGCTATTGACGAATACTACATGATATACCACTGCTGTTCTCAGCCTGCATTCCGCTAGCTAGACCTTTCTTTTCACAAAAACAAAATTTATAAGGAAGTGGCCCCATTCAGAGTGGAGGTCTTTGGGTGTGCACACTTAGATTACCTGCTCCACGACTGGGTCAGAGGTCGGCTTGACGATGGCATTCTGGACCACGGCTACTCTGACGACACGAGGAGGCCTGGTCTGCTCGGGAGCTGCTGTCAGACGGTATCCCTTCAGCTCAAACAGCTTCTCGTCTGCCAACTTCTGGGCCTCAGGGGGAATCTCCAAGGCACTGTGTGTGTGTGTGTGTGTGTGCGTGTGATATGTATGTAAGTGAGGTTGACCTTTTGTAATCAAGGTTGCTATAGTGACTGTGGAATCACAAGACATGAATCAGCCATTGTTTTCTAAAACAAAATGTTATACCACGTGTAGCCAGCACTAGAAGTAGCATGTGCAGTTCTGCCGCCTTCTTGTTGCCTAGCTAATAGCCAGCTGTAGTGTTACACACAAATCACTCCACCACATGACCATGTCATCCGACTAGTGTAATTGGTCATGTGTTTTAATGAGCAATTATCAAAGGTCAATCTTTCCCAACTTCCTCTGCTGCAGTATGTTAAAGGCATACCGTCTCAAAATTTAGACAACTTTTCGCCATCCATAGGGAAGAGTCTCTCTGGTAACCTGCCCACTCCATTTTGGTGCACGGTATTTGCTTGTGTCATGTAATCCTTGCTTGCGTCACATTGCTCACTACACCAGACTGCACACTGACAGGAATGCAACCTTACGTGATGTCCTGCGTTAAATTAAAATGCACCAGCATTCCGGCAGACTTGCACCGAACTGGAATGGGTGGGTTATCAGACATACTTTTCCCTATGAGAGCAAAAGGTTGTCTTGTGTCCAGCCAGAGGCAGCATGGATATCTGTGTATATGTTCTCTCGCAGGCTCAGCTCATTTCCAGCTTTTTTTTGTTACGTGCTCTATTATCTATGTCTGGACTACTTTAATAGTCTCGCGGGGGAGTGAGGGCGTGGCCCGCCAGACTATACCTTGCTCAGTGCGTGTGTAGCCTTGATTCAGGATATCATGCTGCACTCACGCTGCAGGTTTCCCATAAAGGATCCTCTTGAGCTCTGAGAGTTCTCGCTCTTCCAGGGCACCTTCCCTGGTCTTTTCCAGCAAGCTTTCCACACTCTCGACCTCTGCAGCCATCTTGCAAAGGGCTAGTAGGGGTGTGTCGCGTCGCGTGGCACAGTTATCCAATCGTATCAGATCACGCTACTTGCGGTTTCAACTGACCAATCAAGTTTATATGTGATGTCGTAATGGCTGTATCTGCTTAGTCAGCGAAGGTCCCGCGGCTATATAAACCGTCGTGCGTCAAGTCGCGATCTTCAGTTGCGGTTCGGTGTCGCGGTAGGCAAGTGGAAGAAAGCAGACCGAGAGCGAACCAATAAATATCATTATGGATGCCCCTAAGCGAATGTGGTCGCCCCACGACGATCGAACCAACATCGATGAATTTAGAGAGCTGGTGAACCAGAAGTACAACCGCAAACTTGGTATGCCGATTTCTATCTAGTGCCCATCATAAACAATAATTTCTTTAGGCTTCATTTAACGTAGCTTTGCCTAATTTATAGTGTTTCTGCGTGCAGCAACCACACGTACAAGCAAATTCCTTTGTATGATATGTTTATGTTGTTTCAAAGTAACTTACTAAAGCTTGACCTCGGGTGCTTTTTAGGCTCAGGTGATGAGTGGTGGGAGGGTCCAGATCAGACCACCACGAAAGCGTTGTGTAAACGGTGGGTGGGGATTACAAGTACTGTTAAGTGCATGTTGCTGTAACTGCACTAACTGCTAAGAGTGGATCTCTGGAGCTTTGATATAGCCTCTAGCCTGCATGCACAACTAATTATATTGTGGATATAGCTAGTCATGGGTTTGATTATGCAATGATTCATACACTGTGAAGGGGTCTCACAGTAAATTTAATGATCCCACTCTCCTGGTTCAGACCAGATCAATGTAGAAGGGTTACTTCCTTCAAATAGATTGGGAAGTTTGGGAAGTAATTCCTTCACTGATTATCTCAGTAGTGCCAGTTTGTTTTGTTTCCCACAAAATGACCATTGTGTGCATGCATGGAAGTTAGTTGTAGCTGCACTAAGCACATAGTTATTATTTTACTATGTGAAATAGGCTTATACATTATGTAAAGCTATTGCATTATTAATGAGGATTGATGCGTACTGATACGCTGGCACCTCCATACCAAATCCCTCATGTGAGCCTATATAAAAAGTGTGTAAGTTTGTGAGGTGATATCTACTTCATGTATTGTCCAATTTACTTCAGATGACCTTTTTGTGTGATAAATATTACATGTAGGTAGCAAAAATGCCCTAGGTTATCTTAACTGGATATGATCTATTGGAGAGGGGGGGGGAGCCTATGCAGGCTAAGCTCTGGAGTTTAGATGCATGTGTGCAAAATATCTTTTAACGGTTGCTGTCTGCACACAACTTCACCTTGCCTACCGTGAATGAGCCATTATCCTAATTGGTATTCATGGGGCAGTCCAGTTGAGACCTCAGCTGTAGTGCTAGTACAGTATTCATGAGCTGCCTCAGTTTGTGACCTCCGTGCATGCTGTATATAGCATCGACCCACTGCAGTGTATCACATGATGATAGAGAGGTCAGGGTGATCAAGACTGATCGGAGTGGTGTGACTTTTGGCTGGGCATGATATAGGATGGGCTGAGTGGAAAAGTGCATTCATATGCAGAATAACCTGTGCAGAGGTTACTACTGGAACTGTACATTCCATGGAAGTTTTGAGACTTCCTGGTTCTAGGAAACTATATTACTAACTTCCTTCCCTTCCAGTGGGTACATGTAGCTTTTTATTGTTTCTTGAAAGTTGCATTATGACCAGGAAGGTGCTTTGTAGCCCTCTCTCATCCCCCATCCCACACACTCTCTCTTCAGTGACCTACGAGGACCTGCGGCTATGGTCAGTGGAACATTATGACCACTTCTGGGAGGAATTCTTCCACTATTCCAAGATCAGGTGCTCCGCACCCTATGATGAGGTATGCCAATTATGCCATCCACATTTTATACTATGTATTACATGTACCTAAATACTACTAGTAACCCACACTGTATTTAGGAGGCACGTGAATCTAGTACACACATCCTAGCAGATAGTTTGACACCACAAACCTTTCTTTGTCTGTTGTTTGTTCATATATATGGTAGCTTGTTCAGAGCTGTTCCCAACATCTTGTATGGCCTATGCATGCCAACTTATATGAGCCCCTGAGACGATACTATGATAATAGTTACCCTAGCATAATTGCTACCCAGATGTTCACCCCCCCTGTGCAAGAGAATGTCTGGTATCCATAATGATTTTTTTTGTTACAGACACCATACTTGTTAATCTGAAATGTGATTAGTCACTGTATATGGTAATTCTAAACTGCTCAATAGTATTGAAGACTTATTGGCATAGCAAGGTTGCAGAAGGGCTACAATCTGATTGGAGCGATGATACATCTTCCCCAGGTGGTTGACATGACCAAGGGTATTGCAGACATTCCCGAGTGGTTCCACGGCTGCAGACTCAACTTTGCAGAGAACCTGCTCCAATGTCAGGAGGACAAGGTGGCACTAATTACATATGGTGAGTGGCAGCCAGAATCTTGTGTGTTTGTTTTTTACTTTCCTATGACGTGTACCATGAGTGGTTCTATCTTGTGTTGTGTATATGTGTCATTTCTTGAGACGTCTCACTACTGGTGACTCTTGTTTATGGAAACAAGAAGCTGTGCTCACTTCGCTCGCTTCAGTTACTTGCTTTGCTCACTTCAGTTACTTGCTTTGCTCGATTCAGGCTCACTGGAGGCGTCTGTCAAGCTGTAGATCGAATTCGCTACTTGCTTCACTCCCTTCTCTGGCTTTGCTCACAACTCTCAGAGGCATCTGCCAGGCTGCAGGTTGAAGTCGATAGAGCTATAGGTCAGAACCATTAATGATGTAAGCGCCTTCTCACAGATTCTTGTGCATGATTAGACAATATCATGTCTGTGACGGACAGACAGAAGAAGATTTAATTATTGATAAGTAGCAAGATTTAGTTGGTATTCATGTACGGGTCCTTTTGCACTCTCAGTCTACATAATAATGTGAGCACAATACCATTACACTTTCACCTCAGGTGAGGGACAAGAGGCTGCCTACATTACATTCCCAGAGCTACGGCAGAGAGTGGCCACCATTGCTGGTGCCTTGAGGGCCATGGGGGTCACCAAGGGAGACAGGATTGTAGGTAAGCACCCCTTTCCCACCATAATACAGGGAAACCTATCTAATTAATGCATTCACCCTAAGGGCCAGATAGCATTGCATATACAGAGGTGGCTGCAATGCAGATGAGCTCCTTAAAGTGCTCGTACAAGATTATTAGATGTAGGCAGGTACACTGTAGCTGTCATAGCTAGCTGAGTTTGTAACGTTGGTATTTCATTCAAAAAATTACTTCTTTGATGTGGTAGTTAGAGGCAGCTTTGGCCATAACTTATGGAAGATACGTTACAGACCAGAGAAGTTGAAAGATCCTTTTTTTTTGGTCCCAGATGACTGTCTGTAACCACTAAGCAGGTTCACTATAGCTATACATACACGGACTTATACTTTAATTTGCTGATCATTTTTCTCTTCCCCGCCTTCCTCCTCCCCTCCCTCATCTCCCAGGTTACCTCCCCAACTCCTCTCTGGCTGTGGAGGCCATGTTGGCCACGGCCAGCCTGGGGGCCTCCTGGAGCTCCACCTCTCCAGACTTTGGGATCTCAGTGAGTCACAGAGAGCAGTAGCTTTGTTCCTACGTATAGCCCCAATCCCAGATCTTCACCCCAGCTTTTGTCACTAGTAAGCAACAAAGCTGGGGTGGAGGCCTGGAACTGAAGCTATTGTTTTTTCACAGAAAATCACTTATGTGTGTGATATCAAGGGTAGAAAGGTCAAGAAGGTGTGTAGGCAGGAGATGGTTAGCTTCACCTCAAATTAGAGACCATGTGCTTTTAATTAGAGCATTTAGCAGCATCTGCATCCTGATGCAAGAGTAGAGGAACTGTGCATAACCCTCTGCCTGTGTCTGGCCTCTCTCCTCTTACCCAGGGTGTTTTGGACCGGTTCACCCAGATCAAGCCAAAGGTGATCTTCTCTGTGGAGGCAGTGCGATACAATGGCAAGGTGCATGACCACATGGAAAAGCTCAGGAGTGTTGTCGCAGGTGAGCACACAAAAGGGAATTTAGACTGGGCCCTTCCTTCTTAACAGAGCCATGCTAATATACGGTAGGTAGTTGTATGATAGGTTTGTGAGGTGCAAAATATAATTCATTTCCCCAGGGTTGCCAGATTTGGAGAAGGTCGTCATATTCCCATTCTGTGGGACTCAGAACATCGATACATTGGGAATTGCAAACTGGTATGAATATTTATGCTTGGACTACTTGTCAGTCACTCTGTCACACTCGTGATTGTCCCAATTCATCCCTCTAGTGTTTTATTCGAGGACTTTGTCAAGGGATTTGAGGGTTCGCCATTAAAATTTGAGCAGGTCCCCTTCAACCACCCCATGTTCATCATGTTCTCGTCTGGGACCACCGGCACTCCCAAGTGCATGGTCCACTCAGTCGGGGTGAGCTATGGGGAGCCACTTTGGTCTCCCGGCAACGCTTACCTGTACTATTACCATTGTGTATGAAGTGCCATCCAATGCCTCATTCCAAGCACATAGGTATCCAGTGTTTCCCCCAGGGTGCTCCCCCCCTTTCCTAACTTGGTTACCTTTGATGTGGTCATTGGAATGTTTAATTTGCTTTGATCTCATGGAGAAATTATATTTTCCCCCCCTTTTCTTTTTTTACTTGGGGGAAACACTGGGTATCACAAGAGCCACAGATAATTACTGTGACTTATGTCTGGCTCTACTATACTACTATGCCTGTCTCGCATTGTCCTTTGTATTCAAGGACTCTGCATTGCGTCTCACTGTTTACTTGTTCACCTGCTTCCCCTACCTGCAGGGTACTCTAATTCAGCACTTGAAGGAGCACCTTCTCCATGGCAACATGAACAGCAATGATGTCATCTTCTACTATACTACTGTAAGTGTAGTATGCTTCACATGACAAGTACATGTAGCCCCACAACAGCTTCTGAGGCTTCCACATACACACACTCACCCTCTCTCCTCTCCCTCCCTCCTTCCCCCCGTAGACGGGCTGGATGATGTGGAACTGGTTGGTGTCAGCTCTGGCCGTGGGAGCCACTCTCGTATTGTACGATGGCTCTCCCTTCATACCCACCCCCAATGTGCTGTGGGATTGTGTTGACAATTTTGGGTAAGCATGCTATCTCAGCACCAGATTTCCTTAAAAGTGGGAGGGACCATTATGGTGACTGCGATTAGCTAGCCCAGGAACTTATAAATGGGTGTACCTATACATTTATGTATGCACTGCACTCTGTATGGACTCGAGTATAGCTTACATACTACTTTACTGTCTCATTCTCGTGTCTCGTTCCCCAGCATCACCATCCTGGGGACTGGTGCCAGGTGGTTGGCTGCCCTGGAGGAGAGAAATATCTGCCCAGGTGAGAGTGAACCACATTTCCACATGCATGGAGGATGTACCTAGCAGTATCTAGCATTCTAGACTGACTGTATTACACTCCCAAGAGGAAATAATCGTCTTTTGCTGCTCACTCACTCTCTCCCCAGCGGAGACCCATAAGCTCCGCTCACTGCACACCATCCTCTCCACCGGCTCACCACTGAAGCCCCAGAGCTACAGCTATGTCTACTCCAAGATCAAGAAAGACGTACTCTTGGGGTCTATCAGCGGTAAGCTTTGTTACAATGTCCTTACTATTCAAGGACTAACTAATCAGCACTGTGTGTCCTTAATTTTCAAGGAGTGGAGAATGTAACCCAATTTCTTGCACTGCACTGCATATCAAATATTGTACAGTAGATAATGTCCACCTATGAGATTCAGACATGTCTTTATTGCTTGTACCAGGTTCTGATACTGCATAACTGTTATGTCCCTACTCACCCTCTTCCAGGTGGCACTGACATCATCTCCTGTTTCGCTGGCCAGAACCCAACCCTGCCCGTCTACCAAGGGGAGATCCAGTGTCGGAACCTGGGCATGGCTGTGGAGAGCTGGAGCGAAGATGGTAGGTATGGGGAAGGTGGTCTGCCCAATTTGGGTTTTAAGTGTGCCAAACAAACACATAGTCATCCCTTCTTGAGACACGTAATCCAATCCTCTAGTTCTCCACTCCCCCACAGTATCCACTTTTCACGAAAACATCCATGTGGTAGGGGTTAACATTGTAAAACTACCGACTCAGCCATTCCTTCCTTCCTCTTTTAGGCAAGCCGCTGCTTGACGAGAGTGGAGAGTTGGTGTGCACAAAGCCATTCCCCTCCATGCCTACACACTTCTGGAATGATGATGACGGTATCAAATACACAAAGGCCTACTTCTCTATCTTTCAAGGTGAGTGCTAAGGCTGTCCCGCCCCTGCAGCAAAAGAGAAAGAATAGAAAGGGACAATGTATAGTATACGAAGTTGACAGTGTTTCACTCATTGGGGGGCGAGCATATTTAATTTTAAGGGAAGGCAGGCCCACAGTTGCCATAGCATGGGATGAAGTTTTCTCAAATGCTACCACTCCCCTCAGATGTGTGGGCCCACGGAGACTTTTGTGAGATCAGTTCTCAGACTGGAGGCATTGTCATGCAGGGAAGAAGGTCAGTATCATCCTCCCCCTCCACTTCCTGTAGGCCTGTACTGATTATGGGTTTGACGTTGTTATAATGGTGATGCTCTTCTCGTTAGTGATGGCACCCTCAATCCACATGGAGTGAGATTTGGGAGTGCTGAAGTATACAATGTTGGTAAGTAGACTACATAGCCTTTGGCTCATACAAATGGTCCATATAAACTGGCCATGACACAGTCATGATGTCATATTTATAATTAAAAAATTGGCATTACTGCTCCTCACTTCTTCCTTCTCATAGTTGAGCACATGGAGGGTATAGGAGATAGTCTGTGCGTGGGTCAGAAGTACCAGGGAGATGAGAGGGTGGTACTGTTCCTCAAGATGGCTCATGGATATAGGTTGGTCCATGGCAGTAATGTCAGCGTTCTGTGTTTCAACCGTCCATCTCTCCACCCAACCAGTTTCTCAAAAGACATAGTGAGTAGAGTGAAGGTTGAGATCAGAAGACAGCTGTCAGCCAGACACGTACCTGCAGTAATTCTAGAAACCAAAGACATTCCAGTAAGTGACTGATTCCATGATTGTAGGTGTACATGTTTAACTCTTTGCAAGCCATGGGCACATTTATGTGCCTATATAAAATAGAGAAAACTATGTTAACGCCTAATGTAAAAAGCTCATATAAATTCACATAAGCCTTATGGATGTATTAAAACTTGGCTGGGAAAGAGTTAAGTTGTATTTAGAAGGGCTAGGGAATAAAGGAAACTTGGGCTGGGCAGAGAGGAGGGGGTTATAAATATCGATTATGGAATGTGCTCTATATATTGTGTTTGGTGCACATATTAGTCTTATATTTAGGAGCCCTCATCATTCTTCTCTCCCACCCCCCAACACACATACTTATAACACATACAGTACACCGTCAATTCCAAAAAGGTTGAAGTGGCAGTGAAGAGAATTATTTCGGGAGAGGACGTGAGACAGCGAGGAGCACTAGCAAACCCCCGGTCACTGGACCTCTACTACAACATCCCTGAACTGCAGACTGTCGCAGTGAATGGTGTATGAAACTTTATCTAGTTAGGTTTTTCTTGTTTTCCCATTTCAACCACGATATCTACGTCTTACATTGCCATCTACGTATACATGACTGTTATGTTATTTTACTGTCTCAATTCCTTTTATTGCACCAGTGTTTTGTCACCAGAGCTCTGTATTATTTCTTTATACTGTGTTGTGCCATGGCTGTAGCCGTCGTGTAGGTCTACCAATTGAAGATAACCTTTTTTTTGCTATGGCTGTGGCAGCTCATACTAATTGTTTCAGTACTCATAGAGTCATATCCTAGCCTCGTACCCAGGCCTCCTCTCGCAGCTTTTTTCGCAGCCGTGGAAAAAAACGCGGAGAAGGCCTGGTGAATTTTCGCACGTGATGTCTGTCGCTGTCGTCTGCCAGCTTTGAGCTGTCGGATGTTAGGGTTGTCTTCTGCCATGTAATGCCATATCAGCTCCCTTTCAAGTTGAACGCCTTTCTCTTTCAAAGCCCGAACGTCACTGACCCATGGCCCTCCCGGCACCCAGCTCAAGTCTGTGTTTCTTTCTTTCCCAGGTGCAGCAACACTGACAGGAAGTGCAGCATGGCTGGAGGGACCTGGCTGTGACGCGTCAGTGACACCAAGAGCCTTCTGGATTCTGTAGTATTGAACATGCATTTGTTACTGTGGTGGTAATTATCAACACTGCTACAAAAGGGGAGGGGCTGTAGAGCTAGAGCGGTGTTTACGTGCGTGTGCATGCACCCAAGCCCCACCTCGATTCACAAACTCTGTACTCACCTCGCGATGAGTACCGCCTTCTTGCCGCTGACTGGTAGTTTATGTGCGCGCAGCCACTCCCTAAGTGCATCAGTGTTGTTGTAGTGTAGATCTGTGGTGTTTAGCATCACTCTGTAGGAAGCAGAGCTCGCCATAATTTGCTCTGCTGAAACCTTGGTTATCCTCCGGTGACGTCACAAGCGCTTCACGTGATAATTTCCGAATCCGGCCATTATCCGTAAGAATAAAACGTCACTGCACGATGGGTGTGGCTTCGTTCGAGAAGCTAGGCAGCCGACAAGAGCGCTCGTGGCAGCAGAACAAGACGTTCATTTTGAGAAGCAGTCAAAAGAAACCAATCTCTCTGGTCCAGACAGAAATCTACTTCTTTGGAGCAGCTGTATTGGAGACGCTAGGCGAGTGGTGACAGAGATTGGGTTCCATCAGGCGGCTGGTTGCTTCGTGGACTCCAGCTGCTGTAATTGTCCCTAGTTGTTGAGTCTTTAATGCGTTCTTTGTTTATTCATCTACTACCGTTCATTATTTTACATGCAGCAAATTTAAAACAGCATGAAGCATGATACTGTACAAAATTCTAAAATAATTTGACAAAACAAAACAATGGCGCTGGTAAAAGCTATCGGTGATCTCTCATCCTGAGGGACAGACAGTCTCGATGTATTGATCGTAAAATACGGTATAAACAATACCTATAATTTTTACAAGAGTCAGCAACAACACGGAGACACGGTTCTTCTTGCCTCAGTCTAGCTCACCACGGTCGCTTTCTTTACAAAACTCCAACTCGACAGCATTGCTAACTCCAACTCGGTAGCATTACTACCTACACTAGCACTTGGAACAGAACGAGCGTTGCTTGCCAGTCTTTGATTGATTGAGGCACGAGTACGATCACGCGATCGAATTTGTGACGTTACTTCTGGCTGTCAGTGCTTTGTGACGTCGACAGCGGCAGACATATATCTGTACTTATCATACAGATCAGGCATGTGTTGCATGTCTGCTATGAATAGAGATCTAAAATTACATTTTTAAATAATGCCATGCCTTACCATGTAGCTGTTTTGGGTTGTCAGTTCCAAGTAATGAATGTAGCTACTAGCTAGCTCTACCTATTGATAAAGTAGCCATGGAGCCAGTCACACTGGAAGAACTAGTCAAAGAAGTGGGTATTTCCATGGACAAGCTCGAGCAGAGGTGTACTGAAGAGCACCTCAAGAGCATCTCCCTCTTCCTGGACTGGAGAAGGGTTGCCCCCCACTTGGGGTTGAGTGATGCTGATATCGGTGAGATTGAGTCAGACAAGAGAACAGATGCAGAGAAGAGACTTGAGGTACTTCAGAAGTGGAAGACAAAGTATGGCTTCAAGGCCACATTCATAAACCTGGTGAACATTCTACTGGGCATAGGAAATGCTGACCATGCAGAAAAAGTGTGTCGAATTTTGCTGTCTGAAAAAGGTATGGTTCTTATAGCTAGATAGAGTGTACTCAGTTCTGAGGCTTCCCCTTACATGTTGCCTGGATGTATTTTAAACCCATATTATGTGTTCTGTTATAGAAGAAACAACTTTTCTGTTGAAACTGAAGAATACATTAAAACTCCTCCTAGACTTTGAGACTCTAGCTAGGAGTGAGGTTTCTCAGGAAGCAATCCAGAAATTTTTGAAGTCATCATTGCAGTCGGGAGAGAGCAAAGAGAATTTACTAGATCAGCTGCAAAAGCTTTACGAAGAAGGTCTCATCACTAAAGAAATGCACAAGCAGGCACAAGAACTGGCGATAAAAATGCATGCAGACTCACTTCCTGCCCCGAGTGCCAAGCAGCCAGTGTCTGCCCCCAAAGAAAAAGGTGAACCCCTTTTCTGTAAGGATACAGTGCACCATGCCAGTCTGTGCTGTCGCCTGGTCTCTGATCCGAAGGTTGATGCCGGAAACTACCAGAGCTTCTTTAAGGAGAAAGAAGTCGTTCCCGGCCATTCCTTCCAAAAAGTCTCACTATCAAGAGCAAAACAAGACCGCTACTTGATTGCCCAACAAAGGGATTCCATCCTCTATTTCGCCTTCCAAAGTGAGCCAAGCCTCCAAGAATGGAAAGAGCAATTTAAATCTTTCAGTGAAGGTATGTGATATTGTATTGTTATTGATCTGCATTCAGTATAACTTCATCTTATAATATAGGAATCAAGGTCCAAAGTGACAAAGTACCAATCCGCTTTCTAGTGGAACTCCTAAACAGGAGACAGAGTATTATTCTCACAGGTCAGTGAATGGGTTGTATGCATGTAGCTATGGCCTGTACTCAATATTGCATCTGCATGCGCTTTTTCTATTTCCAGGGTTTTCATTTGGAGGGCTGCTGGCATGTGCTGTGGCTGCCCTTGTGTGGAGCTCTCCCTACATTAGTTCTGATCTCCTCAAGGAAAATCTGGCCTGCATCACATTTGGTCAGCCTCATGTCAGAGTGCCATTCCTACCAGACGTGGCCAGACAGCGGCCAGACCTATTGTCCACCATACACTGCATCTACCACCATGATGATGCAGTGCCATATCTAATGAGTTTTCTGGATGAAAGCAGCAGTTATGAAGCACAGTTGAAAGCCCAAGGCAGCAAGCCCATTTCTCATTATCCCATACCAGAAGAGCTGCGAGCTGTAAGTGTAGTTAGCTATAGATGTTTAATAATATGGACCTGCATGATATATGTTTATATTCAACCTGATAGCCTTTCTATGATCCTACCACTTCGCTTCTGCTTAATCACCTGACCAAAATACAGGAATTCACCGTACTGGTAAAATACTATACTGTGTATATTTGCACATTTATTGCACTTTAATTTAAATTGCTGTAACTATAGGGTTCTGAGACGAAGTTCACATCTGAAGAGGCCATGAAAGCTTTAGCTGAGCTAAAGTCACGATTGAGGGATGTAGCTGCAGGGTTTAAATGTCCTGAGCAGTACACACTCAGCTCATCTACCTACTACATATCCTGTAGTAGTTCCAGTGGGCTGATATTCACTGAGTTGGAACAGCAACTTGTAAATCAGTCCAATTATACTCAAGCAATTGAGCAGTTTAGCATCAAGTTGTTTGAACAAGTAAGCATTGTTTATTCAATCATAGTCTATGCCCAGACCTTTGCTCACCTCTCACTGAACAATCTGGTGAATTAAGTATATAGCTTCTTGATTTAATGGGTGCAGCAACAACGAGTGCTTTAATGAAATATTTAAACCTTAAGCACTATTATCTCTACAACAATTCCCTGAGGAGAGCAACTCTAACTTCAGAGTTGCTACAATGCAACTAATGTGATATTTTTATTACCTTAGCCCAAGATATATGCTTGTCCAAGCTTCTAGAGAGCAGTTATCAACTGCTCAAACTTCTAACAAATTTGTCCAAAAACCAATCATCATTTCCTCAACTTGTAATGGCACCCTTTTATATTTACTAGGGTTAATTAAGCTTCTGAATATGGTCCACCAGATTATTTGGTGAGGATGTGAGCCCGGGTTTGCCGATAACAGTTCTGACCTGAATATACCGTAGGTATGTTTGCAGTTTGTATCATTATCTATATTTCCTTACAGCACTCCATGCCAGTCTTTCAAAAAGGAATCTTCCATGGCTGGCTGGATAGGACACCCAAGTACAGTCTCCCTGATGTTTCAAAACATCCTCCATCTGAGATAGATTATCTGAAGCCTTCTGTAGAAAAGGTGGAGATTCGCCACCATGGCAGTGAAACTGCAGTAGTGCTAGAAGGAAGCAACATGTGGTTCTGTTCCCAATTATTAATTGGAGGCTATTCACTGAAAACACCAGCATGTGACCTCACTGGGTCCTCTATTCGGTTTAATGATCGCAAAGAAAAGGTCGTAATCATCATACAAGATGAGAAAGTGAAGGTCAACCTGGAAAGCTATTTTTCCAAACAACTAAAAAAGGAAATACCTGTGAATGAGAAGGTATAATAAGAGAGACTTAATCTAATTTTCATAATTTGTAGCTAGAGAAACCAGTTTACCCTGCTGCATAGAAATGTATCTTTATATGCATGATAGATATTTTGTTATTTCTTCACTCCAGAGGTATGATGTTACAACCAGGCAGCAGCAGTTGGCTCAACTCACACCTCCAAAGTTACTTGAACTCGCATACTTGTGTGCATTGCTTGAACAACACCCACATGGCCAGCCTGTGCCATCTTCTCACAAGTATGAAGCAATTAGAAAGTTCATAGAAGATGCCGTGCATGTGGTACCATTTGAGAGCATCCTTTATGCAATTGCAAGTAGCAGTGATGACGTGGCTTCACTTTGTTTCGAAGCACTAAAAGCATTGCTCAACTCTGGATCTGGCTTCAATCTGCCACAATCAGATCTAATGATAGAAGGTCTAAGACATGCAGTTAATCGATTTGAAAATGGACTGCCATTGCCGATAATACAAAAGATGGAGACAAAAGCCAAAGAGCAGCTCCCACGTTTAAATACAAATTTATTCTCAATTGCCATAAATACCAAGGAGGTGACATTAACAGTGCAACCACGTTCCATTAATACATTACTTCCCTCTTCCACTCGAAAGGGAACAGCTACAATGAAGCTGGAAGAGCTTAAATCCATAAACATCGCTACAGCCCCAGATAAAACTGAATTTTTAAGGAGATTAAATCAGCAGCTAGTGCAGCAATCCGATGAAATGGCCACAAAAGGCATTTGTGGAGTTACAGTGTGTGGGAAGCCTATCAATTTACTGTATTCAATCAGCCAAACTTCTTGCCAGCAAGATATCCCTTATCTAAAATCTCCTATAGAGACTCTACTAGCTGGAAGAAAAGTATTAATTGGATTAGCAACAGCTGTTAAAAAGGAAATGGCTAAATCATTAGAAGGTGCTCCCATGCTATCAGTTGAAACCCAACAGCCAATAGCAAGAAGCCAGAATAACCAGATGATGTTAGAAACTGTCAACTGCATTCGAAAGAAAGAATTAGCAACATGTACATCACTTCTTGGAGGTTTCATGGAACAGCAAGAAATTGATATATCATTGGTAAAATCTCAACGAGATACCTCAGAAGCTCTTGCCCTCTCAGCTGCAGCCACAGTAGGAGTGTGGGCACTATTCAGCCTTAATTATCCTGACGTTCAGCCAATGCTAGCAAAGTGCCAGGGTGATCAGCTCTTAGTGAAAATCGAAGACTATATCAGAGGCATTTATACTGGTGATCATCTGGCCCCTGAGGATAGCCAATATGCAGCCAAATTACAATTCATGGTACAAGGAATTAAGAAAACAGTCACCTGCAACAGCCAGTATATCAGCTATTCCCTTGAGCGCCAACTCACTGAAGTGTGCAAGGAACGAAAAATAGATGCCTCAATTTCCTTGTCTACCCTCCTCAGCAAATGGGGAAAGCTTTTTAAAGAGAATATTCTCTCTCTCGTAGTCCAACCCCATAGGCCCCTCATTGCTCGCTGGCTGAAGTGGGCCCTCATGATCCACAACCTTCGAGAGGAGCTGGCCAAATACACTGCAGTGGGTGTGGCTAGACTCGTCAATTCTGGCAAATCTGTGCTTGTCAGCAGTCTCTTTGGTACCAAGGTAGTCATTTTACAAATTCCAATGTGATGGTACCCAATAATTTATAGTGCATGCATGGAATTCACTTAGTCTCTCTCCCCCAGATCCCAGTTGGGACAACAGAGGCAAAGCGTACCACAGTCCCTTTCATGTACAACCTTGATGAAAATGTTGATGGGTTGGATGTGGTTGACTTCCCAGGAGTGGATGATGAGGACAACAGCATCCCAGACCTGGCAGACCTACTGGTCACCATTGCACAGATTGTCATCTTTGTGGTCGACTACAGGTTAGTATCCTTAAAAAGGCTGCTCACTGGTTATGGCATGTATGACTTTTATACCTACTTCCATTAATAAGGAAATTCAACACCCAATCAGCCAAAAAGTGGCTGGAGAGGCTACAGAAAGAGAATGTGCCAGTCCTGGTCTGCCTGACTTTTGCAGACAAGCTCTACGCAGAGAACATGAGTGAGGATGGCGAGCACCCCTCCAAGGAGTACATGGAACGTCTGATTAGAGAGGAACTATCAGTGAGTTACTGTGTATTGGAGATGGGTATTAGCTATATTCTAAACAGATGATTGAATGGTGAGTATATTATGCTCTCCCCTTAGACAAAGAAGAAGCTTGCCTCCAGCTCTTCCTTTGAGGTCAGGTTCTTCTCATTCAAGCAGGACCGTGACTCAGTGCTCAACTGTGAGAAGGGCCGGCAGAAGTTGAGGGAGGTGGGCATTGGAACACCCTTGGAAGTTGGGGACTGGCTGGTGGGCATTTTCCGGAATGACTTTAAACAAGAGAGCCTCGCAAACCAGCTTGAAGCCTTTATACATTCACAATCTAGACCAGACTAATACTGTGTAGCGGAATCATGCATGCATACATGCTCATGCTATAGATACTGTAGATGTGAAACCACATAAGCTACATACATTATACCCATCAAGTTTGAGGTCATTTAGTTTCTGTATCGCTTGTAGCTAGCTATTTGACTGTATGGCAATCCCTGTATCCACATGTATGTATCCACATAATATTGATAGCTACAATAGACCTTTTCTTGATTAATTGGAGCAAACCAAAATACATCGACCCTTACTCTTAGTTTCGAATGGTGGAGTTGTTCCGCTGGGGTTGCTAAATAAGCTGTCCTTTTATCCCACATGCTTATCTTTTAGTAGTTTTCTAGTTAATAAATTAACTATACTACAAGTAATTAAGATTTATGTTGGTGTGCTACAAATAGCACATTTCTATTATTGTAACAAACAGTGGGACGACACAGATCTTGCATGTACAATCATGACCATTGTAGCTTGATGACTGAACTGTGGCTTTGCTGCAAACCCAAGGTTTTGTGTTATAGCACTCATGGTCCCTGGTTCAGCAAAATTGGGGAGGAGTTATGACCCCTTATATATGTTGCTTGACAGCTTGCTAGTTCATTAATTGCCATCTACGTATACATGACTGTTATGTTATTTTACTGTCTCAATTCCTTTTATTGCACCAGTGTTTTGTCACCCAGAGCTCTGTATTATTTCTTCATACTGTGTTGTACCATGGCTGTAGCCGTCGTGTAGGTCTACCAATTGAAGATAACCTTTTTTTTTGCTGTGGCTGTGGCAGCTCATACTAATTGTTTCAGTGCTCATAGAGTCATATCCCATATCTGTACTTCTGCTATGAATAGAGATCTAAAATTACATTTTTAAATAATGCCATACATGGTTATAAACCACATACCTTATATATAGTTACATGACATTGTACCGTACCAGTTAGTATCCAAGGCTATAGCTGCTGGTGAGCCTTACCATGTAGCTGTTTTGGGTTGTCAGTTCCAAGTAATGAATGTAGCTAGCTCTACCTATTGATAAAGTAGCCATGGAGCCAGTCACACTGGAAGAACTAGTCAAAGAACTGCGTATTCCCATGGCCAAGCTCGATCAGAAGTGTACTGATGAGCACCTCAAGAGCATCTCCCTCTTCCTGGACTGGAGAAGGGTTGCCCCCCACTTGGGGTTGAGTGAGGCTGATATCGGTGAGATTGAGTCGGACAAGAGAACAGATGCAGAGAAGAGACTTGAGGCACTTCAAAAGTGGAAGACAAAGTATGGCTTCAAGGCCACGTTCATAAACCTGGTGAACATTCTACTGGGCATAGGAAATGCTGACCATGCAGAAAAGGTGTGTCGAATTCTGCTGTCTGAAAAAGGTATGGTTCTTAGCTAGATATTGTTGGGGCAGTTAGCCTCAGTTCTGAGACTCCCCCTGCATGGTGCCTGGATGTATTTTTTAATCCATATTATGCATTCTGCCATAGCAGAAACAACTCTTCTGTTGAAACTGAAGAATACGTTAAAATTCCTCCAAGACTGTGAAGACTTTGAAACCCTAGCTAGAAGTGAAGTTTCCCAGGAAGCAATCCAGAAATTTTTGAAGTCATCGCTGCAGTTGGGAGAGAACAAAGAGAATTTACTAGATCAGCTGCGAAAGGTTTATCAAGAAGGTCTTGTGACTAAAGAAATGTACGAGCAGACCCAAGAACTGGCCAGGAAAATGCATGCAGACTCACTTCCTGCCCAGAGTGCCAAGCAGCCAGTGTCTGCCCCCAAAGAAAAAGGTGAACCCCTTTTCTGTAAGGATACAGTGCACCATGCCAGTCTGTGCTGTCGCCTGGTCTCTGATCCGAAAGTTGATACCGGAAACTACCAGAGCTTCTTTAAGAAGAAAGAAGTTGTTCCCGGCCACTCCTTCCAAAAAGTCTCACTGTCAAGAGCAAAACAAGACCGCTACTTGATTGCCCAACAAAGGGATTCCATCCTCTATTTCGCCTTCCAAAGTGAGCCAAGCCTCCAAAAATGGAAAGAGCAATTTAAATCTTTCAGTGAAGGTATGTGATTATTGATCTGCAGTCACTAGAATTTTCATATGATTGATACCATCCTATAATTTAGGAATCAAGGTCCAAAGTGGCAAAGTACCAATCCGCTTCCTAGTGGAACTCCTAAACAGGAGACAGAGTATCATTCTCACAGGTCAGTGAAATGGCATATGTATGGCCAAGACCCTGTCCTTTACTCAAGCTGCATGCACTTTTCCAGGGTTTTCATTTGGAGGGCTGCTGGCATGTGCTGTGGCTGCCCTTGTGTGGAGATCTCCCTACATTAGTTCCGACCTCCTCAAGGAGAATCTGGCCTGCATCACATTTGGCCAGCCTCATGTCAGAGTGCCATTCCTACCAGACGTGGCCAGACAGCGGCCAGACATATTGTCCACCATACACTGCATCTACCACCATGATGATGCAGTGCCATATCTAATGAGTTTTCTGGATGAAAGCTGCAGTTCTGAAGCACAGTTGAAAGCCCAAGGTAGCAAGCCCATTTCTCATTACCCCATACCAGAAGAGCTGCGAGCTGTAAGTATAGTTAGATGCTTAATAGCTTTGCGGTGGACATGCATGATAATATGCTTATTCAACTTGATAGCCTTTCCATGATCCTGTCACTTCACTTCTGCTTAATCGCCTGATCAAGATACAGGAATTCATCTTACTGGTAAAATGCTATATTGTAATTATTTGCATTAATCACACTTTATTTTTTCAATTTGCTATAATCATGCATATAGGGTTCTGAAATGAAGTCTACAGCTGAAGAGGCCATGAAAGTTTTAACTGAGCTAAAATCACAATTGAGGGATATAGCTGCAGGGTTTAAATGTCCTGAGCAGTACACACTTTGCTCATCCACCTACAGCATATCCTGCAATAGTTCCAGTGGGCTGATGTTCACTGAGTTGGAGCAGCAACTTGTAAACCAGACCAATTATGCTCAAGCAGTTGAGCAGTTCAGCATCAAGTTGTTTGAACAAGTAAGCATTGCTTATTCGATCATAGTCTCATGCCCGGACCTCTGTTCACCCCTCACAGAACAACCTGGTGAATCAAGGCTATAGTGCTTTAATGATATTTATTAAGTAACTCAATTGCTCAGTTTCCAAGCAACTATTTTGATTTGATCTTTTTATTGCCATAGCCTTACTTTATATGAGCTTCTAGAGAGCAGTATCGACTGCTAGCTAATACAAACTGCTAATAAAACTTTGCTTTTCTCAATCTGTAATGGCATTTTTTGAACAATAATTACACAAACTTCACTAGGGTTAATTAAGCTTCTGAATAATATATGGTATGCCAGATCATTTGGTGAGGGTGTGAGCCCAAATTTGCCAATCACAATACTTACCTGAATATACAGTAAGTACATGCATTTGCAGTTCGTATCATTAGCTATTATTAATTTCCTTACAGCACTCCATGCCAGTCTTTCAAAAAGGAATCTTCCATGGCTGGCTGGATAGGACACCCAAGTACAGTCTCCCTGATGTTTCAAAACATCCTCCATCTGAGATAGATTATCTCAAGCCTTCTGTAGAAAAGGTGGAGATTCGCCACCATGGCAGTGAAACTGCAGTAGTGCTAGAGGGAAGCAATCTGTGGTTCTGTTCCCAAGTATCAATTGGAGGCTATTCACTGAAAACACCAGCATGTGACCTCAGTGGGTCCTCTATTCGGTTTAATGATCGCAAAGAAAAGGTCATGATTGTAACACAAGACGAGAAAGTGAGAGTCACTCTGGACAGCTATTTTTCCAAACTAGTGAAAAAGGAAATACCTGTGAATGAGAAGGTATAATAGTGAGGTTGCATGGAAAAAAGATGTTTAATTCTTATGTACGATAGGCATTTTGTTGTTTCTTCACTCCAGAGGTATGATGTTACAACCAGGCAGCAGCAGTTGGCTCGACTCACACCTCCCAAGTTACTTGAACTAGCATACTTGTGTGCATTGCTTGAACAACACCCACATGGCCAGCCTGTGCCATCTTCTCACAAGTATGAAGCAATTAGAAAGTTCATAGAAGATGCCGTGCATGTGGTACCATTTGAGAGCATCCTTTATGCAATTGCAAGTAGCAGTGATGACGTGGCTTCACTTTGTTTCAAAGCACTAAAAGCATTGCTCCACTCTGGATCTGGCTTCAATCTGCCACCATCACATCTAATGATAGAGGGTCTAAGATATGCAAGTGATCGATTTGCAAGTGGACTGCCATTGCCGATACTACAAAAGATGGAAGCAGAAGCCAAAGAGCAGCTCCCATATTTAGCTACTGCCACTGGATTATCCTCACTTGCCATAAATACTGAGGAGGTAACATTAACAATCCAACCACGTTACCTTAATACATCACTTCCCTCTTCCACTCAAAAGGGAATAGCTACAATGAAGCTGGAAGAGCTTAAATCCTCAAACATAGCTATAGCCCCAGTACATACAGAAAAAAATAATTTTTTAAGGAGATTAAATCAACAGCTAGTGCAGCAAGCCGATGAAATGGCTGCAAAAGGAAATTTTGAAGATACAGTGTGTGGGAAGGATATTAATTTACTGTATTCAATCAGCCAAACTTCCTTTCAACAAGATATCCCTTTTCTGAAATCTCCTATAGAGACTCTACTAGCTGGAAGAAAAGAATTAATTGGATTAGCAACAGCAGTTAAAAATGAAATGGCTAAATCATCCGAAGGTGCTCCCATGCTACAAGTTAAAACCCAGCAGCCAATAGCAAGAAGCCAGTATAACCAGATGATGTTAGAAACTGTTAACTGCATTCGAAAGAAAGAATTAGCGACATGTACATCACTTCTTGGCGGTTTCATGGAACAGCAAGAAATTGATATACCATTAGTAAAATCTCAACGAGATCCCTCAGAAGTTCTTCAGCTCTCAGCTGCAGCCACAGTAGGAGTGTGGGCACTATTCAGCCTTAATTATCCTGACGTTCAGCCAATGCTAGCAAAGTGCCAGGGTGATCAGCTCTTGGTGAAAATCGAAGACTATATCAGAGGCATTTATACTGGTGATCATCTGGCCCCTGAGGATAGCCAATATGCAGCCAAATTACAATTCATGGTACAAGGAATTACGAAAACAGTCACCTGCAACAGCCAGTATATCAGCTATTCCCTTGAGCGCCAACTCACTGAAGTGTGCAAGGAACGAAAAATAGATGCCTCAATTCCTTTGTCTACCCTCCTAAGCAAATGGGGAAAGCTCTTTAAGGAGAATATTCTCTCGCTCGTACTCCAATCCCATAGGCCCCTCATTGCTCGCTGGCTGAAGTGGGCCCTCATGATCCACGACCTTCGAGAGGAGCTGGCCAAATACACTGCAGTGGGTGTGGCTGGACTCGTCAATTCTGGCAAATCAGTACTTGTCAGCAGTCTCTTTGGTATCAAGGTAGTCATTTTAGATATGGATACAAATTCAAATGTGATGGTACCCAATAATTTATAGTGCGTGCATGGAATTCACTTAGTCTCTCTACCCCAGATCCCAGTTGGGACAACAGAGGCAAAACGTACCACAGTGCCTTTCATGTACAACCTTGATGAGAATGTTGAAGGGTTGGATGTGGTTGACTTCCCAGGAGTGGATGATGAGGACGACAGCATCCCAGACCTGGCAGACCTACTGGTCACCATTGCACAGATTGTCATCTTTGTGGTCGACTACAGGTTAGAATCCTTAAAAAGGCTGCTCACTGGTTATGGCATGTATGACGTTTATACCTACTTCCATTAATAAGGAAATTCAACACCCAATCAACCAAAAAGTGGCTGGAGAGGCTACAGAAAGAGAATGTACCAGTCCTGATCTGCCTGACATTTGCAGACAAGCTCTACGCAGAGAACATGAGTGAGGATGGCAAGCACCCCTCCAAGGAGTACATGGAATGTCTGATTAGAGATGAACTATCAGTGAGTTACTTCGCATTGGAGATGGAGTATTCTAAACAGGGGGCTGAATGGCGAATATATTATGCTCTCCCCTTAGACAAAGAAGAAGCTTGCCTCCAGCTCTTCCTTTGAGGTCAGGTTCTTCTCATTCAAGCAGGACCGTGACTCAGTGCTCAACTGTGAGAAGGGCCGGCAGAAGTTGAGGGAGGTGGGCATTGGAACACCCTTGGAGGTTGGGGACTGGCTGGTGGACATTTTCCGGAATGACTTTAAACAAGAGAGCCTCGCAAACCAGCTTGAGGCCTTTATACATTCACAACCTAGACCAGACTAATACTGTGTAGCGGAATCATGCATGCATACATGCTCATGCTATAGATACTGTAGATGTGAAACCATATAAACATTACACCCATCAAGTTTGAGGTCATTTAGTTTCTGTATCGCTTGTAGCTAGCTATTTGACTGTATGGCAATCCATGTATCCATATAGATAGCTACAATAGACCTTTTCTTGATTAATTGGAGCAAACCAAAATACATCGACCCTTACTCTTAGTTTTGAATGGTGGAGTTGTTCCGCTGGAGTTGCTATATAAGCTGTCCTTCTATCCCACATGCATATCTTTTAGTAGGAGGTTTTCTGGTTAATAAGTTAACTATAACAAGACTAAGTAATTAAATTTTATTTTGGTGTGCTACAAATAGCACATTTCTATTATTATTATAGCAAACAGTGGGACGACGCAGATATATATGACATTGTACTTCTTCCTACCTCAATGCACTGATCCTGCACATACAATCATGACCATATATTGTAGCTAGATGACTGAACTGTCTGTAGTTCCTGGCTTTGCTGCAAACCCAAGGTTTTGTGTTATAGGAGTGCTAGCACTCATGGTCCCTGCTTCAGCAAAATTGGGGAGTTATGTCGACCCCTTATATATGTTGCTTGACAGCTTGCTAGTTCATTAATTAATACGATGATAGTAAACAGTGCATGGTAGTACTGGTAAACAAAGCAGTAGCTACATAGCTACTATGTGACATACAGAGAGATCCAGAAAGCAGGACAGTGTGAATAACTGCATGTACAAAATAATAAAGACACATGTTTAAGGAAACTTGCTATTAATTTTGATAATATTACTAGTGGCTTTCGTCAAGAGGAAAGAATCCAGTCTTGGCCCCACTGCCACCTGCTACCACTGTCACAGTGGGTGAGTCCTGTTCACACATCGCCTCTGCTAGCTGTCTCTCTACCTGCTCAGTCTCGAGGTGAGGGCCTCCCAAGTGAGGGGCCACCTTCTTCCAGGAGCCAAACACCTCCACGACTCCTGCAGTGTGTGGTTTATGTGTGTTTGTAAACTTAATAGTCTTGTGTACATCATTGCTTAGAAGGACTAACCCGGTTCTAAACTAGGCGGTCCTGATTCCATTCCGTCTTGGCCCAGGTCTCTGCTCAGGCTGGGCATGGGCAGAGGACTAGTCTGAATAGTCTTGAGGGCCAAGTTCTGGGCCTCCAGTGGCTCAGAGAGCAGGTCCAACAGGGGGGCTTCTGTGGTCGAGAGCACCGCACTATGAGGAGCAAAATCTTCCTCGTTTCCACTCTGCCTGCTTCCTTGAGTATCCGATCTCCCCCTTCCTCCCTCTCCTGTGGTGGTACCGGGACTGGACAGCCCACTGGTGCTGACTGGGAGGTTCGATGGAGAGGTCAGGCTACCCGAGTAGATGACGGTGGTTGGCGGACTGGGAGAGAGTAATGCAGTTGGGAGCTGGTTGCCGGAGGAGTTGGTAGACTGGTAGGCCTTGAAGGAGAACTGTGGGCCCATCCACAGCCTCCTGCTGGGAGGGGCATGGGTGAGGATTTCCACCTGTGACAGCCACTCTCCGTCTGTCTTGGGACCTGTCTGTGTCTGTGTGCTGCCTTCTTCTGGAAACAGCAAAGGAAAATACAGGTAGAAACGTTATACACACACACACTTTCTAGTAAATTAATGTAGCATCATAAACTAATATTGGTTGATGATGATGGCCCATAGAGTATGTACATCTGACTCCACATGAAAGACTACTACAATAGCCAGTGGGGGACTCACTTGCTTTCTCACAGAATTTCCTGTACTCGCTGTAGGCCAGGACAAGAGGGTTACTGTCCCGGAGAGGGAGGGGCATAGAGCCCAAGGGAGGTTTACTGGGAGGGGAGAAAGAAGGTATACGTGGAATTAGCCTCAGGACCCATTTCCCCTCTCAAGTTTCAAGAGAGGGCCTGGTCCTAACATGAATACTGAATGCGTATAAACTGTACAGTCTGAGATCAGTTAATTATGTGTTACAAATGAAGAGAGCTGATATAATTATTATATATGTCTTAATGTCCTTATTATTCAAGTAACAAGTGTAGGGCCCAAAATCTTGTATTGCAGTACTCAATAGATTATACACATTATTATTATTGTAAATCTAGTAAGTCATCCAACACTATAAGCAAACAATACCCTCTGCACAGTGCATGTACCTATAATATCTGTGATGCCTATACATTGCTAGACACTGGACCTTGGACTAAGCATCTTCGTACCTGAGCAGTCTCCAGCACACCCTGGGATGGTGTCCCAGTTCGATGGGGGCATCCTCTCCCTCTGGCGCCTCAGTGGCCTTCCTGGGCTCCAGGAGGTGTTCTGTCAGCACTCCATGACTGCCCACCACATAGAGAGAATAGGAAGCAGTCTGCTCTGAGGAGTCTGTAGATAGGGAGGGGGAGAGGAGAGGGTGGGAGAGAGAAGGAGGAGGAGGAGGAGAGAAGTCAGGAGGGGAGAGGAGAGAATGTGGGATGCAGCAGGTTGTAGCTTCGGTCAAAACAAGCAAAATGTGTACGTACATGTTGGTTGGCCTCACTCCCAGGCCTCCATGCTCTGTGTGTATTGCATAACTGCACAGAGTGGGGAGGCCTGGGAACAAGGCTAGTACTTGGTCTTTCTAAGGAGCTGACTAAATCTTAGATTGCTCCTGGGCTACCTTTTCTCTCCCCGGCCCCAGGACATGGGGAGTCCTCTTCTACTTGAGAAGTAACTAAAAAGTATCTCCATGGAAGAGTCTAGCTGGAGTGATAACACTAGTATGGTAACTAGTATGAGGGCACAGACTTAAAACAGACTTCATTAAGAGTCCCACTCACCGTTCCTTCCCCGAGACGCCTCGCAGGGAGGGAAGACAGCGAACGTGGCCCTCACACAGAGGGCGTCTAGACCAGCCAGGGTGACGAATGGCTCCCCCGTGTCTGTCCGACTGAGAGGGGAGGCGGTGGTGCTGCTAGCAGGGATCTTGCTTGGAGCATCTCCTAGGGAGAGGGGATTGCTGGCATGAAATGTTACCAAAGAAGGATTCTCACAGGATCAATACTTGCATACCTGCAGTGGAGAGGTAGGGTTGCTTGATCTGCTGTAGGGCACTGACAGTAGCTGGAGTGGGTAGGGGAAGTCCCCTTGGGTTACTCCAATTACTGCCTCCCCCGTAGCTAGTGGCAACCGGTAGTGCAGAATAGTCTCTGGTGGCACTCTTTCTCTGGGCGGAGAGTGGGAATGGGTCTTGGCAAGATTGGCATGGGACTTTGTGGAGAAGGTCTCGATTCCAGCAGTGGTATGGAACCGGGACAGTTGATTAACCACTCTCGGAGAGGTGTGTGTCCTCTTGTTGATGACGCCTCCGTAAGGGGTGATGGGGAAGATGTGGGTGGTTCCGTTGAGGGTACTCGCGGCAACCCACCGACTGTCAGCACTGAAGCAAATGTCTTGTACCTGCAGAGGGAAGAGAAGAGAAGGAATACTCTTCCTCTGTCTGTAACCTCAAGTAGCTCTAAAAGTGCCATTATAAGGAATTTTAATCCTGAAACACATGCAAGCAGCAAGCTTAAATTTTAAACAGTATGTAACTTCTTATATGTAGGTTCATACTCAGGGATGCGCCTCTACTCCACATTGCCTACAGTACACATATGCCCTCATCAGGAGCTTATGAGTAATGCTTTGCAACGTTCATAAGCTCCTGGCTTTGCTCCAAGGGGATAGGTGGGGAGGGGGGTATGGCCACTTCAATGCACCATTAAAGAGGTTCTACCCTCTTGGCGAAGGCCTAGCAAGAACACTACAATCGTGGATACAACAGAACTCATGGTAGCCATTTCGATCTGCCCCGACCTCTCACCAGCCCGGAGGTGGCCCCTCTGAAGAGGGTGTAGAGGTGGTGGACTGCAGCCTCGGAGGAGAGCCAAGGGTGGGGGAGGATGCGGAACACGTGGAAGTGATGGCCCTCCGTGCTGGCCGAGACCAGGAGGGTGCCACTATTAGAGAGGAAAGGAATGGAGGAAGGAACTTGGCTCAATACTGCACTAGTCAACAGCAGTGATTTGAAAGTTTGAAAGTGACCAGATCATGATTGATTATCAGTTAATTTGTATGTATATACTTCCTTCCTGCTGTGACCCCACCCACCTTGGGTTGAATGCCAGCGCTGCCACGTGCACGTTGGGTCCAGTGTGGGCCACAAAGTGGGCAATGACTCCGGACTCCCTTCCCAGTTCCGACAGCCGTACCTGACGAGGGGGAGGGAGAAGAGAACGTGGAAATACATGTAAGTCTGTATCCTGATAACAAGGAATTAATTCCAAATTCAGAGAGGGTTGCTGCCTCATTTTAGCTTTATACCCAGGCCTTCCTGCCAAGATCTTATCTTGCAGCCATGGAGAAAAAGCGGGCTAACACAAGTGTGAGCCAGGAGGTGGCTGCTATGTAGCTCGGCTGGAACCAATGAATGGATTCCAGTGCTACTCACCTCTTGGGAGTGCTTCTGGCTGACATCGAGAATGGACACCACATTGGCAGTGGTCTGTTCAGGCTGCGGACAGCAGAGAGGAGTCAACAGGGAAGGAACATACGTAGTGTGTCAGTGTAGTGTGCAGTCCATACAATGTACATGTATATGTACTAGGGGGCCAATACAGGGCATTTGAGGGGAGCCTGAGCAAGTGCATGTGTGAAATAGCTACATTGTCAAGCATAATACAATAGTCTTTGTTCCAGGCAGACAATTATTTATTGTGCCATATATAATACTGAGTGTGTGTTGAAGCATGACTGCAGTTTCAGACTTACCCCCCAAAATTGTTGGTCAACAATACATTTAGCACTGCTACAGGAGACTAAGTATAATGAGACGTGGTACATGTACCTGGGAGGTGACATCGGCAGACTCCAGGGTGGGTGGCTGGGTCCTCCCTGCCAGCCCAGAGATGGTTTCAGCTGGAGGGCAGTGGGTGAGGTGTTTGAACGTGCACATGCACACATACACGCACACACACATGCACACACACACACACACACACACACACACACACACACACACTCACTGAGAGCAGAAAAGCCCTTCTTGACGTTCTTGAGGACAGTGGTGGCTACAGAGGGGGGCGTGGTGTCTGACATCCCACCCACACTCTGGTGCTTTGACACCAGCTGCACAGAGTGAAGTAATTACATCATACTACCACACATCATTGCTCCACAATTACAAATTCCATGCAACCTCATCAAAATCTTTACTGTACATATGTACTGAAGAACCCGTTGTTTTTGTTTCTAAAGCAGGGATTATCTGAGATAAGAATGAGGAGTGTAGTTGAAGATTTTGCAACTCCATTGCCTAATTTCTACACGAACAGCATAACATTTTATGAATGACACTGCTTTAGCATTGCTAGACAGTTTATGTTGAGGAGTAAAGCATGTACAGGCTGATACACGTTGGAGGATACAAACCCTATTTTATCAACACACACACACACATACTTTGGTCTCTGAGAAGGCCATCCATCTTGTTGCTAGGGCAACGGGGTTGCAGGGGTACCCAAGGGAGGGGTAGCCATCTGGGGGTTAAAGATAGCAAGATAACTAGACAAGGCAGTGACTCATTTTCTCCACAACTGTCACTCAAATAAATTCAAAAATCTACGGCATGAAGGTTTGACTACTAATATGTATGGTTGTGAGAGGAGAGTGGGAATGGGACTTAGTATACAGGTACAGGTTGTGAAAGGAGGCTGGGAATGAGACTTAGTAATACAGGTATAGGTTGTGAGAGCAGGCTGGGAATGAGACTTAGTAATACAGGTATAGGTTGTGAGAGGAGGCTGGGAATGAGACTTAGTAATACAGGTATAGGTTGTGAAAGGAGGCTGGGAATGAGACTTAGTAATACAGGTATAGGTTGTGAGAGGAGGCTGGGAATGAGACTTAGTAATACAGGTATAGGTTGCAAGAGGACGCTGGGAATGAGACTTACTCCATAAAATTGATGCAGAGCAAGGCTATTATAAGACTAAGTATTCTTACTCTAGCCAATAACACAATCAATTTTCAGGTACACAAGTTCACTCACTTCTGATTGAAAACTTGGTGTCGAGAGTTCCGGCATCCAACACCACAATTCTCTTTCGGAGAACCACCACCACCACTCTGCAGGGAGACATGACGTCTGGATCAATTCATGGGAAATGCTACAATGCCATCCTAGACTAAATGATTGAACCATATAATAGGGTTGACCCATCCACCAGGCACGTAGCAATTGGGGGTCCAGAAACATATCCCCCAGGGAAAGTTTGGTTCTTAAGAGTACAGCAGAATTGGGGGCAATATAGCCCCTACTTTATTAAAATTCTTTTTATGTACCAGTTAATCAGTCTGACCACTCAAATGTATGCATGCTGTGACTAATAATTACATTGGGTCATGTGATCACTCTACCTTCTGTACATTTGGTCATGTGATTCTGTATCATTCGGTCATGTGATCACCCCACCTTCAGTTACATTAGATCATGTGATCATCCTACCTTCTGTTGCATTTGAGATCCACAATTGTCTTAGGTCTGAAGGACATCTTGTGTACAACGCTGTCCCCTCCCCCGCCCCCCTTGTCCTCTCTCCTCCCCCCATCTTTGCTGCTCAGGGAGACGAAGTGGACAGTGGAGTAGGCCACTGCACCACTGCCATGCCTGGGGGGACGGGGAAGTGAGTGTGAGGAAGGGGGAGGGGGAGGCCATATGGTACATGTATATGTAGGGAAATGCTCTCTGCACTGAAGTCATGCAACGACAGACATACCAAAAATGTTGCTCTTCTTACTACTGTGTACATGTATAGCTGAAAATGCAGCTGTTAGTTGTTCCTTTTGGCAAGCTACCATATCTTAAAAACAGTGGCCTCTTTTCAGGCCACGTGGTTACTTCCCCTTTTCTCCCCCTCTGTGTGGCCTGGGAATGAGGCTAATCTTAACAGCTGCTACATGTACATGTATCTCGATCATCAGATGATACAATCTGTCCAAGTGAGACGAACAGGAAGGCTTTAGCCACACCCATCTCACCTTCCTTTCTTAACGATGGCCATGATGGGTCTCTGGCTGGCATACTTGTCTGGACTCACCCCCTCATAACCCTCAGGGGTTCTCAGCAGCCGTACCACCCGAGCCACCTCCCCCTCCCCCCGAACTGAGAAGACCTCCTGAGCATCGCCCCCCAGCTAAGTGTGTATGTGTGTGTGTGTGTGTGTGTGAGATTATCGGGGGAGAAAAACAAGTGGCTTAGGGTTGTGGCAGTGTGTGTGTGTGAGATTATCGGGGGAGAAAAACAAGTGGCTTAGGGTTGTGGCAGTGTGTGTGTGTGTGTGTGTGTGTGTGTGTGTGTGTGTGTATGTGTGTGTTGATAATGTGGACAGAAACAGCTGTAGGAATTTCACCATCCATGCCTCATAAAATTTGGCCTGTCACTGACTCTACCACACTTACACAACCTCCTACAGTGCCAGACCTAACAGACCATGCAAGACAACATCCTACAACACTAGTACCTTTTAGTCAGTTCCCCACCCAAACCTACTACTCAAGGACTTTAGGGGGTCTAGCTCATTTCTTACATTACTCTTACACTCACAGGCACCATCCAGACAGAGTAGCCTGAGGCAAAGCCCAGGATGAGCAACAGAGGGAGGAGGGGATCCTGAGCCGTGCCCCCGTGGTGCTCCATCGTCACATCTGCAGGGAGATGTACACATACAGTCACATGTGACGTGATACAGAGGGTCTGTGTGCAATATGACCATATACAAAACCTATGCAGCCTGACATGTTGCATGTACAGCCTCGTCCCCTCCCTACCCACCATTGATGTCTCCAGTCTCAAACAGGGCCCACAACACCCTCTCTCTTCTCTCCTCCTTCTGACCTGTCACTGCCTGGAAAGGGGAAGGGAAGGACGCTCTTAGTAAACTCCTTGGATACTATACATTAGGACAGCACCAATCAATGCGATTGGAAGGAGGGGAGAGGACACTGTAGCAGAGCGATAAATTCAAGACCACTGTCTATGACAGAGTGATGTCCATAGACAGCTAGTGAGAAGCAAAATAAAGATTATCAGCTGGCAGGATGTATGCTCTGTACTGTAAACCTGACCAGTTGTAGTATACACATGTATGTACCTGCGGCACGTAGTCTTGCAAGAACCCAAAGACATTCTGGATTGTACTCTGGTCACTGGAAATATAGATGAAAAAATTATGTAGGACTATGAACTTGTAACTAACAAATAAGCTACACACACACACGCACACGTAACAGTACTAACCTCGACCCTATGCTACTAGCCTCGTTAATTTCCCAGACTCTCCCTCCTACAAGCGACACAAGCCAAAGTGGACACCTGAGAATGAGGCTACTGCGCTACTACAAGACTACCTCCTGCTCAAGAGGGCAGTCTGCGTTCATAAGCAGTAGTCTGATGCTATAAAGACTATTCAGTGACAAGGTACTTCAAGGTACCTAGAATCTAAGGTATTTCATGTTTGACTCCGCAGTGAAAAGTACTAAAACCTTAGCATAATACCTTGCTGCCTCTGGGCTGATAATTTTGGGCACATTTTCACGTCTGTGAGAGGATCTTCTGCTCGCAGCTGCTTCAATGGACATCTCGAGAAGAAAAAGTTGTAAGCTTCCGCAAGGGGTTAAACTACTTTCACGTGTGCGTAAGCATCGTGAATGACATCATTTGTTATTGATGTAAATGGGAATTTCCCTTTGTGACAAACGTCACGGGAGGCGGGATCTAGACTGTGGGCGCATGGCTGCATGATCATGAACTGGTAGCGTTTTTTTTTTTGGTTTGCCAGCCCCGTCAAGTCACCGTGCAGTGAGTAACGCGCATGTAGCATCCTATCTCTTTAAATGGCCCAACAATTTGTATGCATGTATGCAGTGCTGAGCATGAGATGAATACACCCTGCATGGCAAATCTTTTGAGGTTTACAACACTAAATAATTTTCTGCTCTCAAACTCGTACAATGATGTTATTCCTCAATCTAGGCTCCATGCGATAATGCAGGGAGACGCCGACCTCTCACGGCAGTATGTCTCTGCACTCTCTATTCTATTTATTGCCCTCTTCATTGGGCTACCAATATGGTGGAAGACAACGGAAGTGTATAGGTGTCCACTTCCATATACGGAAATCAACAACTTGACTCATCAACAGGTCTATTCTAATGCTCTAAATTACATGCATTGAGTTCAGGGGCAAAGTACATGCACACATGCATGCACACATGCATGCATGAATATGCACACGTATGTACACACACACACACACAACAGGTTCCCAAACAAATTTCTTTCCAAATTTTTACTGCAATTCTTGGAAAAGAGGACACACAGCTGGAGGCAGTTGTCACCAAGCTACAGCAACACCTCAGTCCTAAGACAGGTGGGGAATGCAATTTACTTATCGAGCTATAAATTTACTCCACTAATGAACAGCAGGTGCTTTCAATGTGCATTGTTGTGACTTAGTCCTTACATGTATCGAATGTCCAGTTCTAGCTGGAGATACCAAGGTGAAGGTCCACTACGTTGTCAAGGCTTTGAGGCCAGGTAGGTGAGGTGTGCGTCATGCAGTGGTGGTTGATAATGTTGACTGTGTCGTACTGACAGATGTTGGCTCCAGCTCGAGACTAAGTGATGCAGCTGCTTCTAAATCATATGAAGGTGATATAGAATATTGTGATAATATCCTATAATATCACACTGCAGTCTTAAGTAATGTTTGTGTTACAGACCCTTTGAGGTTATCTGAGTGCATTTGCTACCATGGTATGACTATTGTAGTACATGTAGCTTGAGGGTATGAGTATGCATTGGATAACCTCATAGTCCTGTGGCATAAATGATTGTATAGCCTGGGGGGAATATTGTTAACATCCACTTCCTGTGTGTTAGTTGTGTGCCAGCATCCTTTGAAGGTAGCGAACAGGATAGATAAATAACATTGTACTGCGGCATCTCTCCACCTCTCCCCCGTGCTCAGAGTTCTCCTCTCTCGTGAAGACTCTTCTTCCTCCCTCCACCCTCGGCCACTACTCTATCTTCTTGGCCCCCAGGGGGGAGGGACAGGAGGGTGGGGCTAAAAAGAGACCCCAGATGTGGGTTAGCAGACACAGGCATGCCGTGGTGGAGACTGCAGTAGGTGTGTCACCGTGAGTGTGTATTGCTATTTAGCTATTTTCATCACTCACTCCACTCACTCACTCACTCACTCACTCACTCACTCACTCACTCACTCACTGACTTACCTACCACACTTGTTTACAGATGTATTTGAAGCAATTCCGATGGTAGTTGAGCTGGTTACTTCTGTATATGGAGACACGCAGCTGCTTCAGAAAGTGCTGACAAGTTCTGCTGGAAAGCAGCAGGATAGAGTAAGTGATTGATAGCTTGCTTCCACTGTCAACTTGACTTATTCTTTCACGACCCAGGCGGATGTCGAGAGCATGAGACAGCTGAGGGCCACTCAAGGTAAGTCCAGGAACTCCCTTCTCCCAGAGGATAGCTGCATGTACTCACAGGTCTTCCCAACTCTCCATGGAGATACAGAGCTATTCAAAAATGGAGTAATTTATAGAAAAGGCCTGGGAGCAAGTCTGCTCTGAGACCGAACTATCATTCACTCTAACAATTTCCAGGTCTGCTACCAACAGAAAGATCAGCATAAGGGGTAGAATGTGTTTATGCAGTAATATAATAAAGTGTCAGCTTGTAGCAATCAAGTGTCCAAAGATTGAGCAGTGTTGACAGCATTTTGCTCCTGCTGAGAGTAGTATGTGTAGGAGATCACTCAAGCATACTCTTTTCTACAGGTTACCAGATCTCCTTCACACTGCTAAATCCTGACCCTTCACAACTCAAAACTGACTGGAATATCAAGGAAATCACAGACAGTGAGTATTCTCCCTTCCATTTAATAGCTCTCTTTCAGTTTTCGTTTACTCTTTTTACTATTTCCATTATTATCACCCGTCCTTCCTCCAGCCATGTTGCTCCCTTTTCTTAGGCACCCTGGTATAGCTAGTCTTGGCAACTTTACAGTCAATTCACAGGTATGCAACAACTAACTCATTAATCACCTACTTTTGCCCATAAATCTATCTGAAGAAATCTTAGCTGCATGTATATCAAACTGCCAGCTCTTATTACCGTAATCTTCCGAAAATACGCCCATGGGCGATGAACTTTAGTGGCTACTCAAAGAGGGGGGTGGGCTTATTTTCGAGTGTTTTGGTACCTTATTTCACTCGAAAATAGGCCCACCCTATAAGTTAGTATACACCCACCCAGACATAACAGGATGTGAAGGGCTTCATAAGAAGCGCACTCGAAAATAGGCCCGCCCTATAAGTTAGTATACACCCACCCAGACATAACAAGATGTGAAGGGCTTCATAAGATTTGTTTGCACAAGTGTACTAAGAGCCAGAACAAAGTAACAACAATCTCTGTTCTCTGGAAAGCCATCCCACATCCACAAACTGAGTGACTTTTTCTTGAAACATTTATATAGTTATACTGTTTACCAGGCTTTTTTCAAAGCCAACACACACACAGAAGATTTCATTATGCAGCATGCTTGTGTGGTTAATGGGGTGGGCTTATTTTCGAGAGTAAATGACCCTCTACAATAACTTTTGGTTGAAGAGGGGGGTGGGCTTATTTTCGGGAGATTACGGTATACAGTTAGCATATCAGATTATTGTTATATATGAAGTCATATATGTTTGTCATTCACTGGCACTCTAATTATAGAGGTAGCAGATTATTGGTATGTGTGAAATTATACATGTTTATCATTCATAATATGTAATAGGTGTTGTACTATACTGATGTGAAGCTCCGCCCCAAGAAGGTGAAGTCACACTACGTCGTCTCCTCTACCCAGCTTCCTCCCATGATCAGCAGTGTGGAGTCGAAGCTAGGTCCGTAGCAAGAGTCACCCTTCCTCTGTTTAGTTTAGTTGGAAAAAGGCTAGTAGCTACCCCAAACAGTTGATACTAATTATGGGGACCCAGAGTATATAATGACAAGCATCATGTGATCTAGCTAGTAACTGGTTACTCCCCTTTCAGGAATGGGGATGGAAGTACAAGTACATGTCTTATCAGTGTTAAAAATTTGCCACTAACATAGCACTAACTATAACGGAAATAACTGGAATTATTGTAGAAATAGACTAGGCATGCAGAAACTTAATGCCTCAGGCTAGCTAGCTCTGTGTACGTAAACTTGGTAATGGCGGTACAGACGGTCTTCCCGGGAATTGGCGGGAATGCCTACTGTTGGGGGCAGAATTTAGCAATAAAATTATAACTTAATGACATCAGCAGGAAAGGAGTTCATCCATCTGACAGCGCCACATCTCTCCCCCCATCAGGGTCCGTGGTCTCCCAGTATCCCACGCTCAACTTCCTTGTCTACGTTCCCAAGAAATCAGAGCACCCACTGCACATACGAGATGCCAGTTCCAAAGACTCTGATGCCTTTCTAGTACCTCAGTGGGGCGGTGTTGTCATCTACAACCCCCTGGAGCTGGCTGGCTCAGTCCAAGACAAGAACACCTCTGTCCAGGACACGGGAACCAGACCCGTGCTCGTTAGGATGGAGGAGCTGATGCCCGTCTTTATTGGGCAGTTGAAGATGCTTCTGGGGGTGCCACTGAAGGTGAAGTGTTTGCTGTACATGTAATATTATTGTGTAGCGTAGAAAACTGCATTCACATGCTGCATTAAACTGTATGGTGAGTTTTACAAGAAATAGCTGGCTTTATCTGTGTCTCCACATGGCCAGCAACTGTTTGATGTCTTCTCTCCACTGCACAGGTGCCAGAAGTGGAATCATTCCAGTTTGCTACTGGAAGCAACATGGTGGCAGACTGGGTAGGTTTGAGTGTAGCACGTTTATCTTGAGAGAGTAATTACAGTTGGAATTGGCTAGGTCCCACTGGCAAGTGCTACCCGCAGGTTAGTAGCTATATAAAGCTTGCCTACTGCTCCAGTAGCATCTGACTAGTAATCAGAAGGTCCTGGGTTCAATTCCCAGCTGGGCTCTGATTTTTTTCAGAATTTCTTTACAGAATTTCTTTACTCTCTTATGATTTGCATAATAAGTATGTAATAGCTCACTAGCTAAGAAACAGCTAATAATCCATAATACAAGCATTTTTTGTAGCTAGCTGTACATTGGCCCTTGATATACTTACAAAATAATTTATGGCTGATTTTATGCACACATGATCACATCTTTCAGCAAGTAGACAAGCTGTTGATCTCCAAGATGGCCGAAAGCATTTCCATGGCAACAGGTTCTCTAATCTCATTGGTGCAACTGCTGGACAAAGTCAAGAACATGGTCATCAGTGATCACATACAACAAGAGGTCAGAGAAAAGAGCAAATAGCAAAAGTAGAGACCCATGACACCTACTGGGTGTATGATAGCCTTTCTATAGCTTCCCAACTCCCGCCTAGCCTCGCTCCCAGGCCTTCACCCCAGCTTTTGTCGCTTGCAGTACAAAAGCGACCTTTTCTGTGTGTGGGGGGGGGGGAGCCTGGGAATGAAGCTACATGTAACTCCCTCCATTTACTTTACATGAAGTAAAAATCTGGGGGTGGGGGAACAAGGTTATGAATTTTCATGATTCAGAACAGATGATAGGCAAGCAAAGTTAAATGCTATCACCACGTTGCTCAGTTACAATGTCAAATTGCGTTTTATACTTTTGTGTGCAGGTGCTGTTATCTCTGCACTCTATTCAGAAGGTCAGCCAAAAGAAACTGATGCGTCTGCTATTTAGCAGAGTTATGGTATCCCTTATTTTTTCTCTCAGTGCTACCAGCTTGCAGCTGAGAGTGACTTAGAGGGTGCATACATATCAGCAAAGAAGGCAATGCTGTCAGCAGGTAAAGCTGTACCAATGCACATAATAGTGTCTTTGGGCTAATGTGGTGAACCTCAGTGGGGTAAGCATTGTGGGTGTGGCCATGGACCTTTCCTTTTGTTTAGGAGTGAAGTTTGTAGTAATCCTTGTTTTATTTCCCATCTCTTCAGAGGCAGCGTTCTTTGACCCTTCCATTCTCGAACTGCTGTACTTTCCTGATGACCAGAAGTGAGTTTGAAATCCCCATCTTTTTATCATGCTCCTACACATGAACACGCACCATAAATGCATAGCCTCGTACCCGCACCCAGATTTTATCTCACAGCCGGGGAGTTTGCAAAACGTAAACTCTCCGATTTTTCTCCACGGCCGTATAAAGTCCTGTACGCAATACGCACACATACATGCACACAAAATTCTCTTCCCCCAGGTTTGCGATCTACATACCTTTGTTCCTTCCAATCAGCATTCCCATTGCACTTTCCTCAGTGGCGGCTTTCAAGTGGGTCCTCAAGACACTCAAATCGAGGACAGCCACAAAATCCAAGCAGGAATGAGAGCCTAGCATTGTTACATCACTGCACCTCCTGTAGTTCTGTAAATGCCACAATTTTTTCCTCACCTGTACCTGTTTGTACTATATGACTTGGGGTCACACGTAATAATATTATCTGATCCCTGGGCGGATCGAGGGGGGGGGGGGGGGCAGCCCCCCTCAGCCTAGTGTATTATTTTTTTAGTACTATTATATCAGCTCTAGCCCTTACGAGCATAGTATACTTACTGTCATGTGACAGTACTGCGGTTTTAAATCGGCTCTAGTTCTCTCAATACGGGGTTATGAATTGATTAATACACATTGTCAGGGTGAAGTTTTTGGAGTGCTGGGGGGAGATAAAAATACGTACTGTATAGTCAAAAGAGTATGATTTCTACTTGAAGGTGCATGATATTCCATTATACACATTTTAATTATCACCATCAAGTTCAGCAAGCAGGTAATCTATTATTAATGTACTGTGGCTGTATTTTCATTTATAGGGGCCTAGCTACTGGAATAATAAATTAATATTGTCACTCTGTATCAGGTGTGTCTGCTATTAATATTAAACACTACTGCTTACAGTTAGCTAATACTACTGTGATCTGGCAGGCTTTGGGATTTGAAACTGTGATTTTTTAAACATTTGCGGCCACATGTCACCCAAGTTCAGAAGGTCTCATCTACAGCAGTGTCCGGTAGTATGGGGTAAAAGACAAAGGAACTCCCACCCCCATTCAGAGCTTCCTCCTCAAACAAAAGCTGATCAAGCATGAAGTCACAAATCGAAGGTAGCTAGCTATGTCTGTCAGCCTATTCCTACCATTATAGCTAGCTCAAAAAGAAAGCCTATACTGAGAGACTCGTGATCAATTTGTCATACAAAGTGCCTTAGATGCCACCATACTCAAAATAAAAGGTGGCATGTCTTAGCTATTGCATTATACAGGCAAGTTTCATTATTATGAGGTACGATGCACTAGCCTCATTCACCCCAACTTATTAGTACTGCATGGGTAGCAGGTGCATATATAGCTAGCTATACAGGACAAAAGGATGAACTTCAAGAGGGAGAAGCCAAAATAGGCGCATGAAAACAAAGTAGTAGTGCGGAGCCTGGGAACAAGGCTATGGTGCAATAGCCCATTAATAATTGGTGCTTATAATGAGGCAGTACTGTAGTTTGTATGCTGCATGTATTTTGACTCCTGACTCTCGATGTACCAACAAAAGAATGTAAGTCTGATAATGATGTGTGAACCTATTGAGGTTCAACTCTTGAGGTTCAACGCTTACGGGTATACCCTATTGAGGTTCAACTCGCAGACGGTTGGGGTTTATAATACTGAATTTGACACACGTTTGACGGATTGTCGAAATGGTGCGCTCGTTTGCAGACTGGGGTTCGGAGCGTTATCTCCCCAAGGTGATCAAGTCGGGGATTGGGCCCCCTGTACACATATTGATCTTCGACTTTCTACGTCCTAGTAGCAGAACGCCGGTTCTTTCTTCGGATCCCGAAGCTGAATGGACGACTGGGCACGTTGCGGTGCCCACCGTGATTCCCAGTCTCGCCTATCCAACGCTTCTGGGGCAGCCATACCTCTACAAGTATATCTGACCCTGCAGGAGGGATGGGAAGCTCACTAGGCGTTTTTTTTCTCCCTCCAACTAGGCCTGGGAAGAATTAAGTTTATAAGTTTGGCTGTCCGAGAGGGAGGGAGGCTAGCTTTTTTTTTCCAACTAGGCCTGGGAAGAATTGCCAGGTTTATAAGTTTGATTATCCAGGAGGGAGGGATGCTAGTTGTTTTTTTTTCTCCAACTTAAGTTGTTTCTCTTTATAGAAATACCACGAAGAGTCATCTCTCTATCAGTACTAAGCCTGGGAAGAATTATTTGACAACCCAGGAGCTAGCTACAGGCTTCTTTTCCCCCCTCCAAGTGATTCAAAGTTGTTTCTCTTTATTGAAATACCACAGATAGTCTAAGCCTGGGAAAATTGTTTAGAAGTTTGACCGTCCAGGAGGTTTCCCCCTCCAACTTAAGTTGTTTCTCTTTATAAAAATACCACAAATGTTTTAGTCATCTATCTATCAGTAGTAAGCCTGGGAAGAATTGTTTGCTCGTCAAGGGGCTATAGCTATAGGCTTCCTTTTTTTCTCTCCAATTCAGTAAAGTTGTTTCGAAATGCCACAAAATTTAATAGCCATCTATCTATCACAAGCTATAAGCCTGGGAATTTTTTGTTCAAGTCTGACAGCAGCAGGCTGAAGGCTACTGAATTATTCATTAGCTACAAGCTGCTACACACACTGAATACTAACAAAATAGCTGGAATGGCAAGTTATTAGGAAAAGCACATGTCACTAGCAGTATAAGCCCTAGCTTGTAGTGGGTTTTATGAGTTCCTTTTTTTATGTTAAAGCTGAAACAGGCAAAACTTGTACAGCAGGGTCCCAATAGCATAGCTAATGATTGCTAGTGTTAAGGAACCACAAAAAAAAATTAAAGAGCAAAACAAATAAAAACAGAAACAAAGAAAAGTTTATGACCATACAATTTACAGCAGTAATTTTAAATGAACTAGTACTAATGGTAGAATATGACACAAAATTCTGGGGTAAACTGTTTTACAGTTTTACAGAACTACTAAAAAGTAGTTAAATAAAAACAGTTTGTTTTTATTTTTTATTATCACTTGGCACTGTAACTATAGAAATTTATGCAAATGACACACAATATAGCACTATAATGGCTAATTTTGCATGTGTGCCCAAAAATCAGTTTTAAATAGTGATACAGAAAAACAAGCCAAGGGAACATGTGAAAAAAAATGTATTCCAGTTACAAATAGTACAAGGTACAAAGGAATTATAATATTATATAGAAGTTACTTGTGTGTGCATAGGGACAAAGGACTGATAATGCTGTGATCTTGTGACTCTGGAGCTTGCTCAACAAAAATGCCAGTCAGGGAATAAAACAGGCCATGTACTATTTTAAACACAGTTCTTAAGCCCAGGTATAGCTGTAGAGAAGGCTGAGAAAATAACTGTAACAGATCCACTGCTTTACACACATTCTAAGTGTGAACTTTTGTACATTCTCAAGAGTCTTTAAATTTATTTCACTGTTTTGTGAGTGCTCCAGACTTGGCTCGCATACTCGAGGTGAAGACGAACAAGTGAAACATACATCTGAAATAGGCTCTCAGGCCAGAGGTAACTGTACAAGCAGGCTATCAACTCTCAAATCCTCTAGCTTTCTAGAAGGGCATGGTGAGGAACTGAATCGAATGCTTTTCTAAAGTCAAAAAATACCGCTCCAACTTCTTTTCCTCTTTCAAGCATCTCAATGTGAGTATATAGTTTCCAGTAGGGTTGTTACTGTTGACTTTCCCCTCTGAAAACTCCCTGTGAATCAGAGATTTGCTGCGTCTCCATCAGATATTGTAACAAAGGTTCACAATTTGCCTCTCCAGACGTTTGCTCAATATTGACCCTGATGACTCAGTAGTAGTTGCCCTTCGGAATAAAGTGTTTCCGCTTTTGCATTGCATGTTTTAAGTCCTTTGATAGCCAAGGGAGATTCATGCGTCTACATAGAATACCCTTTATTTGCAGATTTTGGAATAGGTACTGTTTTCACGTCACTGGGAAACATCCAGTTGAAATTGACTGATTAGTGACTGGGGCAGCAATGTTTGCAGCGGCGAACTTCAACATCCTACCAGAAATTGAGTCATGCAGGGCCACTTGCTTTAGAAACATCTATGGATTGTAGAAGACACTTATATAACCTCCTCCTCTGTACATAACAGACTTTCTGGGCCTCCTTCAGGCAATATAATTATAATTCCAGGTGTTTAGCAGACTCAAAGGAGCCATATAGGGGTGGCAATGAGGTAGTGAAGCATTTAGAGAAGTAATTGTTTCAACATGTTTGCATTGTCCAGCTGATTGTCTGCACATGTACCATCAGACTGTTGCATTGATGGTATTGTACATGTGGCCAAATCCTTCCTGAAGAGCTTCATTGTTTTCCAAAACCGGTTTTTGTTTCCAGTGTTAATGTTCCTCGAAAAGAAACACTTTCTCAATATTGATTAAGCATGTCTTTATATTTTTCTCCAGCGCTCAGTTGACCCTGATGACTCAGTAGTAGTTGCCCTTCGGAATAAAGTGTTTCCGCTTTTGCATTGCATGTTTTAAGTCCTTTGATAGCCAAGGGAGATTCATGCGTCTACATAGAATACCCTTTGACAGGTTTCCATGGTAGTCTTGAAAACATTTTCCCAGTTTTGTAGAGCTTGATTTACATCATGGGTATCCAGCAAGTGTTCCCAATCAACATCAGCCAGTAGTCTGTTTGCTTGTCAAAATCAGCTTGAGAATACCTTCAAACTGGTGGTGAGTCTGGTAACTGCGCCACCCATTTAAAAAAAGTTTGAATTTGCTTATGGGTTTCATTATGGTGCCCCCGTAAAACCAATTATGTGACGTCACCAACAAGTACGTGACTGCACTGGGGACCACGCTCGCACTATCAATAAGCCTGCCTAGGCGAGAATAAAGAGGATTTTGGCTGGATAAGTGTCACAGGTTAGTTTCTCATCTCCTGTATCCGTGGAATGTAGATCTTAATATGACGTCATTGATAAGCTAGGTCTCCGGTAAATTATAAGGGGCCAATAAGCTTATTAGCCACAGCGGCTGTGGGGACAGGTTTGTAAGAAACCAATGGATTTTTCAGGAGCCAATTGCTGGGTAGCCTCATAAATCCAAAGCTCGTGTGCATGTCTGTGGGCTACATGTATAGAGCGGTTGCAACTACGACATGAAAATATGAGTAATTCACTTCCGTGTTGCCAAAAGACGTGTTCAATGGCAGCTGAATGGAAGTTGTTGCGATACTCACACTGTAGTTGGCAGATTCATTTGAAGCACCCCACAGCGAGCGATAGTTGACATACTTAGCTAAAAGTATAAATAATCAAGCTCCTCATATTTCACTATAGAACCCAAAATATTCTTGCCACAAGAAGTGATCTATGGGAAGACTCACCTTGCCGACTGGGGGATGGTTTATCCATTTCTGCAGGTCCTAGCAGGCACCATTGTTGAAGTAATTATCTTGCAAACCTATTAACCACTGAACCAAAAGATCTACTCCACCTTCCCTCCCTCCCTCTCCCTCCCTCCGAGGTTGTTATTTTGTTTTTTTGCCCCCAGAGCCCCTTGGGGCGACAGACTTAAGCCTCATCCCAAACCAGGAACACCTGTCATTACAACCTCCTCTTCCGAAGAGGAGTTTAACCCCAAGAATTTGATACAGGTAGCTAACAGTGGACCATTGAGTGAATTTACAAATAGTATAGACTTTACAGACTTTCATTTTTCCAACTCAGCTGAGCATGGTGAAGTCACCCTGAAAAGGACAAGTGACAACCGCAATGAGTGAAAAACGTCCGAAATCGGGGACCCGTCGTGAAAACACCCTACTGATGGGGGACCTCTTCATCCCCCGACACCCACGTTCGCCCCCTCCCGCCAACTTCCCTCGGCAGCTGAGGAACTCCACACTCCACTCAGACTGGAGGACATCGAGACCAGCTCTACTCTTTCAATCCAGCAGGTCACCGAGTCGCTGCAAAACGAGCCTCCAGATCTGCGCAGCTTAGCCGACGATCTCCAGCTTGTTGACAAGGGTACGGTCCCACTGCCTTCGTACGAACAAGGCAGGAAGGAGGATGACGACAGAACCCCCACCCCAACCGATTGGAGTGCTGCCCCACCCCAGGCCTATCCCACTACTCCTTCCAAGTATGCTCCGCCCCTCCAACCGCTGACCTTCACTCCTCTCAGAGATGCCCCCAGCCCCACAGCTGTAGCAAAAATGCCCCCTCATCTACAGCCCTCTCCTAAGCTGCCACCTAGGAGTCCATTTTTTCCTGGAAAACCCGCCATTCACAGTCCAAAGTCTCTCCTACCAGCACAAGATTCTTTCTCTTCTGAGCAGTCTCATTCCTCTTTGTTAGGGCAATTTCCATCCGGAACCAATCCCGGGAATCAGTTTCCACCCATTGAGGACAACTCTTTGATATCCTATCCCCGTTCCGTAAGCCCAAATTTGAAAGCTCTACTTCAGAAGACGATGCTAACAACAGCAGCCCATCCCAATTAGCAACAATGACAAGCCAAACCTCAGACGTGGCTCCTCGACCCGAAAGCAGTCCACCCCTTTTGAGTTCTGAAGAGCAGCCAATTTCATCTCACACTATTGCTCAGACCCCAGAACGAGCAGAACCCAAGCCTCATCCCAAACCAGGAACACCTGTCATTACAACCTCCTCTTCCGAAGAGGAGTTTAACCCCAAGCAAATTGCATTACCACAGGGCCAAAACCCAGTTGGTCTAGCAGAATCCCCCAAGGTAGCCACATCAACTACTTTTGAGCCACAACAGAAACCACACCAACAATTGGACACAGCTACAACTGAGCTTGGGTATTCATCGTCGAGCGGTGAAACCGAGGGTAGCACTGACACTACCGATGGGGGACCTCTTCATCCCCCGACACCCACGTTCGCCCCCTCCCGCCAACTTCCCTCGGCAGCTGAGGAACTCCACACTCCACTCAGACTGGAGGACATCGAGACCAGCTCTACTCTTTCAATCCAGCAGGTCACCGAGTCGCTGCAAAACGAGCCTCCAGATCTGCGCAGCTTAGCCGACGATCTCCAGCTTGTTGACAAGGGTACGGTCCCACTGCCTTCGTACGAACAAGGCAGGAAGGAGGATGACGACAGAACCCCCACCCCAACCGATTGGAGTGCTGCCCCACCCCAGGCCTATCCCACTACTCCTTCCAAGTATGCTCCGCCCCTCCAACCGCTGACCTTCACTCCTCTCAGAGATGCCCCCAGCCCCACAGCTGTAGCAAAAATGCCCCCTCATCTACAGCCCTCTCCTAAGCTGCCACCTAGGAGTCCATTTTTTCCTGGAAAACCCGCCATTCACAGTCCAAAGTCTCTCCTACCAGCACAAGATTCTTTCTCTTCTGAGCAGTCTCATTCCTCTTTGTTAGGGCAATTTCCATCCGGAATCAATCCCGGGAATCAGTTTCCACCCATTGAGGACAACTCTTTGATATCCTATCGTCCAGACTATCTGGAACCGAAATTGAAATCACTGGAAGAGCAACTTACAACAGCCCTACAAGCCAAGGCCAACCTCGAGGGCCAACTTGAGAGTGTTGTAGACGAGTGCAAGGCAACTCTGAAAGACAGAGCCCAGCTGCAGTCCAAGCTAGCCAGAGCCGAGGCGCTATTGGCTGAAGCCAGAGAGAGGGAGAGAAGTCAGCAGGCAGGTCCCAGAAGGCAGGGGGAGAGGACGCCTACAGACAAGGAACTTGAGCACTTGAGAGCTGACGTAAGGAGAGCGGAAGGTGCACTTGAGAAGGAGCAGAAGGCATCAGCAGCTCTCAGGAACGAAGCTGCCAGAGAGAAGCAGCGAGCGCGGAGGGTGCAGAATGAGCTAGCAGAGGCTCAAGAGACTCTCGTGGCCCAGGAGACAAAGATCGGTGACCTCCAGGGGAAGGTGGGAATGCTACAAGGAGAAGTCGACAGAAACACTGAGGAGAACCAAGAAGCCCAGTTGAAGCTTTCTTCTCTTCAGGCGAGCTACGATGCACTGGAAGGAACAAAGGGATGGATTCACAACCAGTTGCAGGACGCCCTCAAATCGAAACTGAAACTCCAGGAGGACCTCAGAGACGCAAAGGCTACCACAATTGCTCAGAGCATCAAACTGGACCAGCTCTCGGCCGAGAACGCAGTCTTTCGGCAGCAGGTGACTAAACTCCAGAAGGGGGTGCTCCAGGACAAGGCTAAACTGGTGAGCGAGCTGGAGGCTATCGAGGCTGATGTACTCTCCAGGGAGGACTCCTACACTCACATTGTGGCGGAGAAGGCCCAACTGGAGGGCCTTGCCCACATGAGAGCAGAGGATATCGAGAAACTGAATTTCGATCTCGCCAAGACCCGGGTTGACAAGGAAGAAGTCGAACAGGAGTTGGATGTGGTGAAAGCTGAGAGGGACGAACTCTCCCTCCAGGCAGAGAATTTCAAAAGAGAGAAGAAGGCTCTTGGCGACAAGCTTCGCTCTGCTGAGCAGGAACTGGAGGCGAAAGAGTCGGATTTGATGGAACTGGAGAAGGTAAAAGCGACTCTTCAGGAGCGTTTGAGACGGTCTGAAGCAGCCATTGTCAACAAGGAAGGTACGATGCAGGGATTAAAGGATGCCAAGGATATCGTCAAGCACGAGCTTGAGATGGTGAAGCAGGCGAGAGCCACGGTAGAGGGACAGCTGAACGAAGCTAAGAAAGAGACGGCTGAACTGGAGGCTGAGCTTGCAGCTGCTCTCGATGAAAATGCTGAGAAAGACGCCAGAATAAAGGCCATGGTTCAGACTCAGCAATCCAGTGCCACCGAGAGAGAATCACTGCAGTCTCAGCTCTTAGAGAGAGACGCTCAATTGACACAGAAGATACAGGAGCAGAAACTGCTGGAGGCCCAGTCCAGAGAACTCCTGGACCAGTTCAAGGCTTTGCAGGGCCAATTCCGGTCCATTGCTGCCCGAAGCGGTACGGTACAGGACAGTGTAGCTGAGAAAGACCGCATCATCACTGGCATGGCTGCCGAGAAGGACAGAGCAGAGCAAGAAGCGATGGACTCTAAAAAGAAGTGTGAGCAACTCCAGAGTAAGGTGGACCAGCTCCAGCAGGATAAAGCCCGCCTGGAGGGACAGCTAGATGTCTCTTCGGGAACCAGCCTAGAGGAGTTTCAGAAGGCAGCCCAAGACAAGGCCAGCCTCCAGGCGGAGCTGAACTCCCTCAAAGTTAGGCACCAACACGAGATGATAAAGACCCAGGGGAAGGTCGGTCAGCTTGAGTCCGAGCTCAAGACAGCCAGAAAAGAAGCAGCGAAGGCCGAACGACAGCTGCATAAAGCTCTGCAGGGTAGGGACGAGAAACTCGACGAGTTCAAGGAGTCAAGATCGAAGACTGAAGCTAGGGTGCAGGAGGTGAGTGCAAAGCTGGCTCAGGTGATGCATGAAAAGGAAGCCCTGGAGGGTGCCCTGAAGTCCTACGACAGAAGGATTGGGAGTCTAGAGGCTAGGAATGAGCAGCTTGCCAAGCAGAACCAAGACCTCGTAGAGCAATTACAACAGGAACTCACTCAGAAGGGAGAAATTGAGCGAGCAAGCGGCATGGTTGCCCTGAAGCTAAAGCAAAACGCTGAAGAGAAGGAGAAACAGCTTCAAGAGCAGATTAGAGATCTCTCGCTGGAGGTAGAGAGACTCCGCGGTAGACTTACAGGCGTCTCAACCACCCAAGTTGCAATAAGGGACCACACGGGTGCGCTGGAAGCCGCCTTAGCCGAGAGGGAGTCCTCACTCGTTAAGCTCTCAGCACAGGCACAGAAGGCCCTACAGGAGAAGGAGATGGAGGACCACGAATTCTCGAGCCAGATCTCTTCCCTGCAGGAGCAGCTGGGAGCTCTGCGCAGGGAAACTAGAGCAGCTGGTGAGGAAGCGGCCTCTGAAAAGAAGCGAGCTGATGGTTTGGAGCAAGAGTTGATCCAACACAAGTCCGAGATAGCCAGCCTCAGAGCAGCAAAAACTGTGAGCGGTAGCATACCAGTTTTAGAGGGTGAGATCGCCGAGCTGACGAGAGCCAGGAGCGAGCTACAAATAGAAGTCGGGAGCTTAAAGTCACAGCTGGTGGTGGTTAGGACGTCGGGAGAGAGCGTGCGCAGAGAGCTGGCTGACAAGGACTCAAAGCTGGGGATCTTGCAGAGGGAGCTGGAGGGGGCGCAGCTGCAGGGGAGTCAGGCTGAGGAGGAGATACAGCAGCTACAGCAGCGCCTTAAGGTGGGGACTTTAATAATATACGTGTACCTAGGTTAATTACCCACACTGTGTGCCTTAGACGAACCCATAAGTATTTTGAATATAAATATAGGTTAATTACCTCTACTATGTGCCTTAGACGAACCCATAAGCAGTTTTGAGCATCAGGTATCTATCTATATTAACCTAGAAGCTTACCCGCTACGGCCATCAATTCCACTATATTATGTACCTGCTAATTAGGATATGTGCTACATTGCACTGATGAAAACTAAAACAGCTGTCTACAGTCTACACTGGTTGACTTTTGTCTCTTATGTACATGTATATTTGAGTGGGTGGGGAAACAGAGAGGGGTGCCAGTTGTTGATTCTTCACACAAATCATACATACAAGGGTCTGCATGACATCATCAGGCATCACCTGCATTTAGTAATTGTTGCGCAGTAATAACATTGAGCCATGTACGCAAGGTCCGAAAGTTGACCTCAACTCATGCTATAGATGGTAGACTACTTTACAGCGACTTTCAGCAAAAAGGGGAAGTGACATGGGATGTAATGTACGCTATATACCTAAGACCCCTATAGTCGTATATTTGTCATTGGAGTGGTGATACAGTCAACCAAGGGGGCGAAATTATACAGTAAGGGGAGGGATTGGTCCTGTCCCCACTGCATGGGGGTAGACAATTTGTTTTAGTGCTTATGTGAACTTGCATCTCCTCCCCCCCTCCCTCCCAGGTAGCTGAGGAGCGTCATGCAGTAGAAGTGGAGACTCTGAGGCGAGCCTTGAGTGAGGTGGAGGCCGAGAGGGGAGGAGAGGGTAGCTCTGGGACGGGGGATTCCAGGTTAGGGGGCGTGTTCGATGCCAGCCTCTCTACCATTGGTGTGGAGGAGACAGACAGAGCCCACGCTCTTTCAGGTATAGCCCACCCCTGTACCCTAGTAAGTGTGTGTGTGTGTGCACGTGTGTTTGTGTGTGTGTTACATGTGTATGCATGGCTATCAGTATCAGACACCACTATGCTGTAAATGTCCAGAGGGATCATCTGCCCTGATTAAACATTTCACGGTGCTAGGTAGATTCATTCCCAGGCCAGCCGGCTACCACTTATCCTCGTTACCATGGAGGCCTCCCCGCTCTGTGTATTACGTAATGCGGGTGAGTGAAGTCTCTCACTCACTCGTATTACATGTACATACATGTAATACACGGAGTGGGGAGACCTTGTATCTTTTCTCAGTCAGCATTGTTTGGCAAATAGCCAACTGAGCAGCAGCCCTCTGTGAAATGGGGTACTACACATACTCATCTTCACTACAATGACCACATGTACATGTACATAGATAGGACCAACTTCCTAATAACATGTAGTTTGTGGCTGTTTGGTCATCCGGTTTGCATCTTCCCCTCCCGCTCCTCCACCAGACGTCTCAGCTGGTACCCAGGACTCGGAGGATATCGCAGGAAGAAGTGAAGTGGAGAAGGTCGAGAGGTCAGTGATGCCACTTATTATTCATATCCTAGCAATATATATTATGCGCTCCTGTGTATGTGTGTGTGTAAACGCGTGTGTGTGTGTGCGCAGTGCGTCTATGCTTTTAGTTGAGGGTATCTAATGTTTTGATACACACGTACTTCTTGTCCATTTTCAGTTGTGATTGAAAAATAATTGTCAGTTCATAGGTTTTTTCAAAGCATGTGGAATTTTCAGCTGCTAGACTGAGTGTTCATTTTGGTGATGTTGCTGACCCTAAGATATCTGCAACTAGCGTCATGAATGCGAGTTCAACATTTGTCCCGTCTTTGGCACTGACCTCGAAGAACAACAGTCCGTTCTCATCTGCAAATTCCTTTGCAGAGACGTAATCAACTTCTCTCTTGTCTGTCAGATCACACTTGGTGCCCACTAGCAACACTTTCTTGGTAGTCGATTGATAGACCTCACTAGACAAATCCGATAAAAGGTCATTTTTCTTACTCTCTTCAATGAATTCCTTTGTCTGCTCCCACGAGTGTCTGTTTGCCACACTGTACGCAAACACTATACCATTGGAACGTCCAAAGCTACGTCCACAGATGGTGTTCAGTTGTGCGTAGTCAGAAACTTGTACATGTATTTGCCACGGTTTTTCAAGCTGAAAAACTTGTAGTCTAATTCGGCGATCATTCAAGCGCACACTTCGCCACATATAATCTGGTGTGACAGCAGTCGTAAGAGGCTCCCATATTATGGTGTCTCCCCAAAAGCCTTTGCAAAATCGTCCAATTAAACAGGTGCACCCCACTCGGTCCTTTCGGTGATTGACAGGAGGACAAACAAGTAGTCTCATGTAAACATCGGAGGCATCATTGTCACTCCGACCCCTTGTCTCCGAGCTTGTATGAGTACTCTGAGAGCGTGTGAAAAAGTTTCCCATTATTATGTTGTAAGCCTTGTCACATTAGCTACACGCTTTTTCTGTATTGAGACTCTGAGCACCAATTATATATAGAATTGGAATACGTAATGGCTATATATAGACGTTGCTACCAAATTAAGAAGCTAACCGCATTGCTGAGCGCTAATATGCTGAGGTCGTCCCCTGGCTCGAAGGGCAAGCCACGGGTTAGCGCAGAGAGAGTTTTACCATTCCAAGGGATGCTTATTACAGCTCCAAGGTTTAATAGTACAGTTTGTGTAGCCATAGATAATAGAGACGTGCTCTATTATCTATGGTGTAGCCTCTATGAACGCTGGAGACGGACGGTGCGATCGAGCGACAAAAGTAGCGCGTGTCTCTGCTCTCCCGCGGTAGCTAGCCATGATTGATCTTGCCACTGAAACGTCATCTCCGTAGTTTTTTTCGTAGCTTCTCTGGCATCACTCAAGTCTCGCAACGATACTCGCTCAAATATTCTTGCGACTGTCTGGCTCGCGAAAATATTAAGCCCCGCCCATCGTGCTTTTGAGCACTTTGACTGCTGACCGACTGTGGCCGCAGTTGTGACTATAGAGGTCTTGCACTGATGCAGGTCAGCATCACAATAAACAATGTGCTCAAAGCCTGGAAGCTACTGCTGCTCTTACGCAGATTTACTGAATCTTCCTTTATAGCTATACACTGAGGGTAAGAGCATGGTAGGTTCTACAGTGGTCGTATAGAAACTAGAGCGGCTTGGAATTTATGCTTTCAGGCGGATAAACGGAAGGTAACGGAAGTTTATGATTATAACAGTCGTGAAACGGCGATGACATCACATACAAGTCCTCTATAGTCAGTCAGTGGGAGTGACCCATATTTCACAAATTTTATTTTCATTGGGGGGGGGGGGGGAACCTGGGAGGAGGCTAAATTACAAAACACAAGAAGACTAGTTTCTGGAAAATTCTTACATTGTGAGAAAGAAAACGCTACAGTGTGGTTATGATCTCATTGGGTTTGGGAGATTCCTTATTATCATCACACACATCACCAGTACAGCAATACTAGCATAGATACTATACTACCCACCACCGTTCCCAGGCCCAAGCTTTTCTCGCACAGTGTAATAAAACGAGTGCGGCCTGGGAATGAGGCTACAGCAATACCAAGCTAGTAGCTGGACAGTACTTAGGGAAAAGTATGGATAGGCTGTAGCTAGCCTCGTTCTCAGGCCACGTTGTAGAGCCTGGGAACGAGGCTAGGCTGTAGCTAGCTCCATGGTACATACTTATTTCAGGGATTTGCTGTGTCCCATTATGAGAGTCTTTTTTTTTAGGATGAACGACACTCTGAGGCAGAGCAGTCAGCACACCATCAGTCAGTTGCTAGGCTACAACACCCTTTATAGAGCCCACCTACGTGAGATGGGTTCGCGGCTGGAGCAGGCACGACGTCAGGGACAGGAAGTGGCTGAACTGAAAAAGTCAGGAGAGATTAGCGTGCTCAAGGAGGAGCTGGGGTCAAAGTTCAGGTAAATAAGTGAAACGGTCAAGGTACTGCCATGTTTCGTACATGAGTCTGCCTGCTACCCAAGAGAAAGAAGATTGACCTTTGTCTTGAGAATTATGTGACGGAGGATAGTGTATTAGCAAACAGCCACCTACCACTGGAGCGGAGTAATGAAAAGAAGCTGTTATGTTTGTGCATAGTTTCATTCTGAACAGAAAGCACAGATAGGAGTAGAACTGGAGGCCACCAAGCTAAAGTTTGCTTCTTTAGAACTGTATTCATGTAAAACTGCTAGGTGCATGGGAAAGAATGGCTAACCCAGGCCATCACGGCATATGTGTCTGTAGCGGCTGGCTTTACATTGCAACTCTGCTGCCTCCTTTCAGCCGTAAATACGATGAGTAGCTGCACAGCTGCAATGCTGCACATAGTCTCGTGCCTGTCCCCTGCACGAAGGAATGTTTGGTGTCCGGAATGAAATTTTGCACCAATTCATCGAACTGACCAATAGTATTGTTTTGCTAAACGGCATAGCAACGTTGCGGAAGGGCTAAAGCTGCAATCTGATTGGAGCTTGTGCTTTCCAAAGGGGAAAGGTATCATGAGAAGAAATTTCATTCTGGACATCAGACATTATTTCACAAGGGGAAGGGCACGAGCCTATGCTACACGCACAGTTGGCTCAATCATATTTACTAAAGGTCAACCATCTATCTCAGCCTGGTACCACTCTAATGCCAACAGAGGAATGCAGAATCTCTTATTATCTGACTTTTCCCCATTCTCAGGACCATTGGCACTCTGCAGTCCTGCCTTGCTTCTCTGAAGTAAGTCAACATCATTAATCCTTGGTCCCCTTTGTTGTACATGTACCTAGCCTTGTGCCCAGAGCCTCCACCTGTCCATAAAAGGGAGCGGAAGCATGCAAGACTGTGTTTTTACCAACAAGATGATACATTTGGTTTCGGTTCCTGAATATCAGAGCAACACTGCTAATGGTAATCTTTGACTCTTCTCCACACCCCTCTCCCTCGCACCCCTCTCCCCACACTCCTCTCCCCACACCCCTCTCCCCCACACCCCTCTCCCTCGCACCCCTCCCCCACACCCCTCTCCCTTGCACCCCTCTCCCCCACACTCCTCTCCCACACCCCTCTCCCTTGCACCCCTCTCCCCCACACTCCTCTCCCCACACCCCTCTCCCCCGCACCCCTCTCCCCCACACTCCTCTCCCTCACACCCCTCTCCCCCACACCCCTCTTCCCCACACCTCTCTCCCCTCCAGGGAAGACATGGGCAAGCTGCAGCACCAGATGGACCACCACTCGGCAGCCGTCTCCGCCTCTTATCACTCCTCAAAGTAAGTTGGGTGGGTATTGTTATCAATCCGGGAGCTCATAATGTTGGAGAAGCTAACCTTTACCTACTGGCAGGTTTCTGTGCCTCAAATGTCATCTCACACCGTATATAATCTGACACAAAGACCTTGGTGTGAGGCTACAAGGAAGCAAATGCAAATGCTGCTGTAATAAAGCCACTAATTATGGCAGTCTAGTACATTGTCTACTGATTCTACAGCATGTGCAGGATATCCAATATTATAGGAGATAGTGAGTGTTGAATACTTTTGTTGTGACCATTGACTAATGTTAGTGTGTATTATCCGTGGAAATGTTTACTTTCATTCTGATTCCCCATTTTGTGTTTCCTCTACACCAACAGACAGATCGAGACCCAGATCGAGGACCTGAGGCGCAGCTCCAGCATGCACTCCCCTCTCTTTCTCTCTACGCCAGCCGAGCCCTCATAGCAGCAGCCGGTATAACTCTGGTATCGTTGTATTCAAACGGCTGCTGAAACTTTTACTTTTTCCTTTTCTGAATCATGCAGTACAATTTCAACAGGTATAATTTTTGTTGTATATACGTCAGTAATAATCATTTATGTATAATACTTCAACAGTTACCCGTGCTGTAGTTACTGTAAAAGCAATTAATGCAAGCGCAGACATGACATTGTGTATAATCATGGTGCTCTATTATCCATGGTATAATGCACTGTCTACAATTGCAAGGGACATGGGTGCCCACTATCATGCTGGACATAATATAATCATTCCCAGTAAAATTTTAACTCTTCCATAATTGAAGGGCTCAGAACCAGAGTGGTCTAACCCACAATACTTGATAAAATATCTTTCAGGAACTGAATAGTCTCGAGGTTTGGCGCTAGTTTCGTGCTAATTGTGCGTGACGTCATGTAATTGATTTCTGTTACGTTAATTAAACCCATAAGCAAAACGTAACTTTTTTCAAACTTAATAAATATGCTATAGTGGTTAGCTCCGGGCTGTGACCATGTGTGTTCAGGTAGAGGGTAACGTGGTTTGGCAACTGCCACGGTGGTCTCAGACAGTACGGCCTAGGATCCGTCCGTGTTCCTCCCTTGATTCCCAAAGCCTGGCACACTAAACAGACCTGATGACAATCCCTGTACCATAGCGGACAGGCGCCCGAAAAGCTGAAGGCTCGGTCAGCCGGAACAACCTGCCCGTTCACCCCTTAACGTGGCAGTGTCACATGGCCTAGGGTTCCGTTGGGAGAAGAGGGTTGCCATTTTTTTTTCATTTTCTACAATATGTATACTCTGGGGGAGGGTGGGGGCAAGCTCAATATCCGTGGGCCACTCTGGTTCTGAGACTACGCTTAATGTACATTCGGTGTTTAATTATAGAGGCATAAATGTGCCTATATATGGCATCCAAAGAAAGACTGCATGCAGCTGCATACAAGTAGCCAATATCTCCTACTGAGGTTCAGCTCAGAAGCCCTAGACTAACATACCACTCCCACTGTTATATATAGTACTATATAAATTGCAGCTGCATCTGGTATACACTATATGAAGATTCACACTGGTACAAAATACACTGAAATGAATGACTAAAGTGACAGCTGAATTAAGTGTTTAAAACTCAAACTGCAGTGACTATAAGTTGCAAGTATAGGATGCGGTGCACAGGTGGTCGACGACTGGCTAATACAGAAGCAGTAGCCCTGACAACAGAATCACCATGGTGACGAGAAAAGATGGAACCAACCCCGCTCCTCCCTGTGTTGTAGTGGCTGTGGCGTCAGTGGTGCCCTTCACAACGACAGGAGCAGTGGCTGCAGCCATTGCAAAGTCATACACCTGTGCGAGAGGAGAAACAGTAGGTGACTTGCAGCGTTCTCGCCAGGATACGCAGTCCAAAGGACACAATTAATAAGTAGTTCAAGTAGTTAAAGCCCATTGTACTCTTTTTTTGTGGTTCCATTGTGTACTTGTGTTATTCAACAATGTAAACTGTTACATGTGCTCCTGACAGCTGTTTTAACCCAACCCCCAACCTATTCAAGTAGTTCAAGTGGTCACTAAAAACCAAAGGGCACATTAGTGATTCTGGGGCAGTCCCAGAGGGCACAGTGCCCCTCAGCGAGAACACTGGTCACCTGTCTACGGCACGAAATTAATATCGCAAGTACTTGGGTACATATTCCTTAATGCATCAGAAGTACTTCACATGCAATGTGGTCACTCTCTACAACCACTGTCACAATGCTCATAATAATTATTGTTGGGCTCTCAAAGTACGTGATTATGATAGCCACCTGTATATTACTCCAAGGCTGACGACTGCACAGTCTTTGTGCATAACAGTAATACAGTTTCACCAAAATATCTTTGCGTGACCCGAGTCTCCAAGTCGGGGAAAACGTGATCCTCACATGACTACGTTACATGTAGCAACTACTAATTAATAATTACATACCGATTCCACCCCTAGCTGATTAAATGACGCTTATCCATGTAGCTACTTTAGTAGCATCCTTAGGCATCCTTCTTGCTGACCTAGACCTTGAATGTCATCGCTTTTGAGTAGACGGTAGGCTGCGTACAGCGAAACTGATAAAGTTAAATAACTATTAATAATTGCATTTTTCTCGTTGCTATGTGCACCTCTCGTTTGGCTATTTTGGTGAAACTGAATAGATCGGCACTTAAGTAGACCGGTGCCAGCCACAACTGGAAAGCGTGGTGCCAGTTCATGTGAACTATCAGGCATGTTATTGTAAGGATAGCAGTGACTGATGACGTGTGTATATACCTGTGGTAGCTCCACTATCCCCGTGGGTTCCCCCTCCTCTTGCGGGGTGAGTTGTCGAGTGAGATCATTGGAGTCCATGACCTCCGTCTCATTGTTCACCGCATCAGCAATGTCCTAGAGATAGGGTGGGAGAAAGACATAATACAACCATTTCCACAGTTTCTAATAGTGTCTTGACTGTCACTGCAACCCTGATCTAGCAGTCCTGCCTTATACATAATAGAATAGACCACACGTCGAAGTACACTATCACAGGCGATTGAGTATACCTCAGCTAGTTTGTTGCAAAGCTGTGAACTCTCAGCGTCCCTTGGGGAGACGGCCCCCAGCAGTATTTCCATGTCACCAGTGCTGGTGAGGGTTGCCTCAAGTGTACAGTTTCCCACTATTTTCTCAAACAGTTCGGAATCTGTCATTCTCTCGACAAAGCCGTCCACGGTTCCAACATCCGGGTCTGTTTGTGCAACATCATCAAGGGCCTCGCGATCCAAAGCTATAGACACGGTACCGCCTAGTGATTAAGTGTGTGTGTTGTGTATGTTGTGTATGTGTGGGTGTGTACGTAAATCATTATCTGTTTGTGTGTGCACCATTTTGATTCTTCATGCATGTAGCTGTGTCTAGCCGTGTCCTGTCATTGGATTTATGGCTTTGGCACTATACCTCAGCCTCTTCCTTGATGGTCAGCCTATTTGGTGGCACGAGTACAAGCACTATAGAATTAGAGGCTCGTTGTAGATTAATTGAATTGATCATGACTGTGCCTTAGATAAAAATCATAAACGGTTTGAGCATCTGGTCACTGTCTAGACTACAGATCAGGTATATGTGCTACACTGGACTGATAAGGTCCAATAAGATTTGAGCATCTGGTCACTGTCTAGACTACAGATCAGGTATATGTGCTACACTGGACTGATAAGGTCCAATAAGGCCAAAAACAGCCGTGTGGTTCTCCATTAGTAAAAGAGGCTTTATCGTATATGGTGTACCTGCTCTAAAGGTCTTAACTGCTACCTGTACTCCTAAGTAACACTGGAGGATATAGTCATGCTGCTCTTTATTCATCTCTAGCTGCATAGCCTGGGCACAGCCACGGAGCTCATCAACCCATGCAAGCGTATCACGTTGCTCTTGGAAGATAGCTATTCTTACTGCAGTTCACTCACCACAGATGGGACAGCACCCGTCCCGAGGCTGCACGATGGTGTCACAGTTGTCGTCGTTGTGTGTGCATCGGCCAGTGTCCCTGACGTTGGTGCAGTTGTCTTCGCAATCGCCCACATAGTCCAGTATAGCTGTACCCAGGCTACGGAAGACACAGATGTTGGGGTAGCTGACCCCATCTCTGCCACATATCTGAGGCAGGGAAAAACAAACCCATCATACCACGAGAAGTAGCCCCACCCACCTTCGCATTACAACAGCCCCACCCACTTTTCATTATGCAGGCCGCCCACCTTCTTCTAATCAACTCTCCCAGCCCCACCCACCTCCCTCCCCACCCACTTAGATGTAACACCAGTGAGACTTTAGCTTTTTGTCTATTACAGAATCAATCGAAATAAGTGTCCAATGCTGTAATATGTTAGCATCTCCTGGGGTGCATGTTAACAGGGCTCTCCCTAGAAAATTTTGTCAGAGTGGTAGTGGCAGGGGGAGTCCCCCCACCGGCACAAAGTCTGGGAGCTCTGAGATGCCTTGCATTTCTTCTATCAGGCTTATTCTGAGTCTAGACTACCTGCAGAAATGATCCCAATTAAGCTTAAAGGGCTTCTAGCCTCATTCCCAGGCTTTTCGAATTTTACAACGTGGCCTGGGAACGAGGCTAAAAGGGCTTCCTATAGACTTCCTGTAGGGTGCATTCCTTATGAATGCTAGGGCTGGCTCTGTCCTTATGAATAAACTTAAGAAGAAGCCTCAGCGTGGCGCAGCACCACGCTACCACGCTTTAGGGAGAACCCTGTGTTAAGTTACCAGGATCTCCACTATACTGTAGGACTGGTTTTAAATGCGTAGCAAAAAAAGATTGCATTTCCTGGTTTTGAAAGGTGATTGCGTTTGTAATAATTGTGATATGTTTACACAGCTGCAGGATGCACGTGCAGGATAGTTAAATCCTTGCGGGTTTTTTCTAAACTTTGTGACCTGGTTATGAATTCGCCTCGCAATTAAAACTGGTCTTACGGTACAGTGGAACCTCTGTATTGTGGTCACCCTCGGGCCAACATTTTATGGCTGCATTATAGAGGGTGGCTGTATATTATAGAGGTCCATAATACATTAGCAATATGTACACTGGGACCCAACAAGGTGGCCTTACTAGAGAGGCTGGCTGCTATAGAGTGACCACATTATAGAGGTTCCCCTGTAGTAGCAAAGTGTCAAGAAATAGACAATACCTACAGTTGAACGTACATTATTGGACCCTGACCTGATTAAAATGTCCTGTTTATTTAAGGCATTTGTGCCCGACGTGATTTAACTCACTCTTTCGCGTCCGCATTCTGGTCGGTTGCAGGCTCCAGGATGGGCCACCCGTACCCCGGAGGTGCTCTGGAGTAGGCTGCACACACTGGGGTAGGTGATGTTGTTCGTCCCACACACCTCGTTCTCAACGATTCCAAAGACTGTCTCGTTGGCCGGGCACTGGAGATCCTCCAGGTCCACTGCAGAGATGAGGTAACATTACTAGAAAGTTAGTGCTATATCTAGAAAGGTTATCCTAATTCCCCCCCAAATGTAGTTTCTCTAGAATCTCCAAAGGAAGTCATCCTTTTCCACAACAAATGGCTGCTAATGCTGAGTTGTTGAGCATGGTGAGCATGCTAATCAATTCTACGGGACTCAATAGTTTATGCACGAAGGACTGGCTGACTGGAGAGAAACAGACAGCAGGGTGGGGTAGGGGGGAGGGGGGATTATTACACATGCAATGTACATGCTTGAGTATTGGCTATTGGCTGGGGTGTGACGTAGGCATAGCAGGTATAAGTAGAAGTGTGTGGGATTCATTGCGCCAGTTGCCAGACTACTGTAGCCATGCGATAACAACATGAGGAGTGGTAGTGGGACTGTCAAGGTGGAGGTTTTTCCGGTCTCAAAGAAACCGTCTAAGTAATCATTCCCACTTCACACCAGTTCTTCCCTAAGAATTGTTAAACCATGCAATGTACAAGGGCTAAAGGCAATGTACAAACATTAGTATGTTGTTATAGTAGTAAAACAATGTGCTAGTTTTTGCTAAACATGCAAGTTGTAAGAGAGTCTCACCGCATGTCCTCCGCTGATCGGATTGGCAGCCCTTCGTACCTATGCATGCCACACCTCCTTTTGGGACACACATCTTTCCCTCCTCACAGGGGAACCGCTCACACACATCCTGAAAAAGTGGGGGTGGGTTCCCATCATAGTTTAGCTGCATTAATTAAGCCTTCCCCACCCGTGGGTGTAACGTCATGTGTGAGTGAAATAAGTGAGCAGGAATGACAGAGAGAAGAGGTTAATTATTTAGAGATTAGTGGAGGAATCCAACAGCCCACAGTATCTGCCATCAGAGGGCACTCATTCAGTCTCATGAATGGCCTCACTTAGACCATACTGTTTGATTCGTGCTTATGAAGTTTCTTCAATTCCAACCCGAATTTCATATCAAAATATTATCTAATTGCCGATGTTTCGATTATAATATGCTGTAGTCTTCTTCAGGGCACATCAATACAGAGCTAGGAATACACTCAATACAGTCACTTAAATACAAAAACAGTGAAGCTAATTAACAGGTACTAGCAAGCTAAACAGAGTCTACTTCAAACAGTAATGGAACTGCTTTGCTTCAGGTTCACTTCCATACTGTTTGAGTATATGAACTCAGCCTCATGGTAAAGGAGCCTCTTCAACATTATACCATGAAATATATTGCTACGATCATGTGCCCGTACCCCATATGGCAGTCATGGATAAGCCTACAGTCAGAGACAGGCTGCTACCCAAGGTCTTTATTGCCATTGTGGTGTCTTGCTGTGAGCACTTCTGCTAGTTTAAATCCTTAATCATGCATAACGGTTTATAAACAAAGTGTGGAGGAAGATTTTGGCCAGTCCGTATCAAACGGGAGTGAGGGAAAGGCCGAGCCAGCCAGTGCAGATGAGGAATGACGGAGTGGGCGACTTGGAGCACTAACGACACTGAAGTTGCCAAAAGTACATGCGATAAAATAATTACTGTTTCCTAGACCAGCTTCAGGAATGTGTGATTGTGTGCCATATTCTGTAGGTGTTGAGCCTACACGGGGCATGAAATTCTCCTAACAGCTATGTTTTGCAGCAACACAGTACAGATCCACGGACACTAGATCACAAATCGCGTATGACCTGTTTGCCCTTCGGGTCACCCCATGCTTGCACACTGTTGACTATGGCATATTTTGAATATTTCCTTAGAAACCCGCTACTCATACGAGGCAGGATACTAGAGGCACTTATAGCTCGGAACGTTTAGTGAGGGCATCCACAGTGATGCATGCCAGGCACAAGTATGTAGGTACCAGTAAACAGAGATGTGGGTGTATTATGATATAGGTGTACAGTGTGGCGATGCAAGTATCTGTAATATCAACATGAAAATGAGTAATTTTGTAGCTTCATACCCAGGGCCACACACACATAATATATGTATCTTATCTCACAGCTTTGGAAAGAAATTATATTCCATAGTTACCAGATTGGTGGCTTGTATATTTTTCTTACAGATCACAATGAAACAATGCATGCTTCTATATAAGCTGGAATTCTCATCTGTGCAACCATATAATGTACCTCAAACTACATATGCCCCTCCCCCTCCCCCTCCCCCTCCCTCCTCCCACTCCCCCCTCCTCCCCCACTCCCCCCTCCACATACGTGGCTCTGGCAGGGCCCGTTCTCTAGGTCGGCTGGTGGAATTCTTGAGCAGTTGACGGCAACACAGATGGAGCGATAGTTGATGCCATTAGGACCACAGACGGGGGCCGGGGGACCCTTCTCACATGCCCGGCAGCTGTCCTCCTCCTTAGAGTGAAAGAGAGAGAGAATCGGATCAAGAATAAACATCTCTGGTTTTAGAAATGTCTTTTGCACACCCCAATACGATGACACATATACATCTAATGACTCGTAGAGCCAGATTGTATAAACTGCACATGGACATTCATATATGCAAAGATACATCACATATGCACACACACACACTCACACACACACACACTCCCACAAACATGCACACACAGTCACACACACACACACACACTCACATGAACAGGCACACACCACACACACACACACACACACACACACAATACACTCCTAGTCCTAGGCTACGTGGTACAAGGCAATGAATAAACGCACAAGAGCTGGACCGGAGCCCTAGTGCGCTCCATCCCACCTCTTCCTCCTCCTCCGGACAGCGAGGACGGGCGCATCTCAGTCGACCATCACGACAGCCACAGACCTGACACCCAAACCGTCTCGTCCCTCCATGGGGGATCACGCCTAATGAAAGCATAGGTACAACAGTACATCACTTAATTTGGTTCTCTCCTCCAGTCCGAGCACTCAAAGTAGCAGCTAATCCTGAAGGTCAGGCATCCGGCAGTAACTAAAGTTTGAGGTTGAATGAGGGATAGTAGTATCCTCGTTCCCAGGCTCCCCCCCCCCCCCTCCCCCCTCCCCCCCCGGGATAAAAGCTGGGGTGAAGGCCTGGGAACGTGGCTAGGACAGTAGAGGCGGTGCATGATCGGCAGTTAACTGGCTCACTGTGATTCATGAATACCGATGGCTGAATGACCTGGCTACATGTGAACATTAAATACCAATGCAAGTCCAAAGGGTTTTAATACGAAGACTGTGTAATGATCAGAATGTTTAAAGATCTAAAGTACCTCCGCCGGACTCCTCAGACAGCACACAGTCAGCCTCTCCCCTTGCCACCACGCTACAGTTCCCCGGCTCACTGCAGAAGGCCGTGGCGTTGCCATCACGACACTCGCAAGCGCGGCAACCCTCCGCATCAAAGTAGGTCTCCCCGTGATAGACACGCAACCGCCTCTGCCCTCGACCCCGAGGGATCTCGCAACGCCTGAACACTGGAGGGTATACGTAATGCAATGGGTGAGTATGACAATGTCCGATTGCCATAGCCAGGAACCCATAACCCAAAGGGAAGGAACGTTAAATTAGTGATTCCACCTGTTGTCGAATGGCACCTACAATCCATATATGGAATGCCTAGTGGTTATGCATGGCTGGTTTACTATTCTACTACATGTAGTGCCAAGTGAAATTGTAGCGCTTACGTAGCACTTACCATATAAGGAGTTCTGTGCAAGTGCCATTCGACAACAGGTGGAATCATACATACACAAGTTTAACGCTCCTTCCCTTTGGGTTATGGGCTCCTGCTATAGCAGACATACATTGAGACAACTGCAGCAGAAAGCAGTGCCTATGCCCTAGCCTCGTACCCAGGCCTCCTCTCGCAGCTTCTTCGCAGCCGTGGAAAATCGCGTTTTTTTTCCCCACGGCTGCGAAAAAAGCCGTGAGAGGAGGCCTGGCTACGAGGCTACCACTGCCCCATGTTGGAAGCAGCCTCGTACCTAGGCCCACGTGCACACTGACTTTAGCTGCCCACCTTTCCCTGCCATCTCTTCTCAAACTGACCTTCTCTTTCGCAGTCCGGTGCCGGCCTGCCTGGCCGCACTCTTGCCCCCGTCCCCTCCACGGTAGAGCCGTTGGGACGGACACAGCGACACTCTCCCATCAGCCGAGACCTGAGAATGGGGGAAAGGAGAACGGGGAAAATATGCTATAGATTTATAAAATCTGATAATTAGCCACTAAAATTTGATTCCAAAATAATATCACTGCAGTGTTTTAAGTATGGCTTCACATAATTTATAGTTAAATATCTATTTTGAGTGTGAAATTCAGTTTTAATTTTAGTTAACTAACTAAAAATTTTTAACTGTTACTAAAATACTTTTGGTTTCAGTTAACTAAGTCGGCTTGTTCTTTTTGGCTCCTACTATAGGTATCAGTTTTAATTAACTGAAACAACACTAAATTATTATATGTCAACAGATATGTGACATACAACTGTCAAGACTCTATTTAATAAGAGTGGTCAGTTTAAATAAACCTTGGCCAGTTCTAAGTTCCGCATTAAAACATCTATCTGTAACTGGTATATAGGGAAAAACGTCACACTACCACTGGTGTGAGAAGGGAAACCTACTTATTGTCTAGCCGAACAGTTTGGGCTCCTAAACACTATAATAAAATACTACAGCATAGAGTTAACATGTGAAAAGTGCTAAAAGCCACAAGTGCTACCTAGGGGTGCCCTCAACCGGACCACACTGCAGGGGCTTGAAGTTCCCTTCATCGTCACATTCCGCATCAGGGTCTGGGTTAGTAGGATCATCACGGCGCCGGACACAGGGGGCTGGAATGGGAATGGGATACCCACGGTATAATAATCAAAGGGAGTGAAACGATAATTATGTTGAGAACATGAGTAAGGGAAAAAAACTTTGTAACAAAAATTATAAACATCATACCGAGAAGCAAAACATACAGCACCTATAAAATTTGGACCAAGTGTTGACTTGAGGATACTTTGCTTGAAATCCGAAGGTCTTACCAGTAGTCTCTATATCACAAAAATATACTCCTTCTTTCATTACTCATACGCCTCTTCTCACTTGGCAGCGCATATTAAATGATAGTGTATAGCAGCCAAATCCTTTGGACCAGCACAGGGGTTGCATCAGGCAACCAGTGTGTGTTTGCCAAACTAGTACCAAATCAGCTTCAAAAGGACAAAAACTGTCTTGGTGACCAGTAGATACCGCCATTGGGAGACCCAGGGTGCCATAAACTACTGCCAGAGGGAGTTTTTGCTATTCACTTAATCAACTGTCCGCCTCCTCCATGGAGACGCAGTAATTATTATCAGGTAGGTCCTATGGGTACGTGTAGATGCTTTGTTTTGGCAAGAATACTATGTAAGCATAAGCTGTTGTTAAGTTTCTCCCCCCCCCCCCCTTTTTCCATCATTGCACTCACCATTTGGATCCTCAGGACGGCATCTCCTCTCCATCAGTCCGACTCTTCTGCAAACGTGGCCCATCTGGCAGGGTGTGCTGGCCTCTCCTACCAGTCCCACGGCTTTCCGTTCTCTTGCTCCTGCCGGCTTGCGGCGACCAACTTGACTCTCTATGGGAGCCGGTTTCGCCTGCGTACTACACATTTCATCAGGGGGGAGGACTGTAGGGATGGTGTGTGTGTGTGGGGGGGGGGGGGGGTGAGAGGGAGGGAGGGAGTTCTTGTACACTTTCATCTCTTTCATCAAGTAGGGAGCACTGAAGATCAATCCAATTAAGTACTTAGCCAGGGAATGGTTAAAACTGGTGTAGCTGCTTACACAATAGCTCACACAATTACATAGAATGCACTTACGTCTGACACACTTTTCAACGCCATGGGGTCCCACTGACAATACGGTCTCGTTGGTCTTGCACTCTGAGCCTGTTGGGCACTGGGCAGCAAACCTAGGGGACACTACAGTGAATGAATGCAAAGGTTTGCTCAGTAAATAATACGGTCTCAGTCTAGAGTTTTTTGTACATTCACACCTACAAACACACACAGTGTGGCCACAATTAACTGGAAACTGATCTCAATTACTTTGGACCGATTCTTCCAAGCAATTGCCAATGTAAATTAGTGCAAAGTGGGTTTACCTTCCTCGGTTGTTGTGGCATTGCAAGAGTCCCTGCACTGGGGGCATCCCTTTGTGGCCCGAGACCTCATGCGAGGGGTGCCTGGTGCCGGGTCTGTAATTTCCACACATGCACAGGCACAGCCACCGGCCACCAGCGCTGTGATGGTTTCACAGGACTCTACCACAGGGGCTCCTGGGAGGGAGCAAAGGTTAATTGTGGACTTGAAAGGTCACTGCAACCCGGCCAGCTGCAATAATTACTGGTCTAAACATCACCAGCATATTCGTAGCAAACTACGTTGCAACAATGTATAAGTCCAATCCCACTTTTGAAAAGCAAATGATGTATACATGTATACGTTGGTGGGCACTCCAGGATAGGAATGGAGATAAAAACGCTGGGAGTTACTTTATGGCTGTTTAGATTTTTTCGCTTTCCATGGATAATCAGCTAGAGCACGGCCTCTGCATGCGAAGCCGAACCTGTTTTGTCCACCCCTGGTACCTGCACTCTATCTCAAAAGCAGTCACATACTACACCCTGACTGGAAACATGACTATGGTCGTAAACGCAAGCTCACACACAAGTAGTCCTAATGGAATGAACCATTTACATCTGGTTGTCTAATGCATCACCTGCTGTTGTTGTGAAAGAGGGAACAATATAGAACGCTACACATATACAGCGCAAACTATACCATCACCTCAGGTACACATCCTATTAGAACTATAGTCACCTCATTCCCAGTACAAGGCTAGAACTATATGTGATGCATATGTGGCTATGACCAAATGGGGCAGCTTAAAATCAAGAGAGATATATAGGAGCTGCACACACCGAAGCAGCCCATAAACTGGCCGCCTCACTCACAAATGCTCAGATGGGAATGCAAGCACTCCAATGGGAGGCTGATCCATAGGCTCCTCTGGTTTGTGCTCTGCTGCAAGTTCCTATATCTCAATCACGTTGCCCTTTGCATGTTCCTTTTTATACTAATTCTGTATTCATGAGAAACCTGAGCTCAGGATCTTACCATGCACAATTAGTCACACAAACTGAGGACTCACTTTGGCACATGCATGTCTCACATCCCTCCCTGTCCACCTCATAGCCAGCTGCACACACCTTGTTGCACTCTCTGTCTGGGCACTGTTGCACTGCAAACCAGAGTTGAAAATGGTGATTATAAAATTTTAGCATGGATACCCATGACCATAAACGTACAATGGACTTTCATTAATAGCCTTAGCTATACATCAGAAAATACTACATGTATATTGTAGAATATTAAATCTGGCAATTTGTAGAGAACTGACCAGCTGAGCAGTTGAAAGTATCTCTCTCGCGTTCTGGAAACATCTCTCTGTCATTCAGTCTACGTCCGGTGGTAGTGTTAACACAGTAGCACATGCGAGGCCTCCGTTCAGAGCACTGCACTGCACTGAAGCTCCCGTCTTCTTCACATCTGATGTGGGGGGCCTGGGCCTCACAGCTGGTGAAATCCTCTGGCACAGGCGGGGCTGCAGGTTGCAACATGAGTGGGAGAGGAATACTTAGTCAGTATTATAGTCGGGTATTGTGATGCAATGAAAGTCTATACACGTATATGTATCGGTAGTTATTATAAAAGCAGAAACTGATATTGACCCACTTCAGTGGCAGGACAAATCAGTGGTGCATACACCATTTTCAAACAAGCATTAGTCCCAACTCCAGCTATATATTATGACACCTATGAACGGCCATATTGACTTACGAGGGCGAGTCCCCGGCCTTGTCCTGCCCGGCATCCTGGTTCTTCTTGGACTCGAGCCTCTCATGGCCATGGAGAGGGTTGCAATGCAACCTGCATGAAGCGGTGCAAAATGTAATGCGGTACGTACATGCACAGCCGTATATTTATGCGAGCAGCCGGTGCATGCACCACAGCCTTACCTATTATTAGAAGGAAGAGCAACAATCGATCCATCATACAGCAACTTGCAGTATCGTAAACCGCTAAAGCTAGCCGAACTCGAAGCAATTAGTGTCTATTTATAATAGGATCTAACAGGAAGTAACGTCAGCGTCGCGTCAGAACGGCCCGGATTAACTTTGCTGTTGCTTTTTTGCGCGCGGCAAGCGCCGCGCCGCGCCGCACAATTGCTGATTTCCTGTAGTCTTCAACGCTGATCTGGTAACCGTATATACGCGTGTCACTGACTCGAGACGACCGCTAGAGTAAAAATATAGATTGAAGACTAGTTATAGCACCAGGCCACCGTCAGGTGGATGTCATTGTTGATGGTGGGCTGTACTGAGCTACTGATACTGTGGCATAATTATGGTACTGTTAAAATGTATCCTGTATATTATGGGCCAGGAAGGTAATTAGTAGATATGGGTTCAATTAATGGTATTGGTAGCAGTAGCTATACGCTTGCATGGAGCTCAGGAACTGTGAAATATTGTATTTGAGTTTCAGGATAATTGAAAGAGTCACGTAGACCCCGGGCACATAGACTTTAGCAATGTAAACAAGGCTGTAGCATCCATGCGTGCATGGGGTTTTGGTAAACGTACATGCAGATCTAAAATAGAGCCATGCACTACATGGGTTAAGAATACAAGACTGAAAAATATGCGTGCATGGGATTCTTGTCTAGATTTCTGCTGAGTAGATATTTCACACAAGCCATTGATTTTTCATCCACCATGGCACCATTATGTTCACTGTGAATACGAAGTGAAAAATATTTTCTTTTCTGCTAGTTCCCAGCTGTATAAGTGGTGACAGTACTTCAAATAATACTTCCCTTGTAGCGAAGGTATGCACAACCCATGCCTGCATAATTGTATATATGGTAGTAAAAGCCAGCATGCAGTCTGTTATTGGGATGCAAGGCCGTATTGCCAGAGTACAACCTTTAATATAAGGCACATGCAATGGTCTAATCAAATCACTAATGATTGTAACATTCGCCACTGCATAAACTTTGCATAGCTGTAATAGACTACACACAGTACATAGCACACGTTCATGCACAGCAGAAAGAAGGCAAACAGCATATACAGTACTCCTGCAACTTAAACATCAAGTTGTGGTTTATGCAGAAAGATGAAAGATATAGTTATACTTAACCTGGGCCTTCTCTGTTCACGTAGTACAGTTGCTATAGTAATAAGTCACTATAGCTGTGTGTGTGATTGTCAGCCATGTTTACACGCTGTATTTTATGTACAGGCCAGTTATAAATGACCAAACATGGCAAATAATAGACCGACATGCCCTACTGGACGAAGATACTAGACCAAGACTGAATGATGAGGTAACTGCAAAAATATGACAGCCGCAGTGAAGACTGCATGTATTATTATGGTGAAGACTATACAGTAGAGCTGATGATAATGCAGATTATAATTAGAGTGCATAATATTTGATGTGATTGCTGTAAATTACAGCAGAGAAGATTTAGCAGTAAATGAGTGAAGAACTGAGTTAGAGACTTGAATTAAGAACATAATAGATGCCTAAAATGTAACGTTTAATCTGTAAATGTGACACATTCAATTTTGTAACAGTATTAATTATGTACACATGACTGTGAAAATACTACAGCACAACATGCAGTAATATTACAATGCTGAGAGAGCAGTTAAGGCATCAAAAAACTTTCCTCTGTCCTCCATTTTCATTTCAATTACTACACAAAGACAATTAGAGGAACATTGACACAAGTTTCACATTCAATACAACATAATAATGAGCTACCAGTATTGTGTAATTATAATGGGGCTGTTAAACAAGGCTCCATGGCAGGTTTACAGCAGCAACCACTGCACACTGCCACTGTCCCAGGTCTTCTCATACTTATTCTATATATTGGTGGACTTTCATGTAAAAGTGTCTGGAACTTTGCAGCCCAAATCGGGTTTCTCCTCATTATCCTGCTAGCACTGACTAAGTATAGCTTAGAGCATGGGCAGCTATGCTCTAGGCCATTTAGTATAATATGTACACATTTCCTGTATATCTAGAGTTTCCTATGCTCTATGGGATTCTTACCATGCTCTATAACTATTCATGTTACTATAGTAACATATACTAAATTTTATTAAACACATAGCTTCACTCATGTACTCACCTGATCCATCAAAGTGGTCGAACTTTGCTCTGGCCTGTATTCTGTCTGCTGCATGCTGAAACGCTCTGGTGAACTCACTGAGGTGAAGGAGAAATAAAATCCAACAAACCATAAGTATAATATGATGCATACAGAAAGAGCAAAGTACACTATCAGTTGGAGTTTGACTTAAACCAACTGCATAATCTTTATCATTAATTTGTAATATCACTTTTGAAAAAACGCTATAGGATGTACACATCACGATCATATAAAGGCATCAATTTATTAATTTCAAATCCCCACATTTGGAGTGTAAATGGATAAACTAACCTTCGGTGTGTGTCCTCAGAATGGGGTGGAATACCAGCAATGAGACATGTACCTTAAGAGGTGATAAAACAAAATGCACTCAGGCAGTCAAGGCCATGCCATACATGCTATTTGAGCCCAATTATATATACATGTATCAGCCATAACTGGTCCCTTGCATAACCTTTACCACATTAAAATGAAATAGGGCACTTCCAAAGTTAGCAGAGTCAGAGCTCCCACTCCGGAGGCTATGGATGTAATCTACGAAGGATATCGATAGATGGATATACGCTCCACTTACCTTCACTGACGTTGAGAGGAGCTGATAAGATAAACGGAAGATCTTTTGCTCTTTTGTTCTGTGGAAGCAGTAAAGCATATTTCACTCCTCTACATGTACTAATAGCTCCAGATTAGCTTTAATCATGGGCCTCGAGAATTGATACAATCCCAGAAACTATGCAAACAAAATGTCTGTGTCAACTCACAGATATGATCCACGATTCTCTCAGGAATCGAGCCAATTTGCACAACGTCATAGGCTTTGAGAAGTACTTCACACTAGGCGTGCCCTGTAGAGAGGAGCAATAGTGTCGGGTTAGTATACACATGCAGCTCCATGGACAAAGGCACATTCCTGCAGCAGCTATTGAGCAGGAACTTTCATTATGTACTACCCAGAGTGAAGCATTCTTTGACTGAGAGTAGTTACCAGATAAAAAGTGGGAATGACTGCATTCCTTGAATAATAAGGACAAATGCGTCTTCATAAGTGCTGAATTCCTCAAATAATAAGGACAAATGCTGGATTCTTCAAATAATAAGGGCAGGTGCCGGATTTCTCAACTAATAGGATGGTAGCATATCGTAATTAACAATGTCCGACCTCTTCCACGTAGGCATAGATGAAGGGTCCTGTACAGACCACCTGGTGGGTGTCGATAAAATTCCGGACCTGGGCCACGATGGCGACTTGCTGCATGTGGAAATAGACTGTGCTTTCGAATTCACACACGCAAGTAGTAACTACCATTTATGATGAGGGTCCATGCAGGGTAATGGTGGATCACCCAGTACTATACCAGTAGATGGTATTCTAGTACATAGTGTATCACGTACTTGCTGCTTGGCTAGCTCAAGACCAGCTTGGACCTTTGACATGTTGTTCCTGTGGGTATGTTAAGGAGAGTTACTGTAGTGAATAGGAGTTAAAAGAGACCTTAAAACCAACCCAAGACACAAAGAGAGACTAAAACTGCCCAGCTTACATGTAAATTCATAGATTGGTAATAACAATATATACTGCAAATTAGCATCCGAGCCCAGGGGAGTCAATAACTATGATTGTGTGTGGGCCAAGTGAGGAAGGATCACTAGGGCTGGCCTCTGTGGCGTTGATCCCTCCCTTTGTGGATGCTAACCCCATCGATGGTTAATGCTCACTTAAACGCACACATATCTTCCTGACCCTCGCAATAATATGGTCAGACATATTGGCACGTAGCCTCACACCCAGACCCACATGCACATTTCACTTGTGGTAAGACGCAATGTGCACAAGAACATGGGAATGAGGCTATTGGCACCAGTAAGGCCCGAGAATGATGTCATGCATTGTACGCAAACAGCTCTCACCTCGACAACGCGTCAAGGGCATTCAGGAATGCTTCCGAAAATGGCCTTTCCTGTACAGAGGGCAAAGGAATACAATGCTCCAATTGACAAATACATACACAGTCAGTCCAACATCTGTATACTGTATTGGGTCTGAATGAATTTTAAGTAGCGGTGACATAATCCAGCAGCTAAGTGAGATACCGGCTGCAGTACACGTCTGTGAGCGTGCACAGCAGTGCATGTACTTAGTACTCACTGGGCTTTCAATGAGGGCTGTAGCACAGTACACCATGTCTGACGCACACAGCTGAAGGGAAGAGAGAAATGATTCTGTGTTGAAGGCTAATCATTATTCCATGAATGTGTGTGCTAGAGGGGGGGGGGGGGGAGCGTGGAGTTTCCCAATGCATGTTAGTCTCGGGTCCAGACCTACGCTCGCTGTGAGGGGGCAAGCCTAGGTCTGGTCATGAGACTAAATGCATGTAACAAAAACTCTTTGGACTGGGTAGTGGAGCTTAGGCTATCCTTAGCATTACATATCAACAGCTTTTACTTATAGGCTCACCTTATGCTTGTAGCCAAACTGTGCTATGAATGACCCATATGTCACATCATCGAGCCTGTGAATTGGAATACCATTATGATTAAAGCTCATAATACGTACACACAGGAGCGTAGGAACCGCCAAAGAGGTTTGCCACCTTCAGTGGTTCTGGTACACATAATTGCATAGATTGGAGGGGCTAACCCATATTTCCTTGCACATCCATCGATCCACTGCTTGAGGTTATCTCTGTATTGCACCTCCATGGCCAAGAACTTCTGCTTGCACTGGGACAGCGGAAGGCTGGAGAAGGACAAAAAGGGGTCAAATGAGTAAGCACCCATCCACACATCCTGCAGGGAACAGAGCGATTGATTGTAAGGCTACACCAAATACCACCTCAAAGTTATAATCCTTTCGGAGAAGGGAGAAGAATCTCACTTTAAACTGTGAACGTGACTCTGCTTCACATACCCCATATCCGCTAGGAACTCCAGCAGTTTCTTGTGGCCCTTCATGGTCCACACCTTCAGCCTGAGAGACAGGAGAGAGAAAAGGAGACGGCATGCTGTCAGTGACTGTGTGTGCAAGTAAATGTACGTACCAGTGGGGGCTTTACCACTGGATGCCTTATATTTGGACAATCCCTAGTATTATTATTGTGAGGTTTGTGAAATCTCAATGACTTTCAATACCAATAAAAATACTTAGGCCGTGCAAATAAAAAGAATTGGTAAGGTAATATCTTATGCATAGGCTATCCTTTTAAGGATATTGAATTATACAGTAGTCAATTCAGTATGCAGGTATGTATGTACTTGCAAGCTGTGTAGTCAGAGTTGCAGAGGCTGTCATAGAGCGTCCAGTGTCTGTAGAGAACCATGCGCAGCCTGAAGGTTAGCCAGTTCAGGAAAATTGATCCATACAAGGCTAATGTGCGCACTCATACTCAGTAGGTACGCTGCATACTACTGGCATACTACCTGTACACAACGTATGCACTGTACGCATACTGATGGCATACTACCTGTACACATCTTGCGCACTATACGCATACTATTGGTATACTATCTGTATACAACTTGCACACTGTATGCATACTACTGGAATACTACCTGTACACAACTCGCACACTGTATGCATACTATTGGTATACTACCTGTACACAACTTGTACACTATACGCATACTATTAGAGAATGTGAAGGATACTCATTATCAAAGGTGATCCTCATGGTATTGACAGCTGAAGTCGTCTCGTCTTCACTGTGGGTACAGCAGGAAGTGGTGACAGTGTACACACACAACACACCTACCACTAGCACCATATTATGCAGTGCATGACACACAACCCACCTCCTGTTATGCCTGAGAACATCTGGCTGCAGCCGGTGCATATCTGTCACGTACCTCTCCCTAAAGAAGGAGACAGAATGCCACACGTGAGTTTGCAAATGAAGGAACAGGCTAGGGCCATACATGTACATGCACATGTGTGTGTGTAGTAAATAACACACCCTTTCCTGCTGAAGCAATCTGCTCAGTATGCATGCACTGCAATAAAACATGTTAGAGCAGATCAGAGAGCCAAAAGTTGCCTTCTCCAATGTATTTTTCATGAAACTTAACAGATACGATTATATTTCTGTAATGAAACTGCAGTCAGATTTGAGATATCTATTATAGCATGTACAGTGGAACCTCTATAATGTGGTCACTCTATAGCAGCCAGCCTCTCTAGTAAGGCCACCTTGTTGGGTCCCAATGTACATATTGCTAATGTATTATGGACCTCTATAATATACAGCCACCCTCTATAATGCAGCCACAAAATGTTGGCCCAAGGGTGACCACAATACAGAGGTTCCACTGTATGCTTCTGTTGTGTGTACTCACACGCCAGGCCAAAAGGTACATGTACACAAGGAGATAATACATATCTGAATTTGTTGCTACGTGCTCTGATACAACTATTCGTACACACGCGCACAACAGAGTGAGAATGTGGGAACATAAACACATCTGCAGTGAAAGAGGACCATTCTGAGATACTCAAAGGGCCCAGCACTTTCCTGTAAACAAGTATATCATTGTGGGGACAAGTCTTCACGAGGTTTAGCAGTGTATGTACATGTACAATGGCCACAGGGGGCCACCAGCAGTGAGGGGGAAGGTTAGAATGTACATGTAGGCATAACTACATGTATATTGCTGGAGGGATGTCATCACTGTCGTCACACTGGGCCCCTGTGATATACACTGCTAACCTCGTGAAGACTCACTCCCACAATGATGTACTTGTTTACAGGAAAGCCATTCAGTATCTTAGAATAGTCCACTTCACTACAGATGTGTTTAAATTATGTTCCCATATTCTCACTCTGTTGTATGGCTCTATCGAAGTACGTAGCAACAAATCCAGATATGCTTCTATGTACATCCTCCCCCGAAGTCCGAGTGTGACACAGTTTATGACATCACATAATTGAAATAACAAAACGCACAAGCAAAGTGCATGTTCTTTGCCGAAGACATGTATAGTGGGTGGAACAGTTACATGTAGCTCTGGGCTGTGACCACGTGTGTTCAGGTTGAGGGTAACATGACTACCGCCATAGACTATAGCCTCTCTATAATCAGGATTATAAGCTCCTGCTATAATCTATTCCAGGCTCACTCAGGCTCGTTCCAACTCTTATACATCACAACCATTCAGCCCACTTGTGATTTCAGTGCCCAAAAAAATGCAGATTTGGCATTCTCTCTGAGGTTTTAAGACTGAAAAGGGGAGGTTAACAGTTACAGGCAGAGGTGAACCCAAAGCCCTCAAAAGATGCACAACCGAATTCCCTTGGCATGCTTTCTAAATGCCAGAAAGCTAAGTAAGGGAGTTATTACCATTTTGGAACCTTTCAAAAGATGGAGGTACAAATGTACTAGATGGGAAGCCTAATACTGAATGCTGAACAGGGGAGATGGCTGGCTACAGATACGGGTTCATCAAAAGTCCAAAATGCAGTCCAGAGGAATTTTCAGCTGCTTTTTATGAACGACGGGAAAGGAATTCTACCACTTCACCCTGCGACGCATACATCACTCAGAACAGAATAGCTGAGTGCACATTTGGAAAGGAGGGCCTGAAAGAGGAGAGACTGCCAGCTACAGGCCATTCAAGCCAAGCCGCACTGGTACATGACCTCAGGCCTCCACTTGTTGGGCGAGGCCAACAGAGATGAGCCTCATCCCCAGGCTTTTCCCACAAACCCACACAATACCACTGCAGACAACAAAAGGCTAATGGTGTTCAGAGACTTCCGTTAAAATGTAACTGCCGTAGCAACCCTTCACCTGAGTTCGTGAGGTGTGTGTGGAGGAGAGGGGGCTTGAATTCTCCCACCCTAGAAATTAGTAGCAACCCTTCACCTGAGTTCGTGAGGTGTGTGTGGAGGAGAGGGGGCTTGAATTCTCCCACCCTAGAAATTAGTAGCCAGTTGTCAGCTCCTTGGAGCCCAAGATGTCAAAAGAAGGTAGCAAAAGATTTCTAGTGAAGTAACCCCCAGACCCAATACCGTTCTTTGCTCACACTTTTGTAAAAATAAATTTCCCATTCCCAATCAGGAACTCTGTTCCGATTCTCTACACTATACTGTGCCTTGAAAGTGAGGAGTGGACCAGTCCTGTACCTAGTCTCGTACCCAGATCTCTGTTGACCCTCCCTCGCACACATTTTGTGAGGGGAGGAGCCAAGGTCTGGTGAGGAGACTACCCTTACATTGCAGGTTTACCAGAAGACCCTGGCTTGAAGGTAGTAGTGGGTTACAGTATAGCCCACCTGTCAATCTTCTCGTGTAGCAGCTGCTCTGTTAGAGCAATGATGGCCCACCTAGAGGGTGTTTTGGAGAGATGATTCTTTTTCACCAGTTGGTACATTCTTTCTTTGCATTAGCCTCGTTCCCAGGCCCATGTTTCCCTTTAGCTACAGCAGTTAAAGTGAAACATACACGTGGGCCTGGGAACGAGGCTACTCCACTGGTACCCTAGCCTCATCCCCAGGCCACTCCCCCCGACTGTGTGGCCTGGGAACGAGGCTACTCCACTGGTACCCTAGCCTCATCCCAAGGCCACTCCCCCAGACTGTGTGGCCTGGGAACGAGGCTACTCCACTGGTACCCTAGCCTCATCCCCAGGCCACTCCCCCCGACTGTGTGGCCTGGGAACGAGGCTACTCCACTGGTACCCTAGCCTTATCCCCAGGCCACTCCCCCGACTGTGTGGCCTGGGAACGAGGCTATTTCCCAGGCCTTCCTACCCTAGCTTTTATCTCGCACAGTGGAGAACGTTTCTTTCTCCGCTGTGGAGAACATTTCTTTCTCCTCTACGTGAAAGCTGGGATGGAAAGGCTGGGGTACGAAGCTAACAACGTACAAGAGGATTGAAGTTAGCTTCACAAGTTGGTTCCAAACTCACCACAAAATATCGTTGCTGTTCCTGGTCATCTTCCAGGCCAGCTCATAGATCACGAGGGAGGCCTACGTACCAAGAAAGACACCATTACAGCTATCACGTGTGTGGGAGGGCTACACTCATAGCTATAGCCATACAGGTAAGTAGCATTACTCCTCATCAGGAACTTATTGTGAACTGACCATCGTGGGCTCAGTAAGTGAGGGTCCCATGCAGTACCATAAGCCTATGCCAATTCTTATAGAAAATACACGTAGACTTACACATAAAAATGTACATATGCCAGTGTGAAGAGTATCATCGTATAATTTCACTACCCTCCTTCCCAGTCTCCACTTTGCAGCTTTTTTTTTTTACGTGTGAAAAAGGTGCAGAGCGGAGATTTGGAACGAGGCTATAATTTCAAAATCCCATGACACAACTCTATCAATTTATGGGTTAGCCGTGGAATAATTAACTTCTCTAGTACACAGTGACCACCTGGAGGTGGAGTGGAGGGTACCACAGATTCAAAATTACAGTCAAGAGAAAGACTGCATACATGTAGCCTCGTTCCCAGGCTCCACTCCCCAGCTTATACTGCACAGTGTGCTTTTCTACATTGTGCAATAAAAGCTGAAGAGTGGAGCCTGGGAGCAAGGCTACATACATGTACATGTACATGTAGGTAGTGATGAGCATACAAGAGGAACTCACCGCAGTTCCATGGTTGTTGAACTCGTAGTATTTGTACATTAGCTCCTCCCTGAAAGGGAAAATATATCAGCAGAAAATGAAAGTCTATAAACAAAAACCCTGGCAGCTAGGAGAAATGTGACTAGTCTGCTAACTATATGTAAAAACAAGCTCCGCTGTTCTCACCGCTTTCTCTTCCAGAGGTGTCTCCTTCGTCTGGCTTCATACGAGCTCTGTCAACGCACAAAGTACATATCTAATTCGGACAAACAGTAGTCCCTAGATAATGCCCACCTCGCCATCGGTCTTTCTCCGCTTGCTCTGGGGCCTACTCTCCTCATCACTGAAGTACTCGTCATCGTAGCCTCCATCGCTCTCCTGGAGAAGGAAGTGAGAAGGAATTTGCATCTGTAGAGTCCCAGTTTCTTTAATTACGATGGACCACATCACAAAAAAGAATTGGAGCCTGGGTATAAGACTATGACGTCACAGCTATTGGTCAATACTGGCCATGCACATGTACATGTACATGTTTATTTAATGCACATTTCTAGCGTTCCTTTAACAGGTGGCGACAATCTGATGATTGAGTGCCTAGTAGCTAGTAAACATACATGTATATGTAGCCAAACTCGAGCTCAGTTTCCAAAATACTCCAACATGAAATGTGTGTGCAGTAACAAAAGATTTCACTACGTTGCTTGCTGCATGTGTGCAGTTTACTGTCCAGTTCTTTATTCAAAAGGGCTGACTGAAGGCCTAGCTTCATACACTCTAGTGAATATGGCTTACAACAATGAAGTACACTGTATAGCCTTGTTTCCTGCTCCCCTAGGGTTGGGCTAATGCTGGCATTTGACACTCACCCCTCCAGCATACTCACCATGTCAGATCCATAGATGTCGTCAAAGTCTGGTACCTCCAATGCCTCTCCTTCACGCATGACTACATTGACCTGTGGACCACACACACATACGTGTACAAGTGCATACACTGACCATCTTGGTCAAATGCAGAGCATAGCTCCCATGGGCACTTATTAGAGGGCTAGATTATGAAGAGAACAGCACCTGGTCCTGATTGTAGACATTATCCAACTCCAGTGGTCTGTGGCTGAGGGGGAAGAGAGAGATAGAGAGCATTTGCACGACTTGATGTGCACGTATATGGGCTACCATCTTGGCTCGCTGGACCAGGTGTCTTAACACACCTAGCTACATTGTGTGCAGGCCCAGCAGGATTGGCACAGGGATCAGACGTGCCCATTCTATGCGGATGATGGTTTCCTGACTGCCAGAAAGGTAATCTTAAGGTTACATGTACATGTATGTACATGTACACTGGGCTGCAGCTGGCTAGTCTGGTCAACACACACACACACACAGAGTCCAGGAATACAGATATAACCAACACTTGACAGTATACCTGTCAATCAGGTAAAACCGGACGTCCTCCTCAGGCTGTAGAAGCTCCAACAGGTTGAGGCAGCCCCCACAGTTGACCAGAACTACAGACTTCACCTGCGTTGATCAGGGAGCAGTGCAGCAACAGGGCACTCAACAGCATAACTTTAACACTCCCTGGGTTTCATTTAGGGCATTCATCCTATTAAAAGTTTGTGCCCCCTTCAATTACTCAAAAATGCTGTCACATAGGCACACACCCCCTTCCAAAACTTGCTTTCATCCCCCCCCCCTCCCCCTATACTTTCCCAAACAAAATACTGTCCCACTGTCCCTACTCTCCACTTCACCTTCCCTATCCTAGATACCCTCCTTTACCCTTCATCCTACATCAGAGAATGTGCATGTACACCCCCAAAGACAGGAAGGCAGTTGCCCCAGTCTCTCCCTCCCAGTTTTCATTGCACATAAAAGCGGAACTCCCCCAGGCAATGAAGAGCCAGTAGGGAGAGACTGCAAACTAGGCCATGAACCGTGCACACAGACAACAACTGTCCTCTGTTCCACATGTTGCCCACCACTCCTGGCTTTATAGTTTATAACCTGGTCAGCATGGTCTGCAAATGCAGACTGCAGGTCGCTCTTCCCTGCCACGGGCACCAGAGTGTGCTGTACATCGTCTGCCTTGAAGAGGGTCTGCAGGATCTTGCAGGCACACAGGGCATCGACATCCAGGGAGGACAACACTAGGACATGCTGTGGGGATGGTTGTGTACGTGCGTGTTTGTATACTGGTGATCACTAATTGGAATATTATGCTCAAAACCAACCTCAGTGCAAATTCGTTGATAGAAATCTTCTCTCACTCGATCAACGATTCCCATGTTTTCTTACGCTAGTTCTTCCAACTGCTAGGCAAGATCACACTATACCTTCCCAAGAACCTCCGATTTTATCCTTGTCCTCCTCAACTTCGAGGCATTCAAACACCGTACTGGCGGGCACTACTTCGCAAAGTCTCTCCTTTAACCTTTGACCCTATCGTGACCCCGTCAGACAAATCTGTGGGTCAATCTGTGAGAAGAACGAGAAATGACTTCTAGAAGCTTCCGATTGGAGACAAGGAGCAGGGCCAGAGATGACATCAAGAGAAGTATGCAGACGGTGGAAAAGGTCCGAAAATGGTGAGGACACGGCATGCCCAGTGTTTGGTGTGCTTTAATTAGAACACAACCATTCCCTCTTTTTTTTTGCAGGGAGAAGAGATGGGTTGATTTAGGACTTTCTAATTCATTTAAGGTGTACAAGTGGGTTCCAGGTATGGTACTCCAGTTGGTAGTCTAGAAATCGGGATCTGCACTCATGTCTTATGTGCAGTACGTACATGCATGTTAGTCTCGTGCCCAGCCGACTTTTCGCCCCTCCCCTCCGTCGGGAAAAGTACGTCTGGTAAACTCCTTATTGAGTACTTCTGTAATCTTCTGTGAACTAGCTGCCATATATTATATGAAACAAATACAGAAGAGGTGCTATTCAAGAATACCATTGCAAAGATTGCACCGCTGGCACCGCCATAAATTGCATTTAGCAATAAATTATACATAAACGTGACATCTTAGCATGCCTCTAGGAGCTGCTATGACTGAGCCAGCCAGACTATGGCCACGTTCTACCTGGTTCATGAGACTATGACCTCGCACACAGTACTTGTTGCCCTCATGCAAGAGTATAGCTTGAATTTTTGATGCTAGTAACTCGAGCCAATCAAAAAAGTCTCTATAATATAGTTCTTACATGTATATATATGTGAGTAGTCAGACTAATCCAGCCTGTACAGTTGCTATAGAAATCCTAAACACGATATTTCTTGTGTGGTTCGGTAGTGGAATGAAACATTTTAACAGTGTTTTGACTCTCTTCACCAGGAAAAATTATTATTAAAAACTTTCACCAAATACATATAGTTTACAGTAGTTTATTTGCCTTGGATGGCAGTATGACGAAGGCTTGGTACATGTTCTTTATAAGAGCGGTATTACATGTATTATAATTTCTGCACATGCAGTTCGAGAGGCTAAGGAAGATGAAGAGGAGGAGGATAAGGAAAATCAGGTGCAGTCATAGCATCTCGGAGAATGATCCAGCCATTCACACTCAGTGTTTGCTCTGCATGCATGACTGCATGGGAAGATGAAGCCTGGGACTTGCTTTGATGACTAGTTACACTTCATCTGCATTGTTTGAATCTAAAATCTCTACTGAAAGTCATTACAATCTCCACTCTAAGTTTTACGAAAGTGGCCAGTGATGTATTAGTTATCCCTGTCTGACATTCAGTTGTGTGGATAAATCATTTCTGAGGCCACCTGCAATGTCATGCATGATTCAGTGGTAGTGGGAAATATGGTAGTGAAGTCAGAAGACCTCTCCTTCTTCTTTCTGCCCAGCCCATGGACCTGACAGAGCAGGAGACACCAGGTGAACTAGTCAGGCAGGGTACATCAGAACCCGTACTGCCAGAGATCACTGCGGGTGAGTGGGAGAGATACATACAGCTGTTATAGACAGCAAAGGGTGACTGATATACTTGAATGAATCAAATTGTGGCCAGTGATGTGATTAGTTATCCCTGTCTGACACTTAGCAGTCATGTGGAGTAATTTGTTCTGAGGCCATCTTATGCTGTAAAAAACAAACAGACTTTTCAACCTGCCATTCAATTATAAGGTCGGGCATCCAGCCATAAGTAAAGCTTATGTAGTGACAGAAGATGGTATTAAGTAGAGGTGGTTACCCTCCCAAAATAATGCAACATCATCTGCACGTATCCCTGCAGTGCAAAGGTCTTCCCAGTCCATGGGCACCCAGCTGGTGGTAACTGACCAGGCCCTACCGGAACTACTGCTGGCAGGCTCAGAGGACAGTAACACTGTGGATGCTTCGAAATCACTAGAAAACAGCAGCAGCAGTATGAGTGTCTCGGCTAAAACATCTCTAGCATCTACCGGCAGTAAGACCCAAGAGAGTGGTGGTACTGGTGACAGTTTACAGACTGAAAGCCAGGTAACTGGTGGCCAGACAGCTCGCCAGCCAAGCCCCACTGCAGATGCCACACGTGTCACTCAGTCAGAATCCACTCCTGTAGTCAGCAATACAGGCACAGGTTTGCTACCAGGAGAAGGTTTGGTTGCACAGCAGGTGAGTGCGAGTGGCGATCCCGAGGGGCTGGAGAATAGCTCAAAGGAAGAGAGTGGGCCTCTGACCACAGCCGAGGGGGAACCGCTGGCAGCAGAGGGAGGGAAGGAAGAGGAGATTGATGAGAGAACTGTGTCTTCTGATATCCAGGGCAGTAGTGAGCAACAGCCTCAAACTGCAGTGGATATCCAGCAGGTAATAAAGAGTTGTACAGTCCCAGGGTTTAAATGTTTCCTGTCCTTCTTCACGTGAAAATATATTTGGTGAAAGTGAATAATGATACTGTGTAGTCCAATGCTTTTGCTAGTGAATCAGCTCATGATTTTATTTCCCATAGCTAGCTAGCTGGCTAGCACATACTCTTGCCCTATGTATCCCATGGGTTGCTTACAGAATTTTTCAGTGGGGGTGGGAAAAATGATGCGCATAGAGCCACACCCCCTAGGAGGTGTAGGGGTATGCTCCCCCAGGATTTTTTTTTTAAGTCTACATGTTCTGAGGTTGTTTCTGGTGGCTTCTAGGGCTCCGAAATTAGCTACATGTACTAATATGAACTACTGAATATCAAAAAAAAATGTCAACTTCCAAATTCTGGGGGGGGGGGGATCCTGTGCCCCCCTTTGTATGAAACCCTGATAGCATTTCTAAAATTTTCCAGGAAGAACATTTCTCCTACTGATATAGTGAAATTATGCAGTTGTCTAAGGGCAAAGGGTTGTATGTATGCATCAGCGTATATAACAATACATGTAAATGTACTTGCAAAGTTACTTTATTATCTCTGCAATATTTTCCTCAGGCCCATGACATTGAAAAGCGTATGGAGAGACAGGACCTTGAGAGGGAGAGAAGACGGTCTAGATCCCCGACAGAGGAGGAGCGAAAAAAGTCCAGGTCACGATCTCCCCACTCATAACACTCCACCATCGTTTCAAACAGCCTAGTCATAAATACTCTCATGATTGTCAATTTTAGGATGTGGTTGGGAACAGTTGGTTTGATTTTTTTAATGCAAACTTGGCTCTTGACTGTAGCTGACCTTTATAGGTGCAACGTTGTTATGTTTGCAGTTGTCATACAATATTATTCACGGCAGTTTTACCCTATCATGGTATACCATAATGCTAGATTATTGCCATATTATGTTATTCATATTTATTACCCAAAGTTAGGTCACTTTTCCGCTAGTTGCAGTTTTGCATCTGCTTTGTTGTGTTTGCAGTTGTCACCTAAAGTTATTCATACGATTTTACTATTTGCTGATCTTGCATATGGTTTTCATTGCCATGTTTATTATCCCCAACTGTCCACTTTTGTGCAAGACTATAGTGGTTTACTGCTGTGTACCTACATGATAATTATTATGTGAATTATCAAAGATGGAAGAAAAAACATTGAGAAACTCCAGTCCTTGAAAGAAATTGGAGCCTAGCAGGGGGTAGTAGGGAGAGGGAGGGTCTAGCGAGCTAGACTAAGCTGCTTCTGATTAGATATATTATATATATATATATATATATACTCTTAGCCACAAAGCTACTGGAGCTCCTGCATGAGCATGCAGAGGAGTAGTATAGTCGAGATTTATATAGGTACTATAAACCCATTAGTAATGCTTGCCAGTATATATAGGACCAACTGTAATTACTCTCGACATTTTATTCATCACCCTAAACACGTAAAATATGTTACATTCAAACATGCATAGCCTCATATAATAATATATTATAACCATGGAAAAAAACCTGTGATTTCTGTGAAAAATAAACTAGGCTAGTAGCATGTAACCTCATTATAGTTGCTTGGGACAAGTATAATACAATCGCACCACAGTCACTGATGCATACATATACTCAGCTCTTGGTATTTACATGTATGAGCACCCTAAAAAATTGATTTAGTTGTTGATGCCATAGTAGGTTCGTAGTCCATCAACGTATATCCATTCAGTTGCTCTAGCAGGAGAAAGGAGCTTGCAGTAGTGGAAGCCAGCCGCAGCTTTGATAAAATAGTTGACAGGTGTTCGCATCATTGCAGACTGGACCTCCCGAGTTACGCCTCCTGTCGCATTCTTGCTATTACTGTAAGAGATAGGGGTCCAAATCCATAGCGGCCCTGCATTGTAGGGCCCCTTATCTGCGCCCATTACCATGGCAACACCAACCATTCGAAATCGCTCAGCTGTGCGACTTCCAGCATTCAGTAGAGCCCACGTGTATGCCTGTTGGTTGATGATCTTGCAAATGGAGGATCCGTCAGAGGTGTTGAAGTCGACATTTTGGTAGCCAGCAGCTTCCATAACAGCTTGCCTGGATTTGAGCTTGGCACGGATTTCATAGGCTGATGTCGAGATGAAGCCGGTGTCGAGTTTGTCCATTTCTTCGTAGACACACTGAGAAACAGTAATTGATTTCAGTACACAACTCGGGGTGGGAGTGGAGCAATTGTTGAGAATATGCGGAAGATGCACAGGGTTGATCTGCCAGACAGGATGAAAGGTGTCTGTGTCATTCAAATGCGCTTCCTTGAGACCACCCATGGTCTGTTGGGCCAGTTCAGTCCAAGGGCACCCGAGGGTGCAGGCAGGACTTGGCGGGTCATCATAGCAGGGTTTCTTGAAGTTGTAAAAGCCTTCCAGTTCATAGGCTGTAATAATGGGTTTTAAAAACGTTCCGGTGGTTTGAATGGCACGGGTAAGAACCGAAAGTGCAGTAGTGTTTCCATCAACGTGAACAGACATGAAGGCAACCATGAGGTAGGCAACAGCTTGGTGAGCACCGTCATAGCTAATTTCAGGTTTTAAATCTCGGAGCTTTACAAGAGCAGGGGGATCACCGGAAGCAAACTGCATGTGTGTCATCCCTTCTACCACAGTGACTGGGTAGCTTTTTGTGGCAGTCTGTGGGTCACTAGCATGGAGAATCTGATGGTAGTAGGCCTCCATGATACGAGTCACTCTACACAGCCCGTCCAATTCCCCACCAATAGTTAGGGTGGGCACCGGGTAGGTCACATTCCTGTATTTGTGCAGAAGGAATGAACCTAAGAGAATCTGTCCGATCCCCACTTGCTTGTTGTCATTCAGATAGTCTTGAAGTATGACACCACCGAGTGAATGCGCAGCAAAGATGATATCGGTTGCGTTCATGCCAGAGTCCTTCATAGACTGCAGGACACGATCAATTCCACCCGAGATGACAATGGGCTCAGGAACATCAAAGGCGAAGTCTGGTATGCCTACCCAGACTGCAAACGGCGAGGCTTTCTGTACCTCTTGCACCAAGGGGAGGTACTGCTTCGGCTCTATCTGAGCGCCCTGAATGAACACCAGCCCCACCTCCTTTACCCCACTTTTGGTGGGCTTTAATACTATGTCGTCGCCGATTGCGGAGCTAGCCAGAGTGCACAGAACAGCACAGAGCACGGGAAATCTTTTGACCATCGACATGACTAGCGAATAGGTGTGCAAACCTCAACTGTGAAAGGTCAAGACTTGAAGGTCGAAGCATGGAGATTATAGACTCGTCTATAACATCATGCTAGGGGCGAAGCACGATTACAACACCGTACATAATAGAAACGTTTAACGTGCAGCCTTAGCCCCACCTACCTCCGTCAGCTGCGCGTGCGCGCGGCCTCGGCCGGCCGGCCCCGAGCCCACGTGCTACCGCGTAGTTAATGATGTCATTATGATTCAATATATTTTACAATCTGGCCAGCGATCCGTCTCGAAGCTTCGCGAAAGCGCTGAGGCGTTTCGCACATCTTCCAGAATAAATAATTCTTGTGCAAGACTTTATATCAGAAGCTTCTGGAACATTCCATAAGTTTCTGGAAAGATGAAAACCCTACCAGAACCTTCCAGAATCTCACAAAAAAGTATAAAAATGATCAACCAGATTGCAAATGCACACACAGTTCGAAACAAAACTGAAGTTCAACACTGACAAGCAAAGAATTACTAAAGAACTACTTACAAGTTCCAGTCACCTGAAAGAAGAATGGCTCGAAAAGCACCTGCAATTGGAATTGATCTCGGCACCACCTACTCCTGTGTGGGTGTGCTCCAGCATGGCAAGGTGGAGATCATCGCAAACGACCAGGGGAATAGGACAACCCCAAGCCATGTCGCATTCACCGATACCGAGAGGCTGGTCGGAGATGCTGCGAAACAGCAAGTTGCCCGTAATCCTGAGAACAGCATCTTTGATGCAAAGCGGCTGGTCGGACGAAGGTATGATGACCCAGCAGTTCAGTCTGATATGAAGTACTGGCCCTTCAAAGTCTTCAATAGCGGAGGAAAGCCTAAGATCAGAGTCCAATACAAGTACGAAGATAAAGAGTTTGTCCCTGAGGAAATCAGTGCGATGGTGCTCACCAAGATGAAGGAGACGGCAGAGGAATACCTTGGGCAGGAGGTCAAGGAAGCGGTCATCACTGTCCCCGCATACTTCAACGACGCTCAGCGTCAGGCCACAAAGGATGCTGGACAAATTGCCGGACTGAAAGTGCTGCGAATCATAAACGAGCCGACTGCTGCCGCACTCGCTTATGGACTGGACAAGAAGCTCACTCAAGACAAGAACGTGCTCATATTTGATCTGGGTGGAGGCACTTTTGATGTCTCAGTGCTGACGATCTGCGAGGGATCAATGTTTGAAGTCCGATCAACGGCCGGTGACACCCATCTAGGAGGGGAGGATTTTGACAATCGGATGATGAATCACTTTGTTGCAGAATTTAAGAGGAAGTATCACAAAGACATCAGTAACAACCCACGAGCACTGCGGAGGCTGAGAACAGCATGTGAGCGAGCCAAGAGAATCCTCTCATCCAGCACTGAAGCCAGTGTTGAAATCGATGCCCTGCATGAAGGAATCGATTTTTATTCCAAGATCACAAGAGCTCGTTTCGAGGAACTCTGCAGCGACCTCTTCAGATCCTGCCTCGAGCCTGTAGAGAAGGCCCTGAGAGATGCCAAGCTGGACAAATCCCGCATCGATGAAGTGGTACTGGTTGGTGGCTCCACTCGAATCCCCAAAGTACAGAAGATGCTGCAGGACTTTTTCAACGGAAAAGAGCTGAACAAATCAATCAACCCAGATGAAGCTGTTGCATATGGTGCTGCAGTACAGGCAGCTGTCCTGTCTGGTGACAAGAGTGAAGTTGTCCGGGATGTACTACTGGTAGATGTGGCTCCTCTCTCGCTAGGAATTGAAACTGCTGGCGGAGTAATGACGACACTGATCAAGCGCAACACCCGAATCCCTACACGTACTTCCAATACATTCACCACTTACGCTGACAATCAGCCTGGAGTTTCCATCCAAGTATACGAAGGCGAGAGAGCCATGACCTCAAACAACAACCTCCTGGGAAGGTTTGAACTGAGTGGCATTCCACCTGCCCCAAGAGGAGTGCCGAAGATTGAGGTTTCCTTTGATATCGACGCTAACGGTATACTAAATGTCACCGCAAGAGATGAAAGCACTGGCAAAAGTAACCAGATCACCATCACTAATGACAGTAATCGGCTCTCGAAGGATGAAATTGACCGCATGGTTTCTGAGGCGGAGAACTACAAGGAAGAGGACGAGGCCCAGAGAGCCCAGATCACAGCAAGAAACGCACTCGAGAGCTACGCCTTTAGTGTTCAGAGTGCCGTTAGGGAGTGTGAAGACAAGTTGAGCAGTGACGACAAGCAGAAGGTGGAGAAGGAAGTGAAAGATGTCCTTGACTGGATCGACAGAAACCAGCTAGCATCAAGGGAGGAGTTTGAACACAAACTACAGGAGCTCCAGAAGGCCTGCAACCCCTACATGATGAAGCTACATGGTGAAGCAGCAGGTGGGACTGCTAGTGACTCAAAACGCACCAATGCCAACAAGAGTGGGCAAAAGCAAGGACCCACTGTTGAGGAAGTAGACTAACATTTGGAACTCCTACAGAAGCTGCCAAACTTTGAATTAATGTTGTTTGTGTGATTAAGACTGTTCTATGCAGTAGAGGATATACATGCGGCTGTGTTTGTACAATCTGATACATTTTCAGTTCTGTATTTTCTATTATTATTGCTTATCAATAATATTGTTGTAAAGAGCAGAAAAAAATTGTAAAATTTCAAAGCCATATACAAAATTGCATGACTCTAAAATTATATTGCTACAGACTTGTTGCCACTGTATATCATATTTTGGCAATTATAATTTTCACTACATATATATTCATGGGATTGTCATGAACAGGGAACTTGTATATTTGAGTGGTACTATGGGCCTGTATGGGGCATGCAAACTCACCACTGGGCAACAGCCATCTGTTGGTCAGATAAGACGCTCACAGTTAGCTAGTGCTATCAAAAGGGCAGCTCTCTTGCATATATAATATGTACTTGCTGCACGGCAGTATCAACCAATGGTATACTAAAATCCCCAAGCTTAATACAGGCATCCATGCAGTCCATATGACAGTTTGCACTGTTCCGCAAAAGGTTGTCATAGATCACATGTACACCATCAGTTCCACAGACCTTTGTGCATGTGCTAAGCTAATGAATTTTGAACTGATGTATGTCAATACCAAAGTAACTAAAAGAGCTTAAACAGCTGCAATTCCTTCCTTCTGAAATCAGAGAAATATGTGTGTAAAGTGATCCGCTTGTATACACATTGTTGCGTAGACTGCAACTGAGATACTATATTACTATATATAGGTTACAGAAATTCTCCCGTTTTTGCAGTGTGAAAGTCTTCACATCATTGTGCAAATTACCACCATCTATGGCCTGACAGGGAATTATTTGGTATCACAAAACTCATGCATGAGTTTTCACCATCTTTAATTAAGGTACATTTTTAACAGCAAATAACCACAACCATAAATGAATTTATATACGTATATACAGCCATGAATCAATTCATTGATCCTCTCGTATGTTTATACTGACCTACAATTATGTGTTGGCAAGAAAAAGCACACTAGAACCCTTACCGGTAACCACTGAAAAAGAAACTGCTGATTGCATAGAGCCCCTATATGCTCCTTTAAGGTTTGAACTCCTTGAAGGTACTGTATATACTTAGAAATCTGATCTGTCTGAAACTTGGCACAGATAAAGAATGTTTAATATGCTGCATGCCAGTCAATGCAACCTGTAGAGTAGTCAGTGTAACCATATGCTACACACATGTACGTGTAGTTGAGTCCTCATCGGCAACTTCATATCTAAAAAGGACACATTCATGGGGGCAATTATCCACTACATGTAGCAGAGGCAGATTTGTCATATACTGCCCTGTGAGAGTGCATGGCTCTAGTCGGTCCATTTCTCTAGCATAAATATAATAGCTAGTGACTTAATTAGTAATTAATAATGCTGTACCTTCATCTGTTGTTCCTTTCAATATCTGGATCATCACATCATAGATATGTAGTCATAAGGATGGTGGAAGCTATATAGTGATCTGGTAACTGCATCAACAAATACCCAGAATTGGTATGTAAACACAATGTAATTTCATCCAAATAGAGGAATATATTATAGAGAGTAGAATTTATGAATAAAGTCCATGCAGGCAAAAAAAAACAACAACAAGCAAACGAATAAACAACAACAACAGGATTGAACCATAGATAGTAGAGTAGAAAGACTACTCTACTCTACTATCTATAATTGAACCAATCAGATGCTCTTACCCACTGAGTTACTACGTATAGCTAGTACACACAGTGAATTTTTTTTCAATAGGATGTGTGCCGGGTCTATCCCTGTGACCGGGGTGAGACATGTGTGCTCTTTTCGTATATTATGTGTCATACTGCTATCCACATATGGAACGGTGCCCGCCATGAATATCACGTGCATGACCATATATCTGTGGCATGACATACTAAATGTTTGCAAACAGACACCTCGTGATGTTATACGTAATGCGTACGGGTAGATATTTAAACAGCGGCTGGCCTCCGGAGAGCATTAACTACTAGTATCCCACTCGGTAAGTGAAAGTTATGTATACCCATTAACTATCGTTTGCATATGTCCATGATTGATGTCTGCAACAGAATCCTATGTAGCTATATTGCATTTTACATTTTACAGCAGGTCAACCTGAGTATACCCACTGCAATGAAGCTACACGTGTGTCTGCTCTTCAGTCTTTGTAAGTTGAACCAGCTGCATGCATGCATGCTTTCACACGTTGCACCATCAGATTTTTTGGTATTGTGGGCAAATATTGTTCATCAGTATATTCAAAGAGAGATGCGGTATCAATATCATACCCAGACATCTGATCTCCCATCCATTACCAAACAGTTGAGTCAAATTTCTTAGCCTAACTGAGTGCTGTAGAGCTTGGCATATCACTGAGTGCTGTACTAATCTAGAGCTGCATGGCCATGGGGCAGATCACTGATTGCTGTACTGACTTAGAGCTGGGCATATCACTGAGTGCTGTACTAACTTAGAGCTGGGCATATCACTGAGTGTTGTACTGACCTAGAGCTGCATGGCCATGGGGCAGATCACTGATTGCTGTACTTACTTAGAGCATATCACTGAGTGCTGTACTTACCTAGAACTGGGCAGATCACTGATCGAGTGCTGTGCTGTTCTATAGCTGTACTAGTGAGACCATCTATGGCCTGGGCTCATTAACAGGGAATTATTTGGTATTGCAGAATTCATGCATGAGTTTTCACCATCTTTAATTAAGGTACATTTTTAACACCAGGTTAGCCAGAGCAAATAACCACAACCATAAATGAATTTATATACGTAGAGTCATGAATCAGTTCATTGATCCTCTCGTATGTTTATACTGACCTACAATTATGTGTTGGCAAGAAAAAAGCACACTAGAATCCTTACCGGTAACCACCGAAAGGAAACTGCTGATTGCATATAGCCCCTATATGCTCCTTTAGGTTTGAACTCCTTGAAGGTACTGTATATACTTAGAAATCTGATCTGTCTGAAACTTGGCGCAAGTTTAATATGCTGTACGCCAGTCAATAAACTCTGTCAAGTAGTCAGTGTAACCATATCTGTTGTATTGCTATACACTTATATGCAGGCTACCTATTAAGCAGAACTTCTGCTCAAGCGCCAGAGTCTGATACTGGAGTCCCAGAAGGTGGAATCCTTCCATCAGGTCACCCAGTAATTGATTGTTGTGCCAACGTATGGCCTATTATTTGATGCTATGCAAATTTTTCCACTTCAGTCAGGCTCATAATCTTTGAAATTTTAGTTCTGTTTGGTCTGGCTGCCAAACTCTCTAAATTTGGGCTCTAACACCACTAACACATATAATAATAAGTCACCTGATACTGAATTGGAATGGAACAGTTTACATGATATGAGAAAGAGAGAGCTCAAAATATGCATAATAGGTTTGGGCATTATTGATATGAAAATAAAATCCTCCCATGGACCCTTAAATGGTACTTCAACTTGTGCATTGATTGGGTATCTTTTCTATTCACATTTGGCTGACCTATATTATGTTGCAGAAGCTGTTGGTCCTGTATGTAGTATGGCTAGTGGCCCTGCATGCCATACCATTCAGGTGTATATCTCATTCACTGACTTAATTTAACTGCACACACTACACATATACATATATGCCAACAGCTACTCCAGAACCAGACCCAAGCCCATGTCCAGATTTGTCCGACTGTCTCATAATTTGTGCTTTTGGTCGTGTTGTGGATGAGAATGGCTGTGAGATTTGCGAGTGCCAGTCTCAACCAGGTGGGTTATGCCAATACTGTTGATGACATCACAGATATGGAAGCCTAATGCAGGTACTACTGATTTCCCAATTAGGAGAGCAGTGTCGCTGTCTTGGCTAGATCAGATATCAGGTTGCCTTGTGCTTTCCTTTTAGCTTCAGAAAGTTTGCACACATGACATTTGTTTCATGTGACAGTAGGATCACTAACAAGTTTTCTACTTTCAAATCCAATCATGGATCATATTATGCCCTTTTGAGTTGCATGGGTGCAAGTCAGCAGGTTTTAATGTATTTAGATGGTAACCATAAATGGCTCTATGCAATTAAAGCTGCTTATGCTTGCTAACGTAGATCCAGGCAATCATAATGATGTCATCATTACCAATCTAGATCTTATGTTTATATTGTACATAAGTATACCTTTATGACCCCAAGTCCTCAGTATAAGATGCAGTAAAATGTAGACCCATCTATCATCATTCATATAGCACATACGTTTTGTCCACCAAGCACACAATACTTCACCATTTTTCTTCCTCATTAAATATTTATGTATGGTATCAATGCAGATGGTGATGATGAAATAGCAGATGAGACCACTGGTGATACAACAGGGACAGAGGACACAACCGGCACATCAGAAGATGAGACAACTGGTGATACAACAGGGACTGTTGATACCACAGGCACCGAAGGAATTGGTGAAGACTCCACATCACAAGAAGATGAGACCACTGGAGATACAACCGACACTCAAGACACGACTGGTACTGGAAGTGAAGAGTCAACATCAGGAAATGACACTTCTGTCTCGGCATCTGCTAGGCGTCGCTGTCCACTTACTGTAGGGGATCTGATTGCAGAAGGGTGTCCGATTGGGTGTATTGTTAGGGGCGCTAGGAGGTGTCCACAGTGCAATCGCACATGTGCTGGTGAGTAGTTAATGGCTGAAATATTTATGCATGCTCTGTGATCACTTCAACTGAATATAGCTATATAGTGTGTGCAACATTTACAGTGTGTGTACTTAGCCCTATAATGATTGTCTGCTCTGCAACATTAATTCACTAATTCATTTCTGCTGCACTGTGCAGCCATAGCAAATGGTGCATTTGGTAATCAGTGCAATAATACTGCTGACTGTGAGGAGAACCAGATTTGCCTCGCTGTTGGCTCTGTTGGTCGCCGCATCTGCATAGATCGTAAGTCCTCTTATAAGGTTAAATAAGTGTTACATGTCCTGCATTAGTGCCTAGTTTATAGTAGCCATAAGTATTACATAATATACCTGGTACACTGTATTCAACAGTAATAGCCATTCTATATGAACAAATCTTTATCTGCCTTTGCAGTTCTTGTAGAAGGAGACAGATGTGGCCCAGGTGCTTTTGATGATGATGATGAAGATGAAGATTCAACCACTGGAGATGAAGACAGTGAAGAGTCTTCCAGCTCGTCTTCTGAAGATTTCGAGGAGTCTTCTCTGAGTGGAAGAGGCAGGGCTCGGGCTAGAGGGAGGATTGTTGGTGCCTCTGATCGTATCGCAGTAGGTCAACTGAGGCCTGCAGAGATACCCTGTGGGGAAGGACTGGTGTGCGCCCGTGTGGGTCTTGATAGGAGAATGTGCATACCTGAAAATGAAAATGGTTAGTAAGTAATAAGTGAGTAAATATACTGGGGAAGTAGAAAGACATTTAGCATGAATACTAATGCAGCTCAAACTGAGTATCTAAGTCTGAGACTAAGTATGTCCTTGCATTCAGGTACATGTGTCCAAGCTCGTCAGAATAACCCTGAACTGGTATGCAGTCAGCGTGCTATGGGAGATTTTGATCCAACCCAGTGTACCAGACAGGACGATGGTTCCTACAACTGTTTCTGTGTGCAGCCGGAGGATGGCACCATGCTGCCTGACACTGTCATCAATGTCTCAGACCCTGATGATGCTCCAGCAGTGTGTGATGGCTTAGGTACGTGTGCAAAATGTTATTTATGGAAGTCTCGGCTGCAAAGTAATGTAATGATTTTGTCTTCCAGTGCCAAGGTACTAGACATAATCTACCAAACATGTACAAAGTTTACCTTCTCTGTGCAGTGTATGACAGATGCGAACTGGAAATTGGAGACCTGCGTTACAGTGTATCTCACGGAGAGTACTTCCTGAATATACAGAGCTGTAGTAGATGCCTGTGTGACGATGGTGAGGCAGTCTTCTGTGAGAGTGCTGGTAACTGTGACTTCCTCACTGGAGAGAGAGGACCACGGAGTTGTCAAGTTGAGGGCCGAGTGATTGAGCATGGCGAAACATTTGAGGTCAGTGTTTTAAGGTCACTCAGTGTGACAGTGTTAACATACTGGTAATTTTCCTTATACACAACTGAGGAACGTACACAACTGAGGAACTTGTACACTTATCTTCTTGCCCCTCCCCCCCCCCCCCCCCCCACACACACATCCGTATAACCATACACATACACACACACACAGGTGGATTGCAACACCTGTGGCTGCCGTAATGGTAGGATCACCTGCACTCACAGGAGATGTGATCGTGATGATGATGATGAAGAAGGAGATGAAGATGATGACTGTGACCGGTGCAGGTCAGGTCCAAGGAGAGCAGTTTGTGCCACTGATGGTCGTACCTACCTCTCTGAGTGTTATGCTGTCTCCTGTGCTGGCCAGTCTGCTGCAGATCTTCTCCCGGGACCTTGCGCAGCTTTTGTAAGTGATGGACGTATGCCTCATGCTTGTGTTGTAAGTGATGGACGTATGCCTCATGCTTGTGTTGTAAGTGATGGACGTATGCCTCATGCTTGTGTTGTAAGTGATGGACGTATGCCTCATGCTTGTGTTGTAAGTGATGGACGTATGCCTCATGCTTGTGTTGTAATAAAAATAGTGAAAGTGTGTAGTTGTGCTCCACGCACATACTGTGTATTCTTTTTTATTACCTCCACAATCATTTTCAATTCAGGATGTGTGTGAGCTCTACCCCTGTGAGGAAGGACAGATTTGCCTAAGGAGGGGAGGAGTCTACTGCTTTGACCCAGATGGCTGTGCACCAGATGACCTACGACAGTGCGGTAAGAAGTATACCACTTTAAAAACAGAATAGCTGCTTTGATTGCTTGGTGGTCACTCTAGTTTCAGATGTTGGGTTCTCAGGAGTCAGGCTTCTGCTAACTACGTGTAGCACTCTAATTCCTGTTTAGCTCCTACCAGATCTAGACTTTCCAGTTTGCTTCTGACTTTTGGATCATTTTATTGTGAGAATTACACTGAAAATTTTGCTAGTTATGTGCTACTGTGCAATTAGAAAGAAATACTCTCTGATTGTCAATTTTAATTTGGAAAGAAATTTTGCCAACATTTCAACAGACGCTCCAGGGTGAAAGTAAAGCTGGTGTGATCATGAACCGCTCCTATATATTTATAACGTGAAATTCACTATAGCCAAAAACGTTTATATAATTATTTATGTTACATATTATATATATTAACTATATACATGAACACAACTCTGATCAAGGCCTACGTGACTCTTCCCTGCATGCAAAGGTCATAAAGTGCAAAGCAACTATCCTACTTCTTGCAGCTATTATGACCAATTTCTAAAGAAAGGCAGAGTATATAATGATTGTATTCTGGCACTGCATGTATATATGTATGCAACATTAGTTTCTTTCATCTTAACAGCAAATGTATGTGATTAGTAAGCAACTACACACATACTCGTCATTTGTACAAGCAACTTTAATGTTTACACCTGCTTCATACAATTATTTCCAAATTGGACTTGATTGCATGTGATTGCCAACAGGTCAAGTACACAGCATGTATAAAATATCCCCTGATTTCATATATGTACACAGTGAATCCTGATGACTTGGTATGTGAAGATGAAGGGGACGATACACCTGCTGATCCAACAGGTATAATCAATGATAAATGATAAGGCAATTACAATACTGTGCAGTCCAGAAATGTAATAGTATTAGATTTGCAGAATATTAGTGCAAGTTTCTAAATTCTCTCATTTAATGTCATGTACACAGAGATCTATACAGTCCTCATTCATAGTCATACAGATACACATGCATACAGGCATACATGCATATACATAAGAAATCAATAATGGTATACATTTTGTAGCTATTATGACTTATACATGCACATACATACATACATACATACATACATACATACATACATACATACGTACGTACATACACACACACATACACACATACATACCTTTGTGACCACATACTCATAACCATTACATATTGCTTTCTCAGACCTACCAATTGAGGTAGAGGAGAATCCAGAAGCAGCTGGGGGTCCTGAAGGAGAAGGCCCAATAGCAGATGATGATGAAGAAGACCTCTCTGTGTGTGGTACCAATGGTGTGACTTACCCCAGCATCTGCAGACTGCTGCAGGACACGGGTAATGTGGAGGTGGCCTATGCCGGCGACTGTGATGCAGAGGATTGCTCAGGAGGACCCGTAAGTATAAAACAGTATTTGATTATTACAGGTAGTCTACTGAACTGTAATTGTCCTGTAGGTATGTGGTACTGATGGAGTAACTTACGAGAATATCTGTGTTCTGCGGAGTCGGTCCTCCCATGCCCGGGTTGACTACTATGGGCAGTGTGATCCTGACACGGAGGAACCGATTGATAACCTCTGCATCAGGGTGAGCAGGGCAAGGAGGTGTGCCTTTAACGAATCCAACTGTCGTCGTCGTGTGAGACCAGAGGAAGGTTGCTGTGCTCTCTGCGGTAAGTACAGATTGATATAGTACTACTGTAGCCTTGTTGCTAGGCTGTAAGCTGTTGCTAGGGGGAGAGCCTGGGAATGAGGCTAAAATTTCAATGCTGATGTTAAGATCAAGCAAGCAATTGATGTGAAATATAAGAGCATTACCATTTTGTATGTGAGTGTTTCTTGCTATATACAATGCCTTTAAAAAAACATTACAATTAATGTTCTTGCTTCACGTAGGTGGCATAGTTTATGTTGCCATTGACTTCCGTGGCCTTGGAGAGTTTGTGATGATCAACCCACTGCTGAGGACCCTGGATGCCCTTGTACGAGTACTAGTGGAATCTGGCTTCATCTCTGAAGAAGTTACTGATCGCTGCCTGCTAGAGCCTTCCTTCACTGATAGTGGAGACCTCGAGATCAGCCTGTCCGCAAGAGATCCGGATACAGATGCAGACTTCTGCTTTGAGCAGAGTGAAATCCTGGCTGGACAGCTAAATGATCCCTCGCAGGTGCCAAATGCCCCACCAGAGATCCTTCAGTTTGCAAGTGCAGCTACCAGTGCTCCTGCTATTATTGTGGATGACAATACTGGCGGCACACCAGATGGATCTACTGATGGTGCGCCAGAGCTGGCTGCCTCGTACTTCAGTCTGCTGATCATGTGCATCTGTGCCTTCATCTTCTAATAACTATATACGTTTAAGATTGCTAGCACTGGTGCAGCATGTAGCCCTGCTGGTCATGAGCTAAATTTCAAACTTTTACATTATGAACTACATGGGCTTCACTTTCAAATTACCACTGCTGTGCTTCCTGCATTTTATCCATTATATTATTCTGCATACACTTTCACGTTTAATTAGCCAGGAATACTTCAATGAGCTTTGTAACTATACTATGACCTGTACAATCAGTAACTATCACATTCAAAAAAGTATGCATTCACTAAGTCACGAAAGTGTTGAAGTATCATGTAATGGAGTCTAACCCAAAATTAAAAGTAGTTAATGGCGGGAGAACCCTGGGCACTCCGGGATTAATAGAAGAGAAGAGAGGGGTGGGCTGGAGCAGAGTCAGGTTCTCAACTGGACCAGAGTAATAGGGATGTGCATCTGAACCTTCTTCTAAATTTTAAGACTGCCAGCATCGATTCTAGCTATGAAGTATAATTAATTATTGCATGACCTACATAACAAACGCTATTATGTATGATAATTTACTGTCATATCACCAATGTGTTGAAGTATCACCGATTTCTGCCGGTTGATCGAGCCCCACCCCCTGACCGGATACTACGTAAGTCTAGGGGTGGGGCTTGTGTACCTGCAACGTATATACGTGTGGATGCGAAGTTTATGACACTTTAATAGTTCATCAGTCATATACTGGATCAAAGCTAGCACAGTGAGCAACAGCTATGAAGCTCTACTTTAATCTACTGCTGTGCCTGGGTAAGTGAGATTTGTGGGAGGGAGTTAATGGATTTAAATGCATGGCTAGAGTCTGACCACCTTTCTGTTGGGGTTGTGTCAAAATAGTCTGATTCAAAGAAATAGCTGGTTATAGAATATTTAGTATATAAGAGATTGTATACACTATGTATATTTTTTTCCAGAAAGTGAATATTTTAATGGCTCACTGCATGGCGTGATTGTAAACTTGGTGATAGCTATTTTATAGGAGTGGCTGTGTGGCGAGCAGGGTTAGATATTGTAGAGAAATTATTTTGACTTTATAATTAAGGTGTAGGGTTTTGACTTTAAAAGTGATTTACTATGTATACAGTGCTGTTTGGAATTTGACTTATCGTTTCATTGTGATGGGCATAGCTGATGTGTGTGTTTGCCTATTCCCACTTTGTGGCTGATAATCAGTAATCTTGAAGTATTTGGTGATGGGCATAGCTGATGTGTGTGTTTGCCTATTCCCACTTTGTGGCTGATAATCAGTAATCTTGAAGTATTTGGTGATGATGTGTACACATGTGGCAAGTCTCAAAACCGATCTCTAGTAAAGCATGAGATGCAAGTGAAGGTGTAAGACGCAAAAGGACAAAGTACGCAATTGAAAGAAATAGCAGTACTTAACAATAATTAGCACAGATAGTAACAAATGGTGCAGCACTATGCAGAATATGTATATTAGAATAACTGCTATCATCACATATGAAATTAAAGCTGACACATTCTGACTTCCTGCAAATCACACACTCAAAACAAATGTCATTAGTGAAAGAACTTTTTTTACTTAAAATTCGACAACTAGTGCACCTACAAGTCTAATGGTACTATGGCTTATTCCATATAGGACTGCAGCTAACATATGCTATTCTATTTTTATAGCTTGGCTGGTTCTGGCCGCTGCCCAGGGTGATATTAGTGATACGTGTCGCACAGCGGAGCAACTGGTGAGAGCCGGCTGCCCAAGAAACTGTGTTGCAGAAGATGAGGAGTCTGAATGCCTGAGATGCAATGTGACTTGTGCACGTGGTTAGTTTAAACTTAGTGTGCATTCTAACAAACCACTTCTTCTGCTGGATGCCTGACCTTAAGAATCACAAAATGCATAGACAAAACCTCTTCCATGTGGTACCCCACATCAAAAGGTTGGGGTCTGATGATAAGCATGAAACATATATGCATCAATAGATATCGATCCATTGTGAGGACACGGAATAAATTTCAATTGTATAGTGTAACAAAAAATGTGTTCCCAATCAACATCTCTTTACTAATATATCTTATAATATATACATAATTTTCTTCAATAGTTGGAATTTCCGAGTGCTTGTCAATTGAGAGGCTGGTGAATGTGCTAGGCTGTCGCCGGGACTGTGTCATTACAGACGAGGGCACAGGGTGTCGGAAATGTGATGAGACCTGCAGTCAGTTTCATATCATGCATCCTCTTTTTCGATTTTAATAACGGTAGACAGTTATTATAATAGTATATTGCAGAGTATAGTTTGGAAGTTCGGGGAAATTTTGTATACTGTTTGGTATGTGTGGTTGTGGTTATAACTTGTACTAGAGTGGAGTGAGGTACCATATAAATTATTGGCATAAGCTAGCCCATTTGGATCTAGATGAAAAATGCTTACATATATTGCAGTTTGTACGGGTACAAACTTCTCTAGCTGCATGAACTTGCACTTTAAATATTTACTGCCTCTGATGTGACGGTTATGTATAGTTGGCTTTTATCGTTTCTCCTCATCACAACACCCATCTCACATGCAGTGACTTGCCCACTAGTTCTCTGTGGTGTGTTCTGCCCAAATGGGTACAAGCAAGCTAATGACACAGGATGTCAAACCTGTGAATGTGGTAGGTTTTTTTATACCCATATATATTCTAGGCTTAAGTTAAGTGAGTTCACTTAGTTCACATACACAAATGTGTCCCTTAGGTGTAAAAGACTACCTATAGCTATTATGTTTTGTCTCCAGAGTATGTAATTATAACTGGAATCGATGCTTATACAATCTAATGCACGATAGATTCTTGCATGTAGGCTTAAAGTGGTCATGCTTCTGTATATATAGTTGAAGATTGTCCAGTGACAGCCTCTAATCTGGTGGACCAGGGCGAGTGCTCCCGAGAGTGCATCATCGAGACACCTGACAGTGGCTGCCCTAGGTGTGACCTGGAATGCACAGGTGAGTCTAGCAGTCTCTATTCCAGCCTCTATATTTTTCTTCCTGTGTGAGTATGAAGGTGGGAAGGAGGGCATTATTGCCTATTGATGAAGCCTATTTAGTTTGTTTACGTGTCATCTAACTTTGGCTGGGATATATGTCTAGTGCAGGTTTGGCATACACTAGACACCAATATCAGTTTCACTAAAATATCCGAATGTGAAATTTTTAAAAATGCAAAAAATCATGCATATCCTGCAGATGTGGAGCCAGAATGTAGTTTGAATGATGACTGCGATGAAGGGGAAATCTGTGTTGCTGTTGGTGACTTTGGAGTTGCAAAATGTGTGGATGGTAAGCAATGCATGTCGTATATAGCCAGCATTTTCTCTATTTTGTTTTACATAGCAAATTAAAGTACGAGCGCTGCTAACTACTATCTATACTGCCTGAGCTACTTGTAATCACGCTATAATAATTATCTTTATAAGTATAAGGTTTCTATACTAAGTAGATCATGACTGGTCTTTTCTCCCTATACTTTATACAGTGCCATCAGAGGGAGACGACTGCTCAATGGAAAATGATGGAGAATTGGGTGAAACAGAATTGGAGGAGCTGAAAAAGAAGCTGTTGGAGGGGGGCAGCAGAATCTTTGGAGTAGTGGAGCGAGCACTCATTAGCTTGGTAGGATCAGTAGAAGTGTCATGCGGGGATGGCTTCAGGTGCTCCAGTGAAGGGATGTGTGAGAGGATTGAAGGTATAGTGTGGACTCAGCGATGCATATCTGCCAAAATTTTGTTCAGTGCATTACCACATTAGCCCAGTTCCCAGCTGCGCTGAACAAGGCTAATGCCACATATATGTATGACATTGTGCTCTTCTACCCCAACAATACACCTCAGTATTGTTGATTTTTATCTCTTGGGTGATATCCAATCTTACACTATTTCTTTTCAGATTTCTGCTCAGTGCATGTACTCCTCCATCTCTTAGGTCCATGTATCAGTGATGCTACCAATCCCTCCTGTGATGATGAAGGTAATTATCGGCCCCTCCAGTGTTTTGCAGTGGGAGGGGAGGAGGGGACCTACCGCTGTTACTGTGTGCATCCCAATGGAACACGAGTGCCTGATACTGAGGAGATCATCGCTGAGAGGGGGGATGCCCCTGACTGCGTTGGCCTTGGTTAGTTGTATTAATTTTAGACTTCTCTGTTTTTTCATATGCTTTTGACCAACACATTCATGAAATGGTACTGTGCAATGGTTTGCCAGGAGTTTTAGCGACGTGTCCTTGTAGGTAGTTGAATAAGTCACATTTCATGTTTTGATTGGTTAATTATTGATGTTGCCTCTTCACACTGTAGTGTTTGATTCCTGTAAGTACACAATGAGTGGCCGTGAATACACCATTCGTCATGGGGAGGATGTGGTTGACGTCACCCGCTGTGTGAGGTGTCGCTGCAATGATGGTGAACTTGTGGGCTGTGTTGACACAGAGGCCGACGACTGTGATGCCATAGATGATGGCGATGAACCAGAGGGATGTCAGTTTAGGGGACAGAGGCTTGCCCATGGAGATACAGTCAAGGTATGTCGACCACACTCATCCTATTCAGGCTGGGGTATATTAGCCTCGTTCTCCGGCCTGGGAGCGAGGCTAGGGGTATATGCCCTTATATTTGCATAAGGTGGGCCTTCATCCAATGAAGTATATGGTGCATGCAAGTATGAATACTGCATGATACTACATTAATGACTACAGCTGATAGTCTTGTCTCCAGACCTCTGCTTACCTCGTATTTATTTGGAGAACATCTAGTTTGAAAGCTTGATTGATACTAAATGATTATCATTGCGGCAGTATGTCCCAGATCCTGGCTAAGTTCTCATGATTAGCCCACTAACCTTCAGGTGGATGAATGCAATATGTGTGGCTGTAGTGATGGAGAGGTGTCATGCACAGAGTTCACCTGTGATGATGGTGAGAGTGGAGAGGAGGATGGGTGTGAGAAGTGCCAGAGGTTGCCAAGGAGATTGATTTGTGGAGCTAATGGGCGCACCTACCTCTCACAATGCTTTGCCCAGAACTGCTCTGGACTCAGAGAAGTGGATATTGTTGATGGGCCATGTCTTCTGCAGGTAGTGTAATGCAATGTGCTATCTACATCATACACACCTATGACATACATACACATACATACATACATACGTACATACATACATACAGACAGACAAACAGATAGACAGGCAGATATACATACATACATACATACATGCGTACATACATGCATGCATGCATACATACATACATACATACATACATGCATACTTTGTAAAACAAGGTGTATAATGTGGTTATACTCAAATTATAGTACACCTCTGAGCCGGGTAGCTTTTCATTCTCTTTCCCACGCAATTACATGTGATTTCGTACTTACAGGATGTCTGTCGCCAGTACCCTTGTTCCAGGGGAGAGACATGCTTGCGAAGAGGGGGTGTGTCCTGTCTCAGGCGGGATGGGTGTGATCCTGATGATCTTAGACTCTGTGGTAGGTGTAGTTGAGATTGTTAATAGCTAGAACATAGTTCTAGAACACTGCATGCTCAGCTGCACTTGTACATCCTTAGCAAGTTGATGTGTAAAGCTTTTTTATCCATACAGAGTCAGCCTACAGATAGCAATAATTCACCTAGATGCTGTAATGAATAATTTGTTGACTTTTACCTGCAGTGAACACGACCTTGCTGAGATGCAGAAATGCCCTAAGCAGTAAGCCATATATTATCTTTGGTAAAATTAACTTGCTGTACTAGTACAGCAGAAAACCACATGCCTGTAGCTGTATGTTTTACTGGCATTGTAGCTATGTGCTCATCTGCACCTCTACACACACTACAGACATTGATGAGACTGTTTGTGCCTCCAATGGACGGTCATATGCCAGTGTTTGTCGCATGCTCCAAGACACTAGCAATGTCCAGGTGGACCATACGGGTCGCTGTGACACGCCTGAGTGCAACACTGGACCAGTAAGCTGCTAAACTTTGATACACATGGTCATCAATTGGATCCATCGAGTATTCTCTCCCCTCCCCTTCCTCTACACTCCATAAGGTGTGTGGCACTGATGGAGTAACCTACCGCAATCTCTGTGTCCTGAGAAGCCGTTCAGCCAATGCTCGAGTGGACCACCGAGGGGAATGTGATGAGGATGATGACACACCCTCTGATGATGTCTGTGCCAGGGTGAGGGATGCCGGGAGATGTGAATACAACAGTGAGAACTGTGATCGTCTCGTGCGGCCAGAAGAAGGATGCTGTCCTGTGTGCGGTAAGGCTGATAATAGTAAATTTTTTAATACAGTAGCTACACCAGGTACAGTATGATAAATTTAATCTCTTAGCAAGCATGACAGTGGGTATTATTATGACGAAGTTTTGATATGTCTGTATGAGCAGATTTTGGTTGTGTGCAGGTATGTTAGGGAGCCAGTTTTGGCAGTTTCGAGGCAGCTCAAAAATGCCCATTTTTGGCATAATTTAGACGGCTTAAAGCCATTTTTATATAGCTTTTGTGTGAGCCTTCCCCCTTTCTGCTCCCTGTACATATACAGGTGGTGTGATCCAGATAGCTATAGATCGGAGCCGACTGCAGGCCTATGTGGAAGTCAATCCCAATGTGGACAGTCTGGACCAGTTCGTTGAGAGCCTAGCTAGGGCTGGCTTCTTCCCAGATGGTCTAGATCATCAGTGTGAGGTGGAGATCTCACTGACCAAAAGGTCCAACATGGGTGAGTATTACATACATGCACCCAAGGCTAAGAACAATAAGAGAGCTGCACATGTAAAAGCCGAGGGATTATATCTTTTATCAAAATTTCATTAGCTATACCTGAGTCACCACTTGAATACTCTTCCATCAAGTGATGAAGTAACTAGCTAGCATGTTGCAATATCACATTTCAGTTATTTGGGAACCTACCAATATACGTGGGTAGGTCTTCCTTAAGAGTTACCGTAATCCATACCTATGGCCACCTGTCTGCAGAAGCTCAGTAGAATATGTTCAAAGTGCGATTCTGTGGTTTTGCCAGACCTGATTTATTGAGAACAGTGTTGCATGTGATGTCCAGTACTGAATGATCGGTCACAGAGTTAATTGCATACGTGTAGCTACATAATACTGACTCATATTAAACCTCTATCTTAAAAATATCTCACTGCACTGCACACATACAGAAATAGTCCTGCGTGCTCGCAGAGCCAGTGATGAGGACGCCTGCTTCCAAGCCAGTGCGATACTGGTTGAGAGGGTCAACGACCCAGCCCTGTCCCTTAGCACCGTTCCCCTGGAGCTGGAGTTTGCCAGTGCTGCGGCCTCTGCCCCCCTCATTGACAAGGGGTCTGGAGCTTCAGCTGCTGTGTTCTCTTACCTGACACTGGCCATTGCCTATGGTCTCACTCAGAACTTCTTCTAACTCAAATTCTCGAGTGTGTAAATATACCTACCATTTCTTCAAACTTGGACGTAATAGATAGCTATAGCTACTGGACAAGAGTGTGGTACTACATAAGAGTATGGAATATTGATGACGTGTATTTTACATGTACTGATCAAAAAGCAATGCATGAGATGTAAGTGATTTTTTTGACAGCTAATGCCATGGATATTATATCCATGCTAATGCTAAAGAAGATTAACACTGTATTGGTACAGTACCCATTGCCTTGCAGGGAGGGAAACTGCATGCATTCATCGATCACGGACGATGTGTATCGTAGCACGCTTTATTGTTACCGGAAATCTCCGTAAGTCGAGGGGTGGGGCTTTTATCGTTCGCATGCAGCCCCGTTCCCAGGCTCCTCCGCGCAAGCTCCTTACCATAAGAGATAGCAGAAGCACGCAGCAAGTTTAATTCATACTGAGACCTGACAGTACAGCGAAACGTACAATTATGAAGCTCTACTTCGGCCTCCTGTTGTGTTTGGGTAAGGATTTCTCAGTACTAGTACTACGAGGCTATAGTTATTGAAAATCTTTTTGCCATTTGCTTTACAGGAGATAGCTATAGCAAGATAGAGCATGATACGTGTTCTATGACTATTATTAAAGCATGATAGCAGTAAAATATTTGTGGTGTAGATGATTCATTACTTCAAAGTGTGCATAATTTTCATTATGGCTCTGATAAAATGCAATCCATCCTGAAGGAGTATACACATGGTTTCCAGTAGTATTTTGTGTTTGGTAACATTGGCTGGGTCCTGTGACTTATGACTCATAAGATTTTTGTGTAGTAAAAATATGTTTGTGTTTTAGATCTATGGCTGCTAAGTATACGTTGCCTTAAAAGACAATAATGCACAATACAATTAATTATAGTTTATGTAATCTGCATAGTTACTAGTATTAACTACTTAATTTGGCTATTGTTTATCGAATAATTGTGAAGCAGGATAAACATTGTTATCCATACCATGCCTAATATAATGTGCCCACTATCTGTGGTGTTTGTGGTGCTTTTGGTACCTTTGATGTACGACACCTTTAAGTTTTATGTTGCTAGTGCTAGCACTCATGACTCAAACTCCATGCAATAGCTATTAAGGATAGTCCACAGGATTATGCACGACACAGTTCTGTTTATAATGGGACTGCTATGCTACAATTACTTAATCACTTCTGGTACATATTAATTGTCATGATACGTAGGTTGGCTGGCTCTGACAACTGCCCAAGGTGATGGCGGTACCTGTATCACAGTGGAGGGACTGGTTAGGGATGGTTGCCCTAGAACCTGTATTATGAGAGACGAGGAGTCTGACTGCCAAAAATGCAATATGACATGTGCACGTGGTCAGTATATTATGATCTAACTGCAGTATAACTGTAAGACTACCATATGTGCTGGTAGTACATATCAGATTATGTCTCAGTGATAGCTAATTCTATGCATGCATGCATTCCATCAAACATGTACAGTTGGAAGTGATGAGTGTGTGTCAGTTGAGAGGCTGGTGAATGTGCTAGGCTGTCGCCGGGACTGTGTCACAACTGATGAGGACACAGGGTGTCCGGAATGTGATGAGACCTGCAGTCAGTTTTAACATTGATTGATTAAATTAGTGGGCCTTGGAACTGCAAATTATACTTTGACATAATTATGACTTGATGTAGTGGTAATTTGGACACTCAAGACTTTTACCATCCATATAATTATGTCTCAGTGTTAATCCTTATGCTCTGTACTATGGCATGCATGCATCACAATAACATCCCATGATGTGCTGCTACCCATGTGCGTGCAGTGACTTGCCCACTGGTTCTCTGTGCTGTGTTTTGTCCAAACGGGTACGAGTTTGATGAAGACACAGGATGTCAAACCTGTGAATGTGGTACGTTCTTCACATACTGCATGCCACCAGCAGATATTAACTGACCCCACTAAGTATGCAATTTATGACTACCATATGCAAGAATCTACCATACATCAGACTGTTACAGTCTACAATGTCAGTAACCAAGTATATGCCCTTAATTGAGAAAATATTATTCTGGTATCTATAGTTGAAGGTTGTCCAGTGACAGCCTCTGAATTGGTGGAGCAGGGTGAGTGCTCCCGAGAGTGCATCGTTAAGACGTCAGACCGTGGCTGCCCCATGTGTGACCCAGAGTGTGCAGGTAAGCATACAGTAACTAGCCTCATGTATCTTCTACATGCATCTCTGCATGTAGCTATAAGCTGGAGAATGGGTGCTGGAGCCCGCCAATGGGGGATAATGAATCACAAAAGTAGTCAGTTGCTGAGTCTGTATGTATACCATGTGCCCAGAAAAACCATCATTATTTATAACTATAGCTAGCTGATATGTGAGAAATCGGTGCTGCTAGGGTTATGATTAAGGAATGTGAGGGAGGTTGGCTGCACATCCATATTTGTCCATGGTATGTAGCTATTTGACATTGAGCCATATAGAGTGTCGTGAGACAAAATTAAAACTCTGCATGCATACAGTTATAGTTGATAAAAACAAAAATCTGGCAGCATCACTAACTGACACCAGTAACTATAAAAATATCCTGCAGATGTGGAGCCAGAATGCAGCACTGATGATGACTGTGAGGAAGGGGAAATCTGCGTCACTGTTGGTGACTTTGGAGTTGCGGAATGTGTGGATGGTGAGGCTAATAACAAAGAATAATGTAAATGAACACTTGCTGGTAGCCCATGAATAAGTAGGTAAACCTTTTATTTCCTAAAATGGTAATTTGCTATATTCTCATGTGTCACGTACAGCACCTGTATGCCAGTATCAAATTCATGCATGCACTGTAGTAGTTTCTTGTATCTGGTAATAATCGTGTAAGATAAGCAAGTAGACAGGCCAAAGCCAGCTATAGGGACCTTTTCATAATGCTTACTGCATGTGCACTATGCATAGCGTACAGAGCTGGTGCTTGATAGGATAGGGTGGCTAGCGTATAGAAAATTTCATTATCAATTGAATGTTCTAGGTGTGTGGGGGCATTAATCCAGCCCCTAATGGTACACAATATGCTGATTAGAGAACTATACGTACACGCAGTGCCATCAGAGGGAGAAAGTTGCTCGGCTGATGATGAAGAAGACAGTGATGAAACAGAGTTGGAGGAGTTGGAGGAGGATCTGCTTGCGGGGGGCAGCATCTCTGGAGTGGTGGACCGGGCACTAGTTGACCTGGTGGGATCAGTAGAAGTGTCGTGCGAGGATGGCTTCCGGTGCTCAAGTGAAGGGACGTGCGAGCCAGTTGATGGCCCATGTAGCCGTGATTCTGCCAATCCCTCCTGTGACGATGAAGGTAATTATCGACCCCTCCAGTGTTTTGCAGTGGGAGGGGAGGAGGGGACCTACCGCTGTTACTGTGTGCATCCCAATGGAACACGAGTGCCCGGCACTGAGGAGATCATCACTGAGAGGGGGGATGCCCCTGACTGCGTTGGCCTTGGTTAGTTGTAAATATATCAGTTTTAGACTCCTGTCGTTTTATACCAGCTTTCATGCAGAGGACAATGGGTTTGGCTAACAATTTATGTATTACTGGTGTTGCTCTTTACATTCCAGTATTTGAGCCCTGTAAGTATAGACTGAATGGCCAAGAGTATGCTGTCCGTCATGGGGAGGAGGTGGTTGACTTCACACGCTGTGTGAGGTGTCGCTGCAGGGATGGTGAATTTGTGGGCTGTGTTGACACAGATGCCGACGACTGTGATGCCATAGATGATGGTGATGAACCAGAGGGATGTCAGTTTAGGGGACGGCGGCTTGCCCATGGAGATAGAGTCCAAGTGTGTTGATAGTTCTCTTTTGTATCTTACATTCCAGCTGTTGGGTTATTTTAACCATAAATTCGTTTGCCTGAGTTACAACTGCTTTATGACCGAAGTGCAAAACAAAGTAGCTATGTGCTCCTATATTTTGATGCTGACTCCGCTGTTGTTTTTTTACACTGTCGAAATAAAACACATACTGCAGTGATAATTTAAATCTGGGGTCGGCCTGGGACCAAGGCTACAGATATAGCTATCATGTTGAGTGATAGAGCGTGTCTGGGAGAGGGGACTTAAATGAGATGAGCCTTTACCCATGCACTAGCTGAAGCCTACCTTCAAAAATGTTCATACCAAATCACATGACCTGCTAGCTAAGTTCACATGACCTGCTCACTTTCAGGTGGATGAATGCAACGTGTGCGGATGTCGTGACGGCCGTGTGGTGTGTACAGAGCTGGACTGTGGTGACGATGACAGTGGAGAGGAGGATGTGTGTGATAGGTGCCGGAGACTGGCAAGGAGATTGGTCTGTGGAGCCGACGGACGCACTCACCTCTCACGGTGTTTTGCACAGAATTGCAGTGGGCTCAGAGACATAGATATTCTTGATGGACCTTGTCGCCTGCGGGTACTGTAACAATATGTATGCATTGTGTTGTGTGTATGTATGCATGTATGCGTAGGTGCATGCATGCAGGTACATAAACGCTTATACTATTATGCATGGCATATTTACCTTACAGGATGTCTGTCGCCAGTACCCTTGTCCCAGGGGAGAGACGTGCTTGCGAAGAGGGGGCGTATCCTGCCTCAGGCGGGGTGGGTGTGACCGTGACGATCTCCGTCTCTGTGGTAGGTGTGGGTAATAGATGAGCTCCACTAACCTCTATTGCTGAGGGTGTAGTCTATACAGTCTTAATTAGATGATCCCATTTTGACCCTTAAGCTTGGCTGTACAAAAATATATACGTAGCCAATTGCTTTAAAATTATGAATTTGAGTAGGATTAGCCTCGTTCACAGGCTCTATGCAAGAGCCTGGGAACGAGGCTAGAGTAAGATATATTCAGCATCATACCTATAGGCCTCTGCCTTGGTATTGGCGGCTACTTGCCGTGTAGTATCCTTATATGACAAAGGGAGGGAGAAATGAATGAAGGGTGTAGATTGAAAATGAGACTGCTGTAGAGATAGCAGCTGTATACTAACATTTCCCCCCCTTTCTACAGTGAACACAAACTTGCTGAGATGCAGGAATGCCCTTAGCAGTAAGAAAGCTATCTGGTTTATTTTAGCTAAATTTTTAAGGTATTGTTTAAATTGGGGATTGGATATTATGTGTTCACACACACTGTCTAACACATTGCATATACAAGAAGTTTACAAAAAGCTTGCAACAAGCACTGTGGAGACTATAGCAAATCACAGTAGGGCTCATTACTAAGCATGGCAGGTTTTGTTGTTTCCTACTCTACACAGTCTTGTTGCAAGCTTTTCTGTATACACTTACACAGACATTGATGAGACCGTGTGTGCCTCCAATGGACGGTCATACGCCAGTGTTTGTCGCATGCTCCAAGACACTAGCAATGTCCAGGTGGACCATACAGGTCGCTGTGACAAGCCTGAGTGCAACACTGGACCAGTAAGCTGCTAACTGCATGTGATTTTATAATATTAATACCTCTAGTCCTCTCCTTCTCTTCCTCCACTTCCTTCCTAGGTGTGTGGCACTGATGGAGTAACCTACCGCAATCTCTGTGTCCTGAGAAGCCGTTCAGCCAATGCTCGAGTGGACCACCGAGGGGAATGTGATGAGGATGATGACACACCCTCTGATGATGTCTGTGCCAGGGTGAGGGATGCCGGGAGGTGTGAATACAACAGGGACAATTGTGATCGTCTCGTGCGGCCAGAAGAAGGATGCTGTCCTGTGTGTGGTAAGATAGCTTGTGTGAGATTGGCCACATGCGCATGATACTAGTTATGGCTCAGATAGTGACTGTAGTGATATTGGAATCTCTGAATGGATATATTATTGGTATATAGCATGTGACTCTATAGCTCCCTCTCCTTCCTAAAGGTGGTGTGGTCCAGATAGCTCTGGATCGGAGCCGGCTGCAGGCTTATGTAGAAGTCAACCCCAGCGTGGACAGTCTGGACCAGTTCATCGAGAGCCTGATTCGAGCTGGCTTCTTCCCAGATGGTCTGGATGATCAGTGTGAGGTGGAGATCTCACTGACCAGAAGGTCCAACATGGGTGAGTATATGGCACGTTTCTATATAATGATAGCTCAGGTTGTGTACATGTAGCAAAAATGATGTACACCTATTGAGCCTTATTTGACTACAGGTTAGCTGATAGTATTATGCATTCTCTTAGCTAGGCACATTCATGTTAACCATATACTATTCCAGTTAGCTAGTATCATATAATATTTGCATGGGCAGACTTATTGTGATCATATGCCAACTGCATGCTTTGAACTTTGAATAATTAAATCAGCAGCCTCGTACCCAGGCTATTAAATCAGCATATCTTATCCATACACAGAAATAGTCCTGCGTGCTCGCAGAGCCAGTGATGAGGACGCCTGCTTCCAAGCCAGTGCGATACTGGTTGAGAGGGTCAATGATCCAGCCCTGTCCCTCAGCACCGTTCCTCTGGAGCTGGAGTTTGCCAGTGCTGCGGCCTCTGCCCCCCTCATTGACGAGGGGTCTGGAGCTTCAGCTGCTGTGTTCTCTTATCTGACACTGGCCATTGCCTATGGCCTCACTCAGATCTTCTTCTAACTCAAATTCTTGAGTGTGTAAATATAGCTACCATTTCTTCGAACTTGGACGTAGTAGATAGCTATAGCTACTGGACAAGAGTGTGGAATATTGATGACATGTATTTTAATTACATGTACTGATCAAAGAATGTGCCATACTGTATATTATTAGACTATGGCATAGTCCAATTTTGAAACATGCAAAAGTTATTAACAGTTGCTAATTGGAGCATAAATTATGTATATTAATTCCCATGCTGCAGTACATAATTAAAGTTATAATGTGTATTTTAGAGGCTGTGCAACCTTATAATAGCTGTACACCTATTAGCACCATTACTATTGTGGCAAACCATTCAAATAGCCAGTGTATTGGATGGTTTGTTTTATATGAATAGGCTATCTATAGAATCTGGATATGGTGCATGTATAGTATATCACTTTAACACATGCTGTACTACAACTATACATTAAGGGGGACAGGAGCAGGACTACTTCCATGTTGAAAATCCACCATTCGTGATTCTCAAGGTCAGGCATCCAGCAGTAATTGGGGTTTATTGTATAGTAAGGGATAGTAGGAGTGGTCTTAGTAATGATTTCAAATGGCTTGTGTAGGATTAATTGATGGACTCAGAACCATAGTGCCTAGCCTCGTTCCCAGACCCATGTGCACGTTTCACTTTAGCGCAGCCGTAGCAACATGTACAAGAGCCTGGGGACGAGTCTAGGCTAGCTAACCCACAATCAAGTACTGGAAATTGCATGAAGTCCATAAAAACGAAGGAAAATATATCCCTATGAGCATATACGGACAACATTTTGATTTTCAATAGCTCCTGGAATATATTTTAAGAGTACTTCTGGAGGCTGTGCACCCTTATAATATCAATGTTAACTATACACCTATTAGTACATGGCAAACCATTCAAATAGACAGTGTATTGGATGGTCTGTTTTATATGAATAGGCTATCTATAGAATCTGGATGGTGCATGCATATCACTTTACCACATGCTATACTATAATTATACATTAATGGCGACTAGCAGGAAACATCTGATTACTTCCATGTTGATTGCATGCAATATGCATGGCTTGTGTGCGATTAATTGAAGGACTCAGAACCATAGTGCCTAGCCTCGTTCCCAGGCCCATGTGCGCATTTCACTTTAGTGCATCTGTGGCAACACGTACAAAAGCATGGGGACGAGGCTAGGCTAGGGCTAACCCACAATCAAGTAGGCTAGGGCTAACCCACAATCAAGTACTGGAAATTGCATGAAGTGGATGATAAAATGAAGAAAAAATTATGCCTATGAGCATATATGATTTTCAATAGCTCCTGAAACACATTTTATGTATTCTCAATTTGGGGGGGAGGCAATAATAATACTTGTGGGTTGGGCCAACAAAAGACACATCCTTGACCACTACCTCATACAGTGATGATCACCTATCATGCGTGGTACTCACCCATTGAGGTTCAGCATGAGTACTTCATGCAACTGTGACCAAGTGCTTTCGGCAGGTGTCCTACTCAGTTTGGGGAAAGCGATGTAATAACATCTGAACCCTTCTGATACACAGTGATAAACCAAAAGCAACATTGCAGTGCACATCATATGTACAGGTGATCTCAAACATGCATCTTCACAGTCTTATTCCTATTCCACAGATTGGAGAATGTAATTACTGGTACAACACAAGCCCAATTTCTGAATCCTTCAGATAGACTTTGTATGCAATATATGATGTACATTGAGCCAAGCCCTCAAATTCAGAATATCTCCTACTACCCACATGCAGAAATAGTCCTGCATGCACACAGAGCCATTAATGAAGACACCTGTCATGCAATGAGATGCTGATTGGGAGGCTCAACAAGCTAGCCCCGGCCCTTAACATCATTCCTCCATATTAACATTCAGCAGAAATATTTGCGGTTTTTGTTTATGATGCAAATGCCATAAAAAGTGGACTTGTAAACAGTGACATATCTTTTGTTGAGGCATGATTGGACAGACCCTTGGCCGCTAACCTCACAGTGATGATCACACGAGGTGTGCTCACACACTGAGGTTCAGCATAAGCCATCTCGACCTAGTCACAGTCTTATTTCTATTCCACAGATTGGAGAATGTAATTACTGGTACAACACAAGCCCAATTTCTTAATCCTTCAGATAGACTTTGTATGCAATATATGATGTATGATATGCAGCAATTTTTTATGCATGTTTAAGATCACCCAGTTTCATAAATTCTGTAACCCTTTGCACGGGCAGAGCAAAGCTACAGCAGCATGACCTATGCACACAAAGAATTCTCCAATCTGGGAGGGAACTATTAAATTCTGGCTATGTATAATGTGTTTTTTGTCCCAACTTCATATGAACGTGTATTATTAGACACCTGAAATAAGGACACCCCCAGCAGGGTTTCACACAGGAGCATGCATATTTTGGGGGGTATGGGGGCATGATTTTTACGTTCCCTGAGGTTGATTCTAAAGCCATTTTGGAGTCAAATTTATGGTCCTCAAAATTTGCTGACTAAGTAGAAGTGCCCCTTTGAAGAGATTTTGTAAAGAGAAAATAGACATTTTGCGCTTTAACATCTGTATTAACATTTTATTTGTTTTGTAATCTCTTTATTAATGTGTTCACTGATGTATGTATCAATTACTATTGTTGTCAAGATTTAAAGGGGGGGGGACCTGGCCTTTGGGAGGGGATTTCCCAGCCCCCCCATGAAACCTGCCCAGTAATCAGGACGCTGGAGCTGGTCCCAAGGGTGTCTGCAATAGAGGGATTCCACTGTAATAATACACAGAAGGATTCTCAAAAACTATTGACAACCATCATTACTGGCTATCTAAGTAACAAATTACAGCTACTGCAAGGATCATTCTTTCTCTTGCACATGGAGCTTGAAGCAGCTATAGTTATATATGCCTTACATGCGCACACACACACACACACAAGCACTCATCAATGGAACACATCACAATTAGCCACTACTTTCTGTTATAGTAGATATAGCACCTTCTTGCCAGCTGCAAGATGTATAAGAATGCATGCAGTCAACACATGAAGGGTTAATGAGGGCACCTACACAGAAGATTTAACCTTCATCAAGGCCCATTGGGTAAACAGAACACAGTCATGACTAAACTCTACACTTTCCTCTCATAAATAAAGGAAAACAAAAACCAATCATGAGTAGTGACTGAACTCTACACTTTGGGCCTGTTAACAAATGAATATTGTAGCTCTGAATAAGAAGTTCCATTGAGGTTTATCAGCAGTGAGGCTGCTGTAGCTATGTTCAAACAACCAGACACCCTTACATGGGAACAGTTGCTATATATAGCACTGTAGATTCTAACATTAATATCATCGCTGGCAATGGTCCTTTCATAATCACGTTCGCTTGAATTTTTGTCTACTTTTAGTGCACAGTGGATGAAGGTCTGTTGAGTGTACATACGGTACTCTCAACTCTAGGTTTGGGTAAACGTAGCTAAACTGAATACCTGTGAATAAAATAATGAACAGCTAACCCCCAAATCCACAGTAATCCTCATATCACACTATGTTTTGTTATAGTATAATTTTCAGATGCAAAGCAATGAATAATGTATGTATTCAACAGGCGATATACTCCATACGGTCGTTATTTCCAAAAGTGCGGGGATGTACGAAAAGTAGGTCACTTTATTTTTGTAAGACAAGTAAAATACCTAATACTTTGCTAAGATGGCCGATACAGATACTACCACCAGCTTACAATTGCCTTCACCCACCTTCCCTAATGTGAATTCATTAATACATGCCGCTTTGAATACGCCAGTTTCTAGCTCCAGCCATTACTTTTTCTCCCTTTAATGTATACCACAGCTATGCAGCTACCCCAGCTGCTGAACTGGCTAGTGTTATACAACAACACCAAACTACTACACATGTATACACAGTTTATAAATACTATGACATTGTACACATGCAATACTATATATGCCATCGCAGACACACATTCTGCAGCAATATGACTGAGCCAGTTAGCGTACATGCATCAGCTGTACAGGTACATGTCAACACACAGTATGCGGAAGTATTGTGTACGTTCAAGTGGTAAAATAGAGTGACTGTGTTGAAAATCTTCTGTTTTAGCTAACTTTGGGGCCAGTGTAATCCTGCAGAGTAAGAAGAATTCAATATCCTAATTGAGGAACACAACTACTACCAAAGTCTTATATAGTAGCTGTTACTCTGCTGTGGCAGTCCTAGGTAGAAAACGAACATTTTTGTGTACTTTGATCGCGTAACTGCGTTCAAAGCACGGTTTTCCTGAGCTCATACGCACTGCGTAAATGTGTCAATATGTGAGGCTTCTATGTAGCATGTATAGCCCCCATCCTTAACGAAAGTTCAGAGATACAGCGCTTTGAATGCAGTGACGCAAACGAAATACGTGAACGTTACCCAGGACTGCATCAACAACTATTGACAACTAAGATATTACAGCTAATACTGAACAGTTGTAGCAAGCACCATTATTGGCTAAAAAATGGTTTGTAAAATTATGTCCTTTGCTGCCTATGACACATGCATATACACACGTACACACACATGTACATGCACATTCATACAAGCACTCACAATTGGAACACACGAAAACCATGGAGGGTTGCTTCCAGGACGTAGCCACTCTGACCTATAGGACCAAACACGAATACACGCACTCAGACAGGATACACAAAACAATCTCACACACTGACTCAGTCAATACTGCAGCCATTCATGAAAACATGTACTGTCAGCCAATTACCGTAATTCGCTGAATGTGTACCTAATTATTATATGTGGCCTGCTGAACAACCACCCACATATCCTGCATCATTTTGAATGTGCAGACTTCATAATTATCTCTGCAATACAATATACAATGTAGGAAATGTGGTTATTTTTTTCCACAAAAGGCACTGCTGCAGTAATAGCTTGAAAATGAAGCATTTCTACTCTATACCATAGAAAAGATACAGGGAGAAGCATGTTCACTTTCGATTGTGTGACCACACCCTGGTCTGCAGTTCACAATACCCTATTCTACTACAAGTGGACAGATTACTCTCTGCTTTCGCTAAGAGTCAGTTTCTTGTTTCACGGTAGCAGCCCTGGTAAGCACCTTCCAGCAGCTTTTGGGCATTCTTACTAGAATAGAAAAAGTGGTAGGTAGCAATGACACTTCAAGTTCTGGTAGCTAACTAGAAGCGCACTACAAAATTGCTGAGTCAGCACTTTCGCTGGAAGCTGATCTGCCCATTCCACGGCTCCATTTAGCTCGGAATGACCTGTTGCTAAGTACAACCTTCAGTTGGATAATTTATGTGAAATACCGGGCTGGTTTTTAGATAATTATGAAATATCAACCTTGTTTCGCATGTAGTAAAACTACTACTAACAAGTGGGAGGGGAGACTGGGAACGAGGCTACATACATCCTATGTAACAGCAAAATACATATAGAGTAACTTACTTATCGATATCCGAAGAATTTATAGTCATCTGCAATAGAAAATACGTAAATAAAGATCTACCTTCTCTACCAGAGATATACAGCATACTACCAGGGGAATGAGGGGTCTAACATACGTAGTCTCAGAGCACACAATGATGTATGAATGCTGCTAGGCACATGCCATCCTTGTAATGCAGCTTCCGACGTTAAACAAGCAGTCATGGCCAACAAGCAGTCACGGCCAACAAGCAGTCATGGCCAACAAGCAGTCATGGCCAACAAGCAGTCGTGGCCTTACGTCCTGTTTAAAGAGTAAACTATCCTTCGCCTGTTCCTGCATAGTCTACTCAGGTTACATAACAATGCATCATTAACCTTTAAACTGCTTGTAATAGCTATCGGTAGGTTTTGCTTCCCTAGGAAGGGGTCCAGTAATTAGTCTAGCTAGCCGGGTGCAGTTGTATTTTGTGTGGCTGATAAAAGTAACAAACTCACTGATGGTGCTGATATCGATTCTGGCGGCGATTCTGGCGGCGATTCTCTGGTGTAATACACACAGTCTCTGCCTTTTGAGGGGTCGTAGGGAGGCGCCAGAATGTCAAGAAAAGCTACAGGTTCACTGTGTGTGTGTGCGTGCGTGCGTGTGTGTGTTTGTGTGTGGCATATCAAAGAAAGGTGTAGCAAAAGGGGTGAGACATTTAGACCAAGGATGTGTTTAGGGGCTGTTAGCTGGCTGTTAGCTCCTAAAAGTGGCTACATACAGAGTTTCTTGGAAACATGCCATGAATGCAGAGTGCAAGAAATTCAATCACACAGACTTAACCCATAACCTCTCTGTCTTCCTCTATGGTGCAGACAGCCAGGAAGACTAAATTAAGATGTCTAGTTGATTATTACTGAGGCGGCATTGCCAAGAAGCTGTGGCCTTCCCAGCACTCCTGTTGTTATAGCATCTAATATAAGCAATTTGGCCATAGCTAAAGACCTGATACAGTTCTGCAGCTCTTCAGTACTGTAGGACTGGTTTTAATTGCGAGGTTCTAATAATTGTGGATTTCAAAGCCAGGCTGACGGAAGCTTAAGCGCAATGAATAACCTCTTGTGTTTGTGCATCCTATAGCTGTGTAAACTATCATTATTACAAACCCATTTAACAATCAAAACCAGGAAAACGTTGGATTAGCACGCTTTACGTCAACTTATGCCAATTTACAGTCATAATGTGATGCCAGACAAAAGGCTTTCATAGGAGGATTTTTTTTTGCTGGTGGTGGGAAAGACACTACTACTAGTGGCATGCTCCCCCAGAAAGTTTAGATGCTCTGAGGTTGCTTCTGGAGCTCCAAAAGGCTAAAAATTAACTAATAAGGCATTGACTTCGAAAATTCTGGGAGGGGAGGAAGAGATCCCACCTGTCCCCTTTATGAAACCCTGGACACTCTCCTTTGGAAGAAAGCAGTTACATGTGTCTATGGCAGAACTGGCATGTGAGTACTTCACTTACTCCTGTGCTCTTATTTCATGAATGTTGCCGTTCTCTGGTTGGACTGAGCAGGGTTCTGAAGCTGCTGTCATTCTAATGGTCTTTACGTACTTGCATAGGTATGGTGGCTGCAACCTTGCCAGATTCACGGGTTTGTTATATGATGTAACCATCATTGAACCAAATAGTACCTTCCTAGAGAGTGAGAGAGTGTGTGTGTGTGTGTGTGTGTGTGTGTGTGTTCTCATGAATCAGAGTGAATAGCTGGATCTGTATTACTCCAGGGAGCTCCCAGGGACCCAGAATGAGTGTGGTTACTGGTCTGACTATGCTGCTATGCTTGGTAACGGAATAATACATTTGAATCTCAAACCAGGACACCACTACTGTTGCTTCTTATTGTATGCCTACATAATCCCTGGGCTCCATTTCCGGTTCTGCACTTCATAAAGCTACCAGCATACAGCTGCTTAGCTACATGTATCTGGACTAGGGACAGGCACATTGTGCTTTTTGATTTTCCCATTATTCTATTTCTCAATTTCGTCATTTTTCCCTATAACCCATTTTCCCTTCCATTTATCACGAGCCATATGTGATAGACTGAGTTTAGGCTGTGTTTCCCACACCAATCACCTTTATTTTAGTATAGAAGTACAAGCCATAGTGCATTCCTCTACTCCACCACTGCCACTGGGCTACTGTCTGGGTAACTTTAATTTAATAAAAAAATTATATTGCTTTGTCAGACTGTAATTATTGATGAAATTCACAGCCACTTAATTCTACTACTACTTTACTGCAGACTGTGTATAATTAGTGAGTCCTCTGACTCCAGGGGAGGGGCGGCCCTGCTGACATGCTTATCAAAACAATCACCATTATTCTCACTCAAAAAAAACTACCTATCATTCCCAAAGAAGTTCCCAATTAGCCTCGTACCCAGGCCTCCTCTCGCAGCTTTTTTCGCAGCCGTGCGCGTTTTTTTCCACGGCTGCGAAAAAAGCTGCGAGAGGAGGCCTGGGTACGAGGCTAGTTCCCAATAATGTGGTGTCTCCAATCTGGACTATCCCGCTTACAAAGCTACATAGCCACAAGCCACATAGCCACATAGGCAATAAATGAAGAGTATCAAGTCAACTGGGTTGGGTAGTCTATCTACAACACACAAAGACACACTTTTAGTGGTGTCCTTCTTATTTAAGATACCAAAGCTATACAACAATGGTGATACTTTACAAGTCACGTGACACTCACATGACTCCGTACATCCCCGGGTGATCGTGCAGTGGCATGCACTTCTTTGGCTTCAGAAGGAAGATTCCGACGCTGAAATCTGGGCACTCGTACACCTCCATGCAGCAGGAGGGGGAGTCCGTGACAAAGGGAGGGTAGTTCCAGGTCGTGTCCGCCAGTTCTGGAGTCACTTTAAAGTCGTCTGCCGTCAGAGTACACATCTACATGTAGGATGAGCAGGGATTCTTTAAGGAAAATCCCCTAGGGGGGGCATAAGCATATTGGAAGACATTTTTTGGGGGGGGGGGGGTACGTATAGTAATCAGTATTCAATTTTGAAGGGTTAAAATTCCCAAGGGGGGGCACAAAGTTTCCAAAGGGGGTGAATGCCCCCTCCTGCCCCTCCCCCTCCTCCCCCAAATGAAGCCCTGATGAGATATAAGGGAAGGAACAGAGCAACAGTAACTGTAGGAAAGGGGCTTCAATCTCAGTGAAAGAGTAATGAGTGATGAGGTAAACCACATCAGAGCAGGTTTTCAGGACTTCCCTGAATCTTAACAGGACAACCAACACTTGAACCATACCCACCCTCGTTCCAAGTCTTCTTCCCAGCTTTTTAGTGCATGCGAAAAAAAGCTGGGAGTGGAGACTGGGAACGAGGCTAAAATATAAGCCCCACAAAAAACAATTTCCATGGCGTCAGAGCTAAAATCAGTGCTGCAGACTGCAGTTATCCAGTATAACCTCAGCCTCCACTCCGCAGCTTCTGTTTCTTTAAATGTAATGGAGGGAGGCCCCTGGGCTGTCTGGGTGTAATTCGAGCGTATGTAGCACACTGCCAGTGTTGGAGACCTTACCGAGTAGCACAGACTACTATGTACCACCTAACAGGGCCTACAATGGTAGCCTGTTGGCTAATTGTGCCATCTCGTTAGCAGGGCCTCTGGAAAAGGTACATACGAGGAATGCACAGCAGGATTTGTATTCACCAACCCTGCTGGGATCTCCCGAAACTCTTAAAATTACACCCATGCTAAACTCCAATCCTTTGTTTGGCAATGGCGGGCACTCCAGGAAGATTTTCCTTGGCGCCATTACCACACACAGGTAGCTAGCCAGATACAGTATAGGCAGCTGCTATTGTTTGCTGTCACTGCAAAACTGTTGATATGCAATTTAAAATTCTGGTTACTTCATTAGTACAACGCACAGTGAATGTTATTGATTAGACACGTACTGCCGTCCGTTGTTCCTCTGTTCCAACGTTTTACAAACAAGGTTGATATTTCATATCTAAAAACCAGCCGGGTGTTTGTTTATTCAAGTGAAGGTTGTGCTCAGCAACAGGTCAGTCTAAGCTAAATGCAGCTGTAGAATGGATCAGCTTGGCTAGACAGTCTCATCATGTACAGCTTCCAGCGAAAGTGCTGACACAGCAATTTCGTAGTGCGTTTCCAGTTAGCAATCAGAACGTGAATTATCATCGTTACTACCACTCTTTCGCCGTCTAGGCAACACAAAACTAACCTAGCTTGACGTACCTTGGCCTATTCAGCCTGCAAACTTCCAGTACGCTCGTGGCTATAGTGGCATAGTAACGAATGATGTAACTCACTTAGCGCATGTGATAAAAGCGGACGAACACACACACACACACACACACAGACAAACGCGGGAACGTAAAGCTATCTTAGTACCAGCTGGGCGTGCGCCCGGCTGGTAAAAAGGAGAGTCAGGTTTGAAAGCGCTTACTATAGTCTCTAAAACTGGCATTGAGAAGGCAAAACTCTTGGCACAATACATAAGGCACGAAACTTACAAAAACCACATGGCTTCATTTTGCCTCGGCCCGGAGGCCGAGACACAGAGGTGGTATATTTAATGATTTATCATAGCCTCTCCTCTCCCAGCTTTTTTCCGCATGTAGTTTTACTAGACTGGGTGTGAGGCTATGTTCATCACGTACATGTATGTTGTCATGTGAGGCTCACACTACCTAATAAATCTCTCAACCCACATGAGGACAAATTGGTGAGTTGAAATTGTGGCATCACTGCAGAGGGGACAAAGTTCATCTCGGAAGCATTAACTGTCAACGCTTCCCTTCAGATCTTAGGCCTTGCTGGGAATGAACTGGGTGGTGCTGGTGTTGTGCAGGCTTCCATTACACACACAATGGCAGTCACCTGATTGGATCCACCTTAACTGTCAGTATAAAGCTTAGTAATTTGAACACATCTCAGATCAGTCACAAGATCAGTCAAATGAGAGAAATTGCGAGTGCTCCTCATTACCCACTTAACCCAAGCCATACAATGAATAGAGTATGATCTGTGATATTCATAGCACTTAGGGAGGAGAATTATGTTACCTACTATGCTCTGCAGCACTGCTCTAAAAAATGTACCAATTATGCTCAACAAATGCCCCTATTAAATTATCAACAAAATAGCTTTCCTGTGGAGACTGCTCGCTCTCTGCGCCACATGCACTCAGGGAATCTACCTATTATGCTCGCATTATGCTTGATGTTCTCGCGTACCTATTGTGCTCATTATAATGCTGGCATAATCCGCACACCCCTAACCATACTGGGATTACTACAAGCCCTGCAATGCCACACCCACTTCCGCAGCGCAACTTTTACTAGTGAGCACAAATTTTAGCCATTACTGTACCATATAACTGTTTATTTCTTTTCGTGTGGTTTATGTTGAACCACCAAACTTTCTTCCCGTGAAATGTTGGGGTCGACCAGCGAAGTGTGAGCGGCTACAGTCTTGTTCAAAAGTGGAAGGACCGTTCTGACTGAAAGAAAATAGCAGGTGAGAATCAATGGCAGGCCTAGAAGGAGTAGCCTTTAGCCTAGCTAGCTAGTTAGTAGTACAACCAAGCTTTGTAAGAGACCATAAAACCTGCAACAAAGCGCTATGGTCCTCTGTCGTCACTCACCCGCTGGCTTTCTTTAACAGTCCTTTCACTTGGTCAAGCAACAAAATCAAAATCCATATTGACATTCCATGCTCGAATCATGAAATCAAAAACCACAAAAATTTCTGCTGACTATCAATAATATTATGATGAAAATCGTTTCACATGCAAAAAAAACCTGGCTATACGGTTCTCGCTAAACTTGCTAAATTAGTACCAGCAATGCATAGTAGCCAGCAAGTAAACAGTAGAGCAGAGAAGGTACTAGGAGTCTGAAGAGTGGCGACACACACGATCGGAGACACGTCACAGAGAGCAGAGAAGACAGCAGCAGGCCTGACTGAGAGTAATACCAAGAACAAGTGGGGACACACAGAGAGCAAAGATGGAAGCAGAGCCAAGAGCAGCTAGTGACGGGAATGACTGGAAACACACTCTAAGAGCAGCGAGATCGAAGTCAATCATGACTCCAGAATCACAGAGAGAATGATAATAGCAAAGAGGCTGCGAATCTTAGCTAACTTCCTTTGCTTTAAGGCGGCAGAGTACTTACTGAGACGGGGTGGTTCTTACTTAAGGAAAGGAATGGACACACATACAGTACTTGCCCACAGCAAATGAACCCCATCATTCATGAATGAACTTGGCCTTCAAATTTTGATAGTCAGTAGCTTTTCACAAGTTTGGTGTGGTTTAGGACAATCCCATATAATATTATGCTGTCTGACCTCCTCTGGGGGTTGGCCAAGAAATTCTGCCTTGTTCACTAGGGACTGCAAGTGAAGCAGGCTCACTTTGTTGAGCTGAAACCAAACGAAGGCAATGTGCCTGACAGATTGCTGAACCAAGGCAGGAGTGCAAACATAGGAAGGTATAGGTCTTCCTTTCCCATGTGCATTTCAGGCTGTTCAGCACTAGATTTGCATGTATACACCCAATCCAATTCCAGATACTCAATTATAGCTTCTGCAACCTTATTATCACCAAGATTGACCTCATTAACCCCCGACCTGCTACCTGCATGTACACTAACAGCTCCCTTAGCTCATCAGCAACATAGTGACATTTTTCCAAGAAGAGTTTGATGTTGCTATGGATACTAAAGTACTAAAGGTGATATCATAGTGATGCCACATTAGCAAAGGACTGTATGGCAGGCAAAGTATAATGGTAACAACCACAGTGTGTAATCTACATGCAACTTACTTCTATAGAAGGTGGTGAAGCTACAGACAAGGTTTTATCAATAAGCCTCCAACTGTGCCTCGGTCGGTCGTCTTATGCAGCTACAGAGTCAGACTGGGTTATGCACTGTATTCAGCAATACTTTCACTGAATATGGCCTGATATAAGCTTGCGGGAGAAGTATCTGTGCTAGCAAAGGCAAAATAGGTAGTTTTTCTGGTGCACTTGATGAACATCTGCAAACGTACTGTATATCCATTACCACATGAGTTACAGGAAGCATTATTTTTAGCCACACTCAGCACTATACTATTGATAGTGTTGTATATGTATACACCCTTTGGTGACTAGGGACTCTACCAAGTTAAGCATGTTGAGCATAAAATCGTATGTGCTCCTATGTGCTACAACAACTCAGACATTAGTAGCAAGTAACAGCTAATTATCAGAAGTATGCACAAACTTCATGTCTGTGCAAGGTTGTTGTTTAAAAATCTGGACTTTGAAGATAATTACACATAATATGCGTACCCGACCTCATTGAGAGCAGCCATGCCCCTCATAACATCATAGATTAGCTCCTGACTGCATCAGTATAACCAATGTATTCAGCATAAATACTAGCATTGTCTCCCAAGCCACACCCTGGTGGGTGTGGCCTGGGGACGAGGCTACATGAGTACACGTTATAGGCCACTATAACTCAACCCTCTCATTCTCAGGCCCACTAGGGCTGGTAAGTTGGCACAAAGTAAGCAATATACGTCATAGCATCACTTTACACAAATTTTTATAAGATTGATAAACAGTCTTCCCACAAAGTCTCTACAGCCTTTGTACTTGAAATTTTGCAAGAAATAGTGTGTAGTGAGCCTTTTTACTGCAAAGCTGGCAGACAGTCGACCCAAAGAAACAGAAACTCAAGTCGAACAGGGAGGTGCCCGAAAAAAACTCCTGCTCTCGGTACATGTATATAGTATTGGCACACATTTTGTAGTCTCATCACAACAATGGCAGCATGCTAACCATAGCAATGCAGCCTGACCCCGTAAACAGGGTCGAGTATGGCAATTCGCCGGTTAAATTATGTCTGGTTGCAGAACTCTAACCAGATTCAGGGAATTAAATTCTTGGGTCCGCGTAAATTGAGGAGCGCCATAGACCCCGTAACCCATATCTGTGATCGGTGGTGTATGGCACGTCACGGTGTCAATTCACCAGTCTACTAGCATAATATAATTATATTCTGAGTGAACTACTTACCATATCCTTCAGAGCTTCCAACTCGTGCATGAAGCCCGGATCACTACCGGCCCTTACGAACGTCTTCTTTGCCTGTAGAAGAATCTTCTGCACTACACTCATCTTTTACGGTACTACCTCAGTAAATCAGCCCTCGGCTTTTATACTGCTCGATAACTTTAACTATACCCTACATCCAATGCGATAGTCTATAATAAAATGTGCACTTTGCACTATACAAAATTTCAGTAAATATGCGAATAATTAGACAACAAAAATGCGGAAATGAACGATTTGCGGAAATTAGAATCTTGACGTATCCCTTCCGAAGAAGAAAGCTTTCATCCAGTCTATGGGTACTTGCATCCTCAGTCTCCAGCTGCCCAACTGGGTGGTGTATGCAGACCGCCAAAGGATCCAGGAATGGAGACCTAGGAAAATGGATTAGCACTAGCATGACAAGACCAGTCACCACATGTGACAAAATTAAGGACTTTGTTTCCTTATGCTCCAGGCCAATATGAAGCCACTGCCTCTTTAGTGTTACTGTTCAATATCCACTTCGTCAAGGCTGTTGTAGATGAACTGACTTCATCCTCTTCACTTTAGCCTCAGAATTTCCAATTTTTTAGAGCTGCTAATATATACTGCACACGTTTTAGTCCTTTACCAAATTAGGTGTTCAAACGTTGCACATGGTTGAAGGGAACGCAGTAACTACCCACTGAAAAGCATTTGCTGTAATAGCTCATTTTAGCCAAGGGGTGATTATCCAACTTCCCTACGTATTAGCTTGCCTGTCTGTGCCCGAGGATGTAGTGAGAATTAATGCTCTGTTTTGTGGTAGGGGTCGACCACAGGAACCTGTTTGGTGTACTCATAATAGATGACATGTTTACCCTCTGTTCATTGCTTGTAGTTTACATTCCCTTAGGCCCTTAGAGTGTACAGATTGTTCTTTGGCTGTAGAGTGTAGACCACATGTACATATTTGGAATTTCCCTTTAGCTTGCTAGATTAGTGTGTCTGGTCTGTACCTCACTAAGCCTTAACAGGTCAGCCCACTTGCAAACGTATGCAGCAAACACCTGCAATAGCCTTTTAGACTGGGAACTTGAACAGCCGGCTCTCCCAACTCAATGATGCAGAACGGAACGGGAGAGCCTGGTATATTTTGTGTCGTAATTACATGAAAACATGGACACAGTATCACGTGAATGGACACGATACACAGCAGCTGTACTTTTGTCAGAGTTTGCTGGCAATGCTGAATTTCAGACAAGAGACACGAAGCCCGAAGTGGATACTACTACTTTTGAAGTTCCTTTAGTCACAGTACCTGCGACAGGACATCAGCAAAAAAACGTAAGATCAAAAGACGGCTAACATTATTCCATTTACTCGACCTTTTCTGTGTCAGAAACCTACGAACTCTCCGTGAAAGTATCCTTGGTAGTAGGTTTCGGGCTTTAATTTTGTCTCATTTTTAGCCTTGCCTGATATCCAGTACTGCCAGACAAAAGTGAAGCTGTTGTCTATTGTGTCCATTCACGTGATATCGCGTCCACGTTTTCATGTAATTACGTCACAAAATATACCGGGCTCTCCCGTTCCATTCAGTCGGGGGAGCCTGGGAACGAGGCTAGTACTTGAACCCAACTAACAAGTATTGCCTCACCTGGTCTGCATGTCGTGTCTTACTTCATGACTGTCTGTAGTTTAAACTTTCATTTGCTCTTCTCACACTGCTCTGTGGGCACCATTTTCAGCCATGTGATACCACGTAGAAGCAGCGCTGCGCACCCCAGAAAAGAATATGCTGTTCTTTTTTCTTTTTTTTTTGGGGGGGGGGGGGGGGGCCACGTGATACAAAGGCACACACAAGCCACATTGCAAACCTCAGAATTCGTGCGTTGGTCTGACGCCTGACTCTGGAGTTTCTCGTATCATGTAAGATTAGCTAGACTAGAACCTGGGGGTGGGGGATAGGATTCACACACACACACACACACACACACACACACACATACTGACCATAGCCACAAATGTGAGCGTGCACGGCCAAAATGCTATTAATTATTTCTGGACTATTGAAGCACTCAGGTACATGTTATTATAAGTGGTTCACACGGTTCATCATGAATTGGCCTTCCATAATCGTTAACCACACTTTAGTAGTCACTCCCACTCCCATCCATCGCTCTTGGAAACAAGGCTATGAGGCTATGATTCTATACTGCCAGACCTTCTCCTTTGCCCATCGGTGTGTCGTGCAGTGCCTTGTATCCCCCAACATATGCCAGCATCCCCCAGGGCTTGAACTGGAAGGGAGGGGGTTCGGGATCGTCTGCAGTTGGCTGGTGATGCAGTGTGCGGCCAAGATACCTTGATAGACGGACAGATAGACAAGACAAGTTACAGACCTGATAGTCACTGAAGCTATAGTCTCATTCCCAGACCATCTATCCACTTGAAAGAGGTCTGGGAACGAGACTACCACTGAGATGGAGCCAAAAAGATGACAACTGTTCACAATTTCAGATATGTAAACCCAGAAGGAAAACATGCTGGAATGGATGGAGCTTATTATGTAGCCTGCGTAATGGGTGGAGCTGTTGCAGTAGCCAGCTAGCTCTGGTCTATAGCTATAGAGAGCCTTTGAAAACTGCAGCTGTCCCCATCAGTGCTTAATTTCCATCCTCCCGCCACCTTTTCACCCTTAATTGATCGACACAACATTAATTAACTCTTTGAACGCCACAGGCACATTTATGTGCCTATATAAAATAGAGAAAACTACATGTCTGTACATTATATTAACGTCTAATATAAAAAGCCCATATAAATACACATAAGTCTTATGGATGCATTAAAACTTGGCTGGGAAAGAGTTATTAAACGTGTGATGATCAGCCAACAAGAGAGCTACACCTGTACCTTCCCATTCTCTCAGCTGCCTGTGCGGTGCAGGGTAGGGGCTGCCCCAGCACCTGCGCACAGTCTCCCAAGGCATAGATCTTTCTCTGAGGGTCCCCGACCACCCTCAGGTGGGTGTCAACTATGATCTATAAAAAAATTCACAAATGTCAGCTATCATGTCACAATGTCTCGGTTAAGTCTAGAGGCAGACATTCTTCCCTGGAGGTTCCCAAACACCGCCAGGCACAATGTAATTACTTGGGTCAGTAAGCAGTATCAAGAGTTTATTTATAGCACATATAACAATTCAGAGAAGTGGCTTCTTTGTATTAGAAACTCTTGCCAAATACTAATCTAATTAGTATGCATGACTGGGCGTTAGTGTTATTTAAAACGAAGGACAAGAGAATCAGTATCAAGCTGGAGTATAGTGAGCGATAGGCTAAAGATCACAGGCTTACTTGTGAGTACTTATACACACACTGAGGTTTCCTTGAGTGGGGGTCAAAACTGATGCTTACTTGTCCTTTGTCCGTCTTGTCCAATGGAACAGATGTAGTGAAGTCTCTGTGGTGGAAAAAAAGTCTGCAATGGATTTTTCGGTCGGGAATTGCATTTTCGAGTCTCACCTTGGGGCAAGCCCAGTGGACCACACCACCATCCCGCAGGGTATGACTGAGCCATCGCTGAGGTGGACACTGGTCGGGGTTACCTCTGTGTGTGTGTGCGTGTGTGTGTGTGTGTGCATGTGTGTGTACGTATGTGTGTCTGTATGTGTATTTGTGTGCATTCTATTTCCAACCTGTGACGGATGCCTTGACAATCTTCATGCTGCCTCTCTTCCTGATCAGCCTCTCCGTGTAGGCCCTGAGCTTGTGGTCGAAGGAGGAAAGGATTTCCTGAGCCTCCACCAGAGAGATTTGGACCAGGTCTCTCTCATCTGGGAACAGGCGGTGGAGGTCCTGTGAAAGAGGGTGCTGTATCACAGGGTTCTTTTAGTTAATTAAAACTAATACGATTTAGTAGGAACCAAAAAGGGGCTCAATTAACATACTGAAATTGAAATTGTATCATAGGAAAAAACTAATACAAAACTAATATTTTTGGGCTCCAAAATGAGCACATTTAGTTAGTTAAAAGTAATTTAGTAATAGTTTAGACATTTTAGTTAGCCAACTGAATTGAAAACTAAATTTCACACTCAAAATAGAGATTTAACAACTGCAACTAAATTATGTGAAGCCATACTAAAACAACACTGCCATATCATGGCCAGGAAGTGAGTTAAGCCCCACACACCTGTCCAGTGGGTGGATTCTAAACACACTATAGGTTTGATCAGGATTCTACGTATTTGTGAGAATGGGGATTCTCAATTCTTTACACGTGTGCTAGTCACCTAACTGGTCACAGCTATCGTTCTATCATACTTGCTGGAAAAAGTCGTAGAATTCCGCCCCAAACTCCACCCCCGTGGGCCCGCCCCCCACAATCACAAAGTGTAGCAGCCGCTTCTTTTCGTTGTCTGAGAAGTTTGGCTGTGTAGAGAGCTCGAAGTTGGTCAAAATCTGATTCCTGATTCTCCGAGCATCAGCAATCTCCTGTTGAGGAGTGCGACGTGTGTGTGTGTGTGTGTGATGATTAGTGTTATCACAATTTATCCAATTATCACAAATCAAATTAAATATCAAATTTCTGCTTCAGCAGAATTTAGAAATCAGATTTGTTACAGAAAGTTTAAAATCAAATTTTAGTTTCTGCTACAGCAAAATAGCGATTTGGCCACTTTGATCCCAGACTATACTGACTGTTGTAGTGCTTTACAGATTGCTGATTTTGCTCCTCTAAACTACTAAATTGTAATTCTGAGAATTATGGAGATTTTGTGAACTCAAAAGTAGATTCTGCTTGTAAACTGCAGATGGTCACTCTGTGCCCATGATGGAATGACCACAAGTTACCCTTAATCTGCTGACCTCACATGTGTGCATGTATGTGGGTGTTGTAGGTGATGGAAAAACACTGTATCAGTGGTCATCATCAGTGGTAAATGATGTGGGTGCCTTAATCTGCTGACCTTGTAGAGTTTGTAGTAGCCTGGTCCACAGGGAGAAGGCTAGTTTGTAGTATGTAATTTGGTAACTTATTCCCACAACTGAACACACTGTATCAGTGTAACCTCGTACCCAGGCCTTCAGATTTTATCTCAGCAGCCGTGGAAGGCCTGGGTACAGAGGCTAGTATCAGTGGTCATCATTGGTACCTACGTACAATGTACATGTACAAATCTTTCGGACTTGTCAATAATGTAGCTATAGCTTGTGAATGTGGCTTGTAGCATGTAGTTGGGCACTTATGTGCCGTGTGTCATAGTTGACGGTAATACTAACCACAAGGATTGAACACACTATCAGTGGTCACCATCAGTGGTAATGGATGCTACAAGACCTTTTATGGACAATTGTCTAAATGCACTGCTTGTGGCTTGTAGTAAGTGTATATCCAGGTATGTATGTGTGTTGTATAGTAGTTGATGGTATAACAGCTCTAAAACAACTTGCAGAGGACATACTTACGAAGTTTCATATCGGGTTGGAATTGAAGAAACTTCATAAGCATAAATTCTACTAGCCAACCGAGAGAATCCCCGAAGAATTGCAGAGGACAGGCTTACCAGACACTCTGGAAAACTCCTTGTCTGTTCATATTTTTCCAATGAGGTAAAATCAGCGGTTACAAATATTATCAAATGGCTTGATTGATCGACACGCCAAGAACTTCCTCTCTCTCACCAATCCATGCACAGCCCATATCTATCTCCTCCCTAAAAATCCATGCACCTCACGGCCGAGGCATTTCCTCTGCGTATGTGTGTGTACACAGCAGAGATTCCATAGTTCTGTTGCTGTGTATGAAGCCAAAAGACCAGTCTAGTACAGCTACTGTAAGCTTGTGGGAAAGAGTTTGCACATCTATTACTACAGTGGAACCTCTATTCAATGGACACACTGGGACATGAAAATTGTCCTTTAAACAAAGGTATCATTAATTCAGAAGTAATGTTTCTATATATTTTTAAGAGGTTGTGTCATTTAATAGAGGTTCCACTGTATTCACTGCCTATCATCATTTTACCCCTATGTCTTCCTAACTCTTCATTCAGACCGTTCGTACCTGACCGAAACTTAAACAATAATCTTGTACCCGGATCACCTACCCCCTGCAAATAATTCTTGAATTCTATTTCCTTACAAGAAAGACTTGTACAGATTCAACTTAACTTTAGTATTCAAGCTGTCATTAAAGTCCTTGTATTCTCTATCCCTCAACGCTTCGTCTACCGTATCTAAAAACAAATTAATATTATCTGCAGCTAATACCTCTTGGCTATCTAAATCTAACTGCAGCAGCAATTCATTAATTACTTTCATCCAAGTTTTCCTCTGCCTACCTCTACATGGTTTCACTTCCCACTCAGCATCTAATAAAGTACTCTAGGATACCGCTCATTATCCAACTTATTGACTTTATACCACCACTTAAGTTTGCTTCTATCCCTCCTCCCTTTCAAGGACTCTATCCCCATATCTCCCCTTACCGCTTCATTACACGTAATGTTTCTATATATTTTTAAGAGGTGTGTCATTTAATAGAGGTTCCACTGTATTCAAAATTTTGCAATCTTTAAATACAAGCAATATGAATAGCCCTTGGTTCTCATAAGAAAACCTGTCCAAAACAGCAATGGCGATGTCACATGCCCACTAACTTTGAGAAAGAAAGCATACTCCTTCACTCCTGGGATGTTGAAATCATTTGGTACTGCCCCAACACCAATGACAAGGACATCGTATGACACGTCATACTCCCTTCCAGGGTCCAGTGCACTTACACAGCGGACAAGTTGTCTCTCGGGATCCAAAGTCCTAGAGCACAAGAAAAACAAACAGAATACTATACAAACAGCTAGCAAGATGATTACATGTACTCTCCAGTGAATGAGGCTGGGGTGTAGGAGCCTGGGAATGAGGCTTTGAACAGCAGTGTTGGGGTCGGGACAGATGGAGTGCTGAATCCCAATAGGTTGCACACACATTTAACCAGATTATTCCAGCACTTCATGGTGATGTTAAACTAAATCTTGGTTAGCCTCTTGGCTTGTGTGTGTAGGGTTAATGATATACTTGGATCCCTACATGTTTTAATTATGCAAACTACAAGATCGCACAGCAAGCAGGCCCAAAGGAAGACTCAGTATAGAAGTCGAAAGGAGTCAAAAAAGGATCATCAAGCCACAATGAGAATGGACTCTTCTTGAACCCCACACATATGGTTACTTATAAAGTCAATTTGAAGTTGATCATTCAAATTCAAATGAAAATCTTACATTCATTGAGGTACACTGCACACCCAAAAGGAAAGATAACGGGAGAACAATAATACAGGTGAGCAGAGAAATGGGCAAAAAAAGGACTTAGTGTGCTGCACAGAGGTTATATATAGCTACGTAAGGAGCAGTGGGGTTTATATGCAATGATAATAAGAGGCACATGTACTAACTATGTTTGTATGGCACTGTGGTTGATGTAATTATCATGATGAAGAGTTAACCAGCATTACAAAATTTATAGTCAAAATACTATGCAGATAGACAAATGCTAAAATCACTTACTAGTTCTCATCATATCTACAGACCAAAGTTAATGCCTACACTGTTAAAGAAATTCAACCAGAAAGTAGTGGAAGGTGTACTGCTCGGAGGGGCTATCCCTGTGAACCACCAGGCTTAGCCCCTTAGTGGGGTCAACACTGGCATAGAACCTCCCAGCTGTTGCAAACCCGTTGTTTGATGAGCACGTTCCAAATTTGTGTATTGGGTCATAGACCATGACATAGGTCCCTGCTACTGGATTACCAAGCGGTGCAGATCGTCCATTATGGGCCCCTCCATAAATTTCACATGGGTTTCCAGATTCTCCAGTACCATACTCTATAAGGTAATATTGGTTGCGGTTAACACCATCGGTGATACCAACTATTGGGTCATTGTCTGCTGCTGGTGGATTCATGCCAACAGTGATACGAATCATTGCTTGGGGATTAAGTTCTTCTGGAGCTGCAATAGGCACTCGAAGTAGCTCCTCACCGGTGACACCTGGGTCAAATTCAATGGTAAAATCATTGATAGTTGCACTTGAGTCGATGAATGAGGCATAGAATTTTACGGTGTCTGCATCAATGAGGATTGTTTTTGATGTTGACAGTGGCTGGAGAAATGTAATGGTGTATGGTATGAGTAACACACTACCTGAAATCACTTTCATCAATCTATTGTTGACTTACCAGAGAACTGCCTAGAGAAAGGCAGGTAATGAGCACCAGCATCCCTCCAAGTTGGTTTGCCATTCTTGACGTTACGAATCAGTGTACACAATTCAATCTGGGCGAGAGTTTTAAAGTTGTGTCTCTTCTCTTTAGCTGAGTTGCTGAAGACTTCCTTCAATTAAGTTGCTTCTTGGTGTAACTTATATAGGACTACTACATACAGAATTCATTTGTAATATTCTCCCTGTAAACAACTAATTTCTGTTAAACTCTGTAACTTGTTTTCAAGTTCTAAATTAATATCACTTGTGAATAACACTGAACCTTTAAGTAGTCTTGTTGTTATTAACTTACATATATAGCTAGCTGCATAGCTGGCTGACTGGTGAGACTGCAAAAACGCATTACATCACTCAGCATCATACCAAAGCTTCCATAAACAGGAACACAGGAGGTTCCCTGTGGCAGCTTAATTGATTTTCATAAGCACATTAGCTACCACATAAATCTCATTTATGACTTGTTTATCCTTTGCTGGATTGCTGACCTGTTAAACACAGTATCTATCAGTTTCACTAAATGTCACATCTACCAGTTCATTCTCACTTATAACCTCCCCATCCAACAAGGAACCTGCCTGTTGGGTAAACGGTAAAAGGCATAGGGGATGAAGTCAATTTTTGCTAACCTTTATTAGCCTCTCACACAGCTCAGATCACAACTATATGTAGGTAGCCAGCTGTTTTAGCATGAAAATGCTAAATAGTCAACCTCCTATCCTTACGGCACTCTTTACTTGCACGCAACACACTGACCTTTGATGTCTGTGCAGCAGAGCTTGTGCTCCAGGAAAGAGAACAGAGTCTTGCTGTGGTGACTAAATTTGCTCTCTCTTCCACAGCATGAGGCAAGCCTAGCTTTCTGGGCTAGTCTGTAAGTATTACACTGTAGATCTACCTTAAAGACCTCATCAATCACTACTCTCATTGACAATGACTTTGGTGCAACCTGCTCTGCCTCTATTCTTCTGTGGGTGAATTTGGAAGTGGCAGGGAGATGCCTGCAATGAGGGCATCACTGGTTACTGGTATACTAAATGACGACAAAGGGAAAGGTGTGATGTAGCCTCAGAGATCAAGAATAAAGGCAGAACAGCAAAACAGGCTGTTTCAGGACACAATCATATAATTAATAACAAAGAGTCGTTGCTCACCCATTATCTTTCCCCTTGGGAGTGCCTGCAATGAGGCTGACAACTCGCTAGTGGCTGGAACGTGGTAGCATTGCCTGAATAGGCTAACATTGTAACAGTTTTTACCAGCTGGGCACGCGAAGCGCGCGCCCAGCTGGTACTAAGATTGCTTTACGTTCCCGCGTCTGTATGTTTGTGTGTGTGTGTGTGTGTGTTCGTCCGCAATTATCACGTGCCAAGGTACGTCAAGCTAGGTTAGTTTTGTGTTGCCTAGACGGCTGGTACTAAGATTGCTTTACGTTCCCCGCGTTTGTGTGTTTGTGTGTGTGTTCGTCCGCAATTATCACGTGCCAAGGTACGTCAAGCTAGGTTAGTTTTGTGTTGCCTAGACGGCGAAAGAGTGGTAGGTGACGATAATAATTCTGTTTTGGCAGGTTCTGGTCGCTAACTGGAAGCGCGCTACGAAATTGCTGTGTCAGCACTTTTGCTGGAAGCTGTACTTGATGAGACTGTCTAGCAAAGCTGATCCATTCTACAGCTGCATTTAGCTTAGACTAACCTGTTGCTGAGCACAACCTTCACTTGAATGATTTATGTAAAGTAAACACCCGGCTGGTTTTTAGATGAAATATCAACCTTGTTCCGTAGTGATACTTTAAACTGTGTATTCGTGCGCATGTACACGTTATGTTATGTACATGTGTATATATGTAGGTACCTTTAATCATCCTACGGCCAGTGCATATCCTTGTACCCAGCCTCCCACGGCACCCAGATGTTATCTCGCAGCCGTGTAGAAAATCAATTTTTTCTCCATAACTGCACAATAAATCTGGGCTTACACAGATCCATCCTTATCTGTATAACACATAGTTCAAACTGGGTGAGAATTTTAAAAGTTATGTCTCTTCTCTAGCTGGGTGACAGTGGTACTTCCTTAAACTTGCTGTAGTTGACTTCTTGGGGTAGGATTATTACATGCAATTCATTATCTCCCCATAAATACTGTAACTCATTCACTGACTTCTTTTGGTTTTGAAGTTCTGAATTTGTAAACAAATAATTGTTATTCCAAGGGGGGTCACTCCCATAGACTCTATGAGAGAGACCCCCCTTGTATACCATGTTTATCATATTGAAAGAACACCTTTCACCTTTCCCAAAAGGTATAAGTTCTCCTTAAGGATATATATTGAGACGTTTACCCAGTCAGCAAAAAATAACCAGGCACATCAACAACAAAGTTATAAGTTATGAGAGACAAATTCCTGTTTACGGTATGATGCTGCCGGGTGATGTAATCTATTTTTGGGTAAGTGGCTATTATCAGAAAGCATTGCAGGTGGGAGAGCCATAGCCATTTCACCATTGATTACAAATGAATGTGTGCACGTGCCGGGCTCTGCCAGCAGCAGTGGTAGCACGACCACCTGAAAAGGCACTAACAGTAGCTGCCTCGTCGTTACTCTTGAGAATCTTCCATTAAGTAGGTTTTTGAGAAAGCCTACACAGCAATAGAACCATAGATAGATATACATGCCATACTACAACCACTTTGGGAGCCAACATGCTGGATGGGTGGGGAGAGTTGGCATGCCATCAAAAAGCTTTGTAACCCACCATTCCTGATTCTCAAAGTCAGGCATCCAGCAGTAACTGGGGTTTACAGTATAGTAAGGGGTGGTTGTAGTAATGAATGCACATGCACGGATTCGGGCAATAATAGCAAAAGTTTGGGCAGCCCTGCAACAGCATGCAGGCAGATGAGCAGAAACTAATTGGAGTGGCCTAAATGAACTACAAATGTGCTGTGTTAATGGCATTGATGGGAATTCCATACAAAAAACAAAGGAGTGGAGGCTGCTATAGTTTTGGGGACCCAAATAATAGATAATATGAGGTGGAAGAGCTAAAGTAAGCCTCCAAGGCTACGTGTTAAGACCTATGACCCTACCTACGTGTACGTACTTTGCATGTGAGAGATGGAAGTGATGCTCGTCCCTGAACCCTGTGTTCCTTACTGGCTCAATGATGCTACGAAACTCCAGAGTCCCCACGGTGGTACTGGCCAGCAGGGGCGTGAACAGGAAGTGGTTCCTCGGGCTGATGACGATCACATCAAAGAGCTTCTTGTTTACGTTACACAATACACTGTAGCTCCCCCATCCCGTGCCCAGAATCACCAGCCTCTTTCTACCTACAGCACACAAGAGATGAGGAAAGAGGGTTGTACATGTAGTATACATGTTCACTCATTTGTATGATCAATGCAGAACATTTATTTCTCCGCATTTTCTCATAACCTCACTTGAGTTAATAGAAATTGTACACATTACTAAATTTGATTGATTTACCACTCTTTTGCCACTCATATAAGGAAAATAAACAAGTGATCGGAAAATGATGCAATTATGTAAGGGGGCACCTCCAAACTATTTTGCTGAAGATAATGCAATTGTGATATTTAATAAACGGGGGAGGGAATAAAGATCGTGACGTTATCATTAGATAAAACATAGCTAAGTACCATGCTAGCATGGCCATAAATTACCCCACTTTGCATCCTTGTAGACTGTTACTGTACAGTAATCGCTCCAGTAGGTACGAGTATTTAATTGAAACACACCCTCGGGCATGAAGTAATGAAGGGGAGGGGGGTCAAAACGTAACGTCACTATGACGTTATGTGGACCAAAATAGTTTGGAGACGCCCCCCTCATACATAATATCAATCAAACAAAGTCTATAGTGTATGTGTTGACAATAAAGCACTGTGCCTAGCGAGTACCACATACTGGTTAGTCTCCTGACCAGACCTGGGCTCACCAATGGGACGAGCAGAGTTCTGTGTACAAGACTACCTGTTTTGTTTGTTTAAATTGCCTTGTCCACCCAAAAAAACACAAGTTGTTTATAAAGTCGATCACTAGTTGCGGTCTGGCTCACGAGACATGACCATGCGTAGCAACCCTTGAACCCGCGTAGTATATTATCCATGAGCCAACAGACCTAGACATAAATCAGCTAGATTATCACCTGTATTGTTTGGAGTCTGTGTGCGGCTCTGCCGCAGCAGTTGTAACCACTTGCGTAGACCATTGAGTACTCGCATCGCACAATTTTATGGCGTCACGTATACGGCCGCTCTTTAATTAAACCCATAAGCAAACTGATACTTTTTTACCAAGCAAATAAATACGCTAGCATATGTATAGTGGGTGGAGCAGTTAGCTCCGGGCTGTGACCATGTGTGTTCAGGTATAGAGGGTAACGTGGTTTGGCAACTGCCACGGTGGTCTCGGACAGTACGGCCTAGGATCCGTCCGTGTTCCTCCCTTGATTCCCAAAGCCTGGCACACTAAACAGACCCGATGACGATCCCTGTACCATAGCGGACAGGCGCCCGAAAGGCTGAAGGCTCGGAACGACCTGCCCGTTCACCCCTTAACGCGGCAGTGTCACATGGCCTAGGGTTCCGTTGGGAGAAGAGGGTTGCCCATTTTTTTGTTTTATTTTTGGCTATTGGCTTGGTTTGCGCGAACAGCCGCCCTCTCATTGCAGTACCAGACCATAGCTAATATACCTCCTTCGGGAAGGAGGTATATTATCTATATAAGCCCCGTTTACCAGACCCACTTACCAAGGATACTTAATACTAACGTTAGTATTAAGTACCTGGGGTATCCTTGAGAATTGCCCACTCCACGAAGTCCACTGTATCACCTATTGTGGTTCACAGAGACCCGCCGATATCCACTAGTCTCGTTCATGTATCTATTGGGGTTCAGCACCATCCAGCATCCATAGTTTGGGCAACTAGTCTCATTTATCCTGAAATGAATCACACACATTGCCTTTAACCCTGTATCCTCACAGTACAGTACAGTTTGTAGTAATTTGATATACAGTGTCAAGTCACCCCCTTCCCTTCTCTAAGTAATCCTCTTCAGAAAACTATGCAGTATATCTGTAGATGTGTATGATACAATAATTATGGAACACACTCTATTTCACTGGTACTACTAGACCTGTATATGTGCATCCAGAGTAGAAATAGATGGTGTATGTAACTTTCGATTTCTACTACACAAGACCACTACGTACTACTAAGGTTCAGATTACAGCCATAGCATTAACCATTAGCTAGCCTGCTAGCTATACGTTTGAAACTGAAAAGGACTACCGGGGGTATAACGAATATCATGTCACACAGGCAACAAGAAATGATATCACATTCTCCAGACTAGTTGCTCGACCCAAAAAGTTAGGAGCCTGGGTACTATGAGGCTGTTGCTATGTGGAACCCATGCATAGAGTATGTGGCAATTTTCTGTTGGCTTCTTTTTCTCTAAGTTCAAGATAGGAGGCTTAATTTGGAGTGGGAGTGGCTAGACTAGTGTGGCTACTGTATAATTCCCCCCACATGCATTCTTTCCTTAGTAGTTAGTTCTTATAAAGGTAAAGAATACAGCCACACAGAACAATTTAATATCTGAAAGAACCACAAAATGGATTCCCAATTATGCTATTGAGTATGCTGGCATAATCTGTCATGGTCTAGCTAAGATGCCTCTTCCCAAAAGTGATCTCATCCACTCATTGTGTTGTGCCTTGCATATATGCACAGAAGAGTATGTCTCGTAAGATTGCTCAAAGGCAATTAGTAGGGGGGGAGGGGGAGGAGTGATTAAATGCGTGAACAATAATGACATCACTTCATTTAGGCTGTGAAGAAATGAGTATTCGATGATATAATATTATTGTTTAAATAAGATGCACATATGCATACACGTACCTGCCCATATTTTTGCTCATGCGACATACTTATACTCTTGGCAGTGTAATCACACTCAATGTATATGAATCAATACTATTTACAAGCAGAATCAATGCAATATAGTACTGTGGTTGATGTGTGAGAGTGTATTCGATGATATAATATTATTCTTTAAATAAGATGCACATATGCATACACGTAACTGCCCATATTTTTGCTCATGCGACATACTTATACTCTTGGCAGTGTAATCACACTCAATGTATATGAATCAATACTATTTACAAGCAGAATCAATGCAATATAGTACTGTGGTTGATGTAAGATCACAATGAAAAGTTACAAATTAATTCAGTTATACACATAGACATTAGTAGTTTCATACACATCTACAACAGTATTAGCTACAGTTCAGGCATTCCTAGTTAAACTATTACTTGTAGGATGTTAGAGAAATTCAACAAGAAAGTAGTGGAAGGTGTATTCCTCAGGCGCGCCATTCCTGTGAACAACCAGACTCAGCCCCTTAGTGGGGTCAACATGGTTACTGAACTTCCCAGCTGTTGCAAACCCGTTGTTTGTTGAGCATGTTCCAAATTTGTGTATTGGGTCATAAAGCATGACATAGGTCCCTGCTACTGGATTACTAAGTGGTGCAGATCGTCCATTTTGGGTCCCTCCTGAAATTCTGCATGGGTTTCCATTGCCACTACCATGCTCTACAAGCCAGTATTGGTTGTGGTTAACACCATCGGTGATACCAACCAGTGGGTCATTATCTATGTCTCCTACTGGTGGATTCATGCCAACAGTGATACGAATCAGTGCTTGGGGTTGAGTTCTCCTGGAGCTGCTATAGGCACTCGAAGCAGTTCCTCATTGATGGTGCCTGCCCCAAATTGGATGGTAATAGCATTGATAGTTGCACTTGAGTGGATGAATGAGGCATAGAATTTTACGGTGTCTGCATCAATGAGGATCGTTTTCGATGTTGACAGTGGCTGGAGAAATGTAATAGTGTATAGTTTGAGTAACACACTACCTGAAATCACATTCACCATGCAAGCTAGTATCAATCTATTGTTGACTTACCAGAGAACTGCCTAGAGAAAGGCAGGTAATGAACACCAGTATCACTCCAAGTTGGTTTGCCATTTTTTAGGAGTCAGTGCACACAATTCAAACTGGGTAAGTTGTGTCTCAGTTTAGTTGGGCTGCTGAAGACAGTGGTACTTGACTTCTACTTGGTCTTATATAGGACTACTACATGCAAAAAGTTTTTGTCTCTCGGCATGCATGTAAGCACTGATTTCTGTTTCAGTTTTTGAATTCTGAGAGTGACTAGGAGACTGAAATATGCTGCTAGGAGATTAAGGTTGTCAATATACATGTTAAAAGCAAACTGAACATGCATACATAGGAGTTTGTGACAGCAAATATACATACTGAAAACTTGAGTAGGAGTTAGAGATAGCAATCAAGCATATGTTTATCTAATGAAGTTCAGCACCATCAGGAGACACTGCATATGCCACACAGTTTCGGATAGCTAGCAGTCTATTGGTTAATGTACTGCTGTGACCTGAACCCCAGTAGTACTAGCTGTATAGTCTCAGCTGACTGAGTAGGTCAGGTTGCATAAGACCACAGAATAGTACAGCTAGCTATACCATATATAGTCTTAGAAGAGAGTATACTGATAATATTATAATTAATTGCTGGAGGGGATCATGGGGATTGCAAAAACTCATAAGCTATAATGGTCCTACATTATTTAGACTTAAACTTGACGCTTTATATCAAATTCCCAGGCCCTGCTTTATTTGGTTGCATGAAGGTACGTAAAGCTCCAATATTACCTTCGTGCAACCGAATAAAGCGGGGGCCTGGGAACGAGGCTATATACCAAATTTCCAGGTTCAGCAAAATTAACATATCAACTAAAACAGAACGTGTGTACAAAGTGCACTGTACAGTGAGGATACAGAACTAGAGGTTGTGTGTGTATGATCATACAATTACGCATTTCAGGCATTGAAAAAAGACATGTCACGCAGGCAGACAACAGTACACAGCACGGAGAGCACTGATCTGATAGAAAATAAGCAGCAAACATTGCAAACAGAATGATTAATATTAGGACTGTGTGATATAATAGTGGTGATCTCGTCCGTTGATTATCTAGAGCAGCAATCTTTCTTCTTCTTGTGGGATTTTGTGGGCTGGACTCCTGAAAGGGAAGAACAGGAAATGGCAGCACACTTTCCATGCAGCGTTTCCTAGACATGTTGCTATGCAGCCTCGACCCAGGTACCTCCTTCTAATGTTAGGAGCCTGGCTGTCTGCTCTAGGGTATGTGGAAATTAGAGCTTTTGGTCTTCATGATCAAGGTTAGGAGGCTTTCCTCTCACAGATTTTATCTCACGGCTGTAGACAAAAATCAGGGAGAACCCTCTACAGCTACGAGATAAAATCTGAGCGAGGAAGGTCAGGGTACGAATGGATGGGCAGTTTTTCGGTACTGTTGACTCACTGATGAGTGAGGAGTGTTGTGCGAGTTGTCCGTTGCTGGGCTGAGACAGCAACTCCACTTCCCTCATTATCACGCTCTCAAAGGCCACGGTTGCTATTCTTGTGAACAGGGCATCCACATTCTCACCTATGTGGCAGAAAATTAAATGTTTACATTAGCCATCACCCCTACCATCCCATCAACATCAAACCCTAGTAGTTATTGCTGGGTGCTTGACCTTGATGCTCACTCAGATAACAGCTCACATATAAAATTCTGATGGAGGGCATGCCCTTACCTATAGCTTTTGTCTGTGTCCCCCCTCCCATTCAAAATCAGGTTCCTACGCCTAATGCATTTTGAGTGGGCTCATGTCATGCGGGTAGTGTATGCATACCTGTTCTTGAGGAAGTGCACCAGTACTCAGCACGATACTTGTCAGCAAATTCAGTTGCCAGCTTTTCTCTCTCTTCATACACGCTGTCGCTCTAAATGAGACACATGGTAATGAAGTCCCGCAGCAACTGGCAAGTACAAAGTCTTAAAGGGGGCAGTGCTCCCAAAATATCTGGTGGGAGGTTTGAGGGATAGGGGGTGGGGAGTGCTGTGGTTTGTGGTTATTTAAAGGAATGTTTTTTAAGAATTTTGTTGTGCATGCCAAAATATTGATGTTGTCTAGCTTTCAGGAAAACAATGACATCAGAGCATGAAAGCCGTATGTTGTTCGACTGTATAACCCCCATCCCACATCACATGAATTACGTAGATATGCATGCATGTGTACGCATACATCTTTTGCACCAGACCTATTTATAGCCTCATACCCAAGCCTCCCCTCACACAGCCGTGGAAAGAAAAAAAAACACAGCTAAGAAAAAAGCTGCGAGGGGAGGCCTGGGTACGAGGCTAACCTATTTACTCTCCCAAGGGAATAGATGTAATTGTCTCAAATCTCTTATAATTAAAAGCCATCATCCTCTAAAAATTAACATCCTAAAGAATGACAGCAAGCTGGACGACAGGAACTGAAGCCCAGCCAGAGCTATAAAGATGGGGGGAGGGGGAAGAAAACTTCGAGAGTAGTAACTACAATAGTTTCAAAAATGTGCGCGTACCACTAAGTCTCTCTTGGTTGCCACGAGGAACACATCAAAGTTGGTATAGCAATACTCCTGTGCTTCTCTAAGCCACTCCCTGCGAGAATAAAAGTCACATGACCTTCAATTGATTTAGAAATAATGACTTTGAGTGTAATTTGGATAAGCATATAAGAAAGACTAGCAAATTTTCCTTTAGGGGTATATTCCTCAAGCTAAAATGACTTCAGGCATTTCTGCCGCTACGGCATCAATATATTACATACTGTTCAGGCTTGTTTCAAAGTTTGGAACAAACTGGACAGTAAATAGGGTAGATATAACCTCACAAACATACTTTATATGGGCCCATGTGAGGGATTTGGTCTGAAGGTGCCTCCCAGTATAAATCTGGATCTCATATAGGCCCATACGTATAAATGTGTATAAGCTTGTGAGGTCATATCTACTTCAAAACTCTGAAAGATGATCTTTTCGTGCGACAAACATTATATGCAAGGAACAATTTTTGTTATAGCAGCAAAAAAAATGCCTTAATCGAATATCATGGTCTATTAGCTAGTGACGGTGCACAAAGGATGCAGTTCTTACCCTGTTCTGTGTAAAGACTCATCCATGGTTAAGTCAAAAGCCAGTATTACAACTGCGCAGGAGGAGAGAAGAGGAGGTTTAACAAAAGAAAGGGACATATGGTCCACACAATAGCAAAGTTAATACCATAAAACTGTTGATGTAGTACAGTTTATGATCAATGTAATCCAAGACGTATAAAACACTTCACGGCGATGTTTGTGTTACAGCTATGAATAATTGAGGGTGAACTCTCACCCCACCATTTAAGCTTAAGAAGGAATGGAGCCAGGGTTCATTTGACGCTAATGTAAGCAAACACATGATTTTTCAGTCTTCCGAATTCTCACGTGTGAGCAGCAATGCCTTGGTTTGTATCTCACATGGCAAGAACTCCAATCTCTCTCTCTGAGATACAGAAATGTAGCCATATTCATAGCAATTTGCTGACCGACATGCCTTGTGTTTCATGTACTGTGGAGTCCAGCTAAGACACTTGGAATTATTTCACTTGAAGCACACTTAACGTGGTGGATGGATGATAGCCGATCAAATATTATGGCCCCATTCCCAGTTTTGATTCCCCATTTCAATTCTGGGAAGGAGGCTACTCCATTCTCAGGTGTTTTGAAAGATAAAAGCATTGGTCACAAGCAAAACAGGTGTAGCATGTAAACATTGGATGAGTAGCTGGTGTAAAGTTCCTTACTCTGAGCTCCTCTGAAATATGCTGTCGTCACTCCTCGGAAACGCTCGGCTCCTGCTGTGTCCCAGCTGTGCATGTGTGTGTGTGTGTGTGTGTGTGTGTGTGTGTGTGTGTGTGTGTGTGTGTGTGTGTGTGTGTGTGTGTGTGTGTGTGTGTGTGTGTGTGCATTTGCATTAGTGCAAAGAAAGTACATGTAAATGAAATGTGCAAGAAATCAACCAACATCTGGCAAGCAAGCACATACAAAGTGATATACATGTATTATACATGTAGTGCCTTATTAGTATGTATGTATGTATGTATGCACGTATGTACGTACGTATGTATATCTGTATGTATGTATGCATGCGTATGTACGTATGTATGTATGTGTGTGTATGTATGTATGTATGTTTGTTTGTATGAGTATGTGTTCATGTAAGCACATTTGTATTGTGTGCCTAAAAGAGGAATGCACGGAATGCTACCAGACTATGACATCACACCCAAACACTAAATATTCATGGCCAGTTGAATACCAGTGGCTCATTAACCCAACCAAGCATACCTATTTGTAAACACAGCCCACAGCACTCGACCAACCCTTGGCGGTGAGTGTTCTGCACACACACACACACACACACACACACACACATACTGCCCTCGAGATTTATCGTGTCTAGAGTTGCCCGCCACGGAATAGACACATGCCTACCCCCTGCCGACTATGCTAACGGCTTTATTTTAGATATAGGATAATGAGATTTAAAGCTGCAGTTTGTTTTAGCCAGCAAAGCAGCTGCTGGTGTATTGATTGGCAAAAGCCGCTGCACCTCCTATGCACAGTCTGCAACTATCCAACAGTCTTACCATCATGCGGTGATTATTGGGAGAGCCGTGGTAGACATGCAGCTCTGCCAAATAGAGTAGTACAGAGGGATGCTTTGGTTGACTCAAAGTCCCACACATGCAGTCACCCCAACACATACCAAGGCTAGCTAGGAATGGAGCTCTAGTGCTACTGGAATTATAATTGCACCAAAATTTCTGACCAAAGTGTTCCTGCTTATGACAATTACTCAATGGGAGAGGCAAAAGTAAATAGCAAGAAAGTCGCTGGAAGCACAGTCCTAGTTAGTGCATGTGCAAGAGTAAGTTACTTTTGGAGAGGGGAAGGGTGGCAAAAGAGTTATAAAAGCCCCACCCCCCCCCCCCTCCTCCCCAAATGAAACATTGCTAGGTTATTATTAGTAAGGTGAGGCCCGGTAATTTCATTATGAAGCAAGAAAGAATGGCAGCTGGTACAGCCTTCTAGCCCACTATCTTGCCAAGAACACCTTCACCAAACAGTCTGGCAACCCAGGTAGACAGGCACTCGGACACAGGAATTCCGCCTGTCGAGAACTGAATTTTAAGACCCGCTGGAAAGATTCCGAGGCTGAAAACTGAGATTCTTCTACGTAAGAAGTTGTTACCAGAGAATGGAGCGAGCCTGATGTCTGTCTCTACAGAGTGAGCTGTTTGATGTGTGTGACCAGGATATAGACTATTTCATGTGCATATAGTTTCTGGGAAGTGGACACACTAGGGTGGTTGTGAGCAGGACGTGGGGACTTGTGAGGAATAGGAGAGGCTGAGAATGATGGATTTGTGAGAAGGAAAAGGATGTAAGGAGTCGAGACTCCTTGCCCAGAAATTCACTGAGCCTGAAAGCCTGATTATGTAACAATAAAAAAGTTCAAAAAAATTTGTGGCCAGGAAGAGAGTCCGGGTGGCTGGGAATTACACTACAAAGGTTTTGAGGAGGAAACGACCGAGTCTAACGGTTAGGCTACAGGTGAATTATGCAATAGTGGTCATGAGATACTGGCAAAGACACACGCACAGGAAATTTCAGAGAAGTTATTGTAATGAAGATGTATGGGCAAATCCCTACTTCCTCTTTAATTAATTAATACCCTAGTATAATATTTTTAAGCTTCATACACACAGCTTCACTGCTCTGTTCCTAGCTAGCCACACAAAACACTCTCTAGCGGCGTTCATTCTCGAGCCAAGGAAGTACTGTATGATGGATGCACGATTGCGTTAAAGCCACCAAACTGTTTGGAGCAGGGGTCAGTGATGGTCTGAGGATGAGTATGACTGTCACGAGATTATCACATGATCAATTCACCATGGTGTGTTAACTGTAGCTCTATGCACAGACTACTGACCAATACGTCCTACGAGGCCGCCATCGTTAAGATAGATGATCTTAGGCATTCTCACGCATTTTCAATGGTAGCCTCACTCATTCCGAAGTCCAGGAGCACTAAAGATGATAGAAAGGGGTGTACCTGTAGCCTCGTTCCCAGTCTCCACTCCCAAAGCTGGGAGTGGAGACTGGAAACAAGGCTAGTGTACCTGGACACCAGAATCTTTTACCATTTTGCAAGCTAGGCATCATTCCTATGGGTATGTGGGGCTCCCCTCCCTTTTTGGTTCAACCCAATAGACAGACTGGATACAACATCACAACCTCAAATGTCAACTACAGTGGCCATCAGTTGCTAAAGGGTTAACTTGAGACTCTCTTGGATCAAATCTCGGTCTCTGTCTCCTACCGGGGGGGTATATACGTTTATTCCATCCCCAGAAGTCTAGAGTCTTGCAACAGACTTTTGGAAGTACCATTCATGAAATGTATCGCTGTACACAGTAAAAGCTCCAGTAACCATCAAATACCTCTAACTCGATCCAGTAAGTCGTTACAAGAGCCATGGGATGGAAGAGGCAGAGACCAGGAATAAGATACTAGGTTTGAAATTCCAGATTTGTGGGACTAAAACGGTTGGTCATGAACAACCCTGGGTGGCTGCATGGTATACAGCAGGAAAGTTTGTTAAAATGCTTGACTGCTTCTGAAGTTTGGGCTAGACACCTAATGTTATGTCAACCTTACCCCAGATCACCTTACAAGCATGTCTGTACCCTGGGCATTAATTTTTCATATTACTAGTACCTACTACTCCCAGGCACTTCAGATCGAGCTAAGGAGTTGGTCCAGTTAATAACCATAGTTCCTATTTTTCTTTCAAGGGAAGAATGAGAAACCTTTGACTACTGTGACCCAACATCTATGGTAATGGGGAGAGCTCGAGGGGACTCCCTTAATTAGAATACTTAATTAGAGCTTGAAGTATGAAACCCACTTGGCCAGGGTTTGGAGACAGTGGGATGACCTTTGGTGTGCTACTGTGTGTTAAAATATTCCCCTAGGAGTAAATATTCATTGCACTTTGGGTTAGCCCGGTTCCCAGGCTCTTGTGGAGGAGGAGTACAAAGCCTGGTACACACTGTTTGCGTCTGCTCAGTCCTTAGAAACCAGGCTCTCTGCTCCCCTCCTCACAAGAGCCTGGGAACGGAGTAGCCTCAGTCCCAGCCCCACGCAAGAGCCTGGGAACGAGGCTAGGAACGAAGCCATACAATTGCAAGGGTAACAAAGAGACAGAGAAACCAGGTAGGGTTGGGATCAGGATAAGAGAATGGCTGCTATAGACGAGACTACACCCAGAACCTTAATAACCAGCATATAATAACTATTAATGAGTGACCGCACAAAACGCCATACAGACTGTAGGCTAACCCTGAGTGAATCTCATATTTCATTTTCATTTTCTCATACAGGGGCCCTGGATTTGACCTGGATATATATTTACATGTATAATACACCATGCCAACAGCAAGGGACTGACCCTAGGCGCATGTAGATAGAGAATAAACACAAGGGTTGAACGCAAAAAAAGCTAGTTAGACAGCTCTCACTATGGAACTATCGTAGCCCCTGGGGCAGAGGAGCAGTAGGCAAGCTTCATAGAGCTAGCAATAAGCTATTGAGCCAGCTGATAGCTCTTGCTATGCTAGCAGAGCTCATATGCACAGGACAGTGACAGTGGTGGTGACAAATTACCATGCTTGCAGCATGGCATGATTGTCGTCCCTGGAATGCAAGCCAACGTGGGGTGACAGAGGTAGGGGTGAGGAGACACCATTATCAACTGTCCGTGAAACCACCGTGTCATTCCTCACTCCACTCCCACCTCTTGCTCACTGGGAAGTTCAACGAGAGAGCGTGTACAGCTGTAAACAATTACCGTACTACTACTACCGACTGACAGTGGATCAGTGGGTGACGTACTGCAATGCATTCAACTACATATGTTACTATGATGTAGCGCCCACCTTAACTTTAGTGTGGACAATTTGTTACTTTTGTAAGGGTTAATTAGCATACATGTGAGTCCAAAGGTCAGGCTGCTTACTTGGTACTCACATGTATGTTAATTAACCCTCACAAAGCTACATAGTGTCTAGGCTGCTCACTTGGCCTACATATACTGTGTACATTACTGGTGCACTATACCTCAAACTAGCCTAAAGCTCGATTATTACATAATTATCTCACTAGTTCCTAGTTTGAGATACATAACTACTAGCTCTGGTATTGCCCAGCCTTTAATATTGGTGTGGGCCTGAATATGACAAGAGGTAAGTCAATGGACCTTCCCTCCTACATCACCCCACCCCTCCCTTCATCCTCCCCTCTCATCCTCCCACCCCTCATTTTTATCTTTAATTACATCATTACTGTAGATTGGTTGTGGTTATGAAGGCACAGTAGCATTAAAAATAAATAATTGAAAATGAAGGGCACTAATCACTTGTGGTCTTTTCAACTGTGTAAAGCCAGTTTCTATATCCTCTGACCGCTCTCAGCACAGTTGCCATGGTTCACCATTCCTTCAATAATTAGAGTATTACTCTGCCTACCTCTGTGAGTGGCAATTGCTGGTACATCCTACAGTGGGGTTCGCTGCAATATTACTATAGTGGAACCCCTCTATTACAGACACTTTTGGGACTAGCTCCAGGGTTCTGATTACTAGGGGTATCTTCCATTCGGGGGCCAATAATTAGAGCTCTCAAGACTGGGAGTTGATCCCTCAAGGTGAGCCCTGCATGCTCTATTAACTCAGTCAAAAGTGTTTCACGACTGTGGACTCTCTTATTGTTTCGGTTTGGGCCTAACTAGCCATGCCTTGCCAGAAGACATGTAGCTACTGTTAGAGGGAGTTTTAGAGTCTCTGGCTCCAAAATGCGAATATCATCTCTCTTCTCAAGCACCACGGAGTCAATTCATACACAGCTCTGTTCTGCGTATAAGGTTGCTACCACGTGGTATCAAATTGAGCTACTAAATTTTCCTGCTGCAGTATGTATAACCAACTCTAATTACCATACAGCAATGCTCACATTTGCATGTTGAAGGGCACGCCGAGGATCTCATACTTCTCCACCTCGAAGTCCACGCCAATCGTGGTTTTGTAGTTTCTCTCAAATATATCACGGCAGTATCTGGAGGAGGAGAAGGACAGCACAGCTACTGGTGAGGAGAAGGACGGCACTTGGTCACAGCTACTTCTAGGGTAACAGTAATATTGGCCAATCAATGCACTTGAAGTGAGGCCTATTAAATACATTAAGCAATACATCTCGCATCAATATTACTCTGGTTATTCATTAACAAAGACCTTGATAACCAAAGGGGTGGGGGCAAATTTAAATTAAAGGCAGCTGTACATCTGTCTGTCAAGCTAAAGAGGATATATAGGCACACACATGTCTGGAACTGCTGCTGGAAGGTACTATTAAATATCTTGATTTTGGGCTCATTCAACAGGGCCATATTTTTTGCCAGAGCTGACCCCATATACAGATTGGTGAAAGAATGGTGCACCTGTAATGCATGTACTTATAAGCTGACATAATGCTTAGGCTACAAGTGTTTCAAAAGAGAGAGCCAAATGCCATCAAATTTACAATTACACACTTGGCACTTAATTTTTATTTCTGTTCTTTGCTGGTTTCACTACCTGATAAACACTAAGTGGGTGTACCACGTTTAATCATGAATGACATCTCGAGAGATTGAGTACAGTTGGAATTGGCTAGATCCCACTGTCAAGTGCTACTAGCGGGTTTAGTAGCTATACAAAAGCTTGCTTACTGCTCCTCTGCTCAGGAGCTCCAGTAGCTCAGTGGGTAAGAGCATCTGACTAGTATTCAGAAGGTCCTGGATTCAATTCTCTCAACGTTTTTTGTTGTTTTTTTCTTTCCATCTGGATGAAAACGCATATGCATGCACAGTAAAAAACACACAGGCACTCTTTGTTCTGCAGGGGTCTGAGGGCAGTGAGAGAGTGCACAGGGACAACTTCACCAGAGGTCCGGCTCCTACTGCTAATACTAATAGAACACACTCTGTAAATTTGGAGCAGGTCCCCAATCAAGATGGCCCTAATTACTCTGGAGTGAGCATGTAATAATTCTCATGTCCCCAGTAAAAAAGAAACCAAGCCACATACTTCAGAGGGCTAGGCAGGTTGGCACTTGGTTCCTAAACCACGCGACCTGGGAGCAAGGCCAGTCATCACCTGGGGCCGGGCTGTCCCCTGAGAGAAGGATTATTAATAGTGCATCCTCAAGTCTTTGTCTCGAAGGCAGATGCACGTTATGTCCCGGGGGAATGGCAACCATCCATAGCTAGCACAGAGTAGTGTCGCAGAATAAACCCAACGGAGAGTGACTCCACTGCACAGTTTACACAGATCACACCCTCATCCAATTTAGGACCGCAGGCAGCCAACCCCCACGCTAGGCTCTATGTCGACAGTAGAGTAGCTACGGTGACGATGCATGGAATGTCCATTTGAGGCATATATAGCCTACAGAAGGTGTCAGCAATGCTGGCAAACACAGCGTACTCTTGTCACAGACAAGACTTGAGGTTGTTGAACTTTGTGTGTTACCTTGTTGCAGCATAGAGATAAACAGTAGCAACACGGAGAGCCACTCTAGCTCTTACCTTTTTGGCATGTGTGTACTATGACTACTCTTACTCCAATTCGGGGCTGCAGGGAGCCAAACAGACTGTCCCCAGTGCATACTGTCCCGGCCCCCCAAAGACTAGAATGCTTTAGTAGACGCAGCTCGAGACAAAGTAACAATATTTATCCTAATTCATGTCCCAGCATGACCTCTGTGGCTATAATTATCGCATCCATTTACAATCTCAATACAGTGCTTGTGGGGTCTATCATTACTAATTAACAGGGATCAGATTGCTCCATCTTGGTCATTACTGCAGTATAGAGTTCCGTGATACAGTTGTCTAATCGCTTGTGCAGAGCCTTGCATGACAGCTAGTGCTCCAGGAAGCGATCATTATATGCTCCCGGTTAGCAAATTTATTGACGACAATTGACATGGTTATTTCGATCGCATTCAAGAGTTGTAATCAGAAGATTTACCAAACATACGTACCACTGCTCTCTATGAGAGGTTAAAACACATGTACATGCAGCTAATTAGCCACTCCCCTGTAGCACATGACACTGAATGAATGAGCCTGCATGCATGCACGACACCTTACCTCAGCACCAACGACGTCTTCCCGACCCCAGGTGCTCCGAGGATGATGACTTTGGCCGAGCGGACGCTGAACCCTAGGCTCGATGAGGAGATGTTGTGAAAGCTACATTTCACAATGGGAGGGAGGAGGGGAAAGAGAAGACTGTAATACATGCCTGGAACACATTGCAAGTAGCAAGCTACATGGTGTTCAACTACTGCAGTACTGTTGACATACATGTAGTTCATATAAAATCTAAGGTGTGTTTGGCTACTAGATTAATCTACATTGCAGCTGTGTGTTTCCATTCTGCAGATACAGTGATGCATGAGACAGTTCCCATACCATGCATGAGATGGTGCTCTACCCATACCATGGTACCATGCATGATGGAGTAGTCCCCGTACCATGCATGGGACAGTACAGTCCATAGTAGTGTGGTAAACTTCAAATTGTATAAGGGGCACATGATTCTCAAGACTGGTGTGTGAATTTATGTGTATGTAGCATTCTGTAGGCTTACTCGGCGGGAGGGAGGCTTATGCGCTCAACTATTACTTTTTGGGATTGTATCTATTATATATTCACAGCCATCGTCTGCCTACAGTGCAATGCATGGCATTGATGTCGGTGGGAAAAGCAAGCAATGAATTTGGAGACCATGGAGACCATAGCCCCATAACAATAGCACGCTCCCATGTACATTGACATCCATGGAGTCATGCACACATTATCAACACAACAACATACGGATTTTTGCTGCCCCCCTTGTACTCGTCGCAAGCTCGCACCACTTCTGGCTTGAAGTCTACCTGGTCTGCCCAGGGGCCATAGTTTAGCTGGGAGGGCTGCAGAGAAGAGATTGTATATAGAAGTGCCACATAATGAAGCCCTAGAATTAAACCTACTAACTCATAGTAGAGTACATATATATAGAAGCATAGGAGGTATATTATCTATGATAGAAGGCTGTCCGTCTACTCATTGTCAACATGCTTAATAGTTTGAGGTCAGTATAAGCATATACCTCAGCCTGCCAGCGCTTCCAGATAACCGCAGCTGTTCTTGAACCCAAACAAATACAACGTATGGGCGTATCTCCCTAGCTACGTAACCACAAGGCTACCGTACAGCCCGCGCTTGCTTACAGCTGCAGTAATGTGAACAGTCTCAGATGCATCTGATTTGCAGCTAATGCATTCACTTTAGGGCAGCTTCACCGCATGAATGTTGACAAAATCTCCCACGCCCCCCAGGCAACGGCAACAAGCCTGTATGCCGGCTTACCTTCGAATACGCGCCTATAACTCGCTGACCGTAGGACATCTTTAAGTTTGACTTCTATACACTTTAAAAACTGAACTGAACTGACCTACTATTTAATGTGTAGGCTGTGTACGACGGCATTCATGCACTGCGTGCGCAGCGTACGCATGTTTACGTGAGGCCTAATTGCTCGGGACTCCCCCCAACCTGAATGGGGGGTGGATCTCTGCTCTGAATATTATAGGATTGGACAAATATTATTGTTATGCCTGTGAAGCTACAATGTCTCTGACAATCTGGAATGCTCCCAACACAGCACCCAGCTGAATTTTCTCTGAAGTCCCTGCTGATAAGTTGTACCTGCAAAGGAATAGAAACAAAAAGTGACTGGAAAAAAAACACAAAAAAAACACGATGTAATGTAGTGTGATGCCTATAAGCAGCTTACTCTATAGTTGCCAACTTGTCTAGCAGAGTCATTCTCACATTTGGTGGAAATTCAACTGCAGGGGGGAAATTAAGAGCAATGGTTGTATCTCAGGGACCCAAATCAACCCCCTCCCCCCCCCCCCGCATTATGTAGAGCAAATTTAGCTTGGGTCCCTGAGGTAATATTATGCAGACCATAACAACGCTAACCTCTATGTACGTAGACGTGGACCTCTGTGATGATGTCTTGTAAGGCAAGCCCCTTCAGTGTCTTGAGCTCCATGATCTCTGAAATTGGAATACAGTGTACCAGTACAAAGTACCTACGTACTTGTGTGCATAAACAAGTTGTCCTTGTTACTGCACACCGTTTACTATGTACTTAAAGTACACGTCTTCAAGCCAAGCTTTAGTGAACGTATGTGATGACCAGCCATACAATGTCATTGACAAAGAAATTAGCAGAATAAAATCTCCAATCAATTGCTTCATTCCAAAAGATCAAGATGTCTGCATTTGGAGGTTTGGGTCCCTCTGTACTACTCATATCTGTACATGCAGCCGTAGCAACTGGTGCCAGGTAACATGGACTGTTTATATTATACCTAGTCAGTGCAGTCATTAAACCCAGCATATAACATGCAAACAATTTCACTCTTTTGTCTCCTTCAAAAAATGCACGCCAATGAAGTTAGAGATTTTCAGTGGAAAATTGCAAGACTTACTCTGATAAGCTGTAGAGAAGTCATCGTTCAGCATCCACTCCACCATGTTTGCTATGTCTGACGGGAGGGGCTGGCCCGTGCACGTGTACACATTGTGCTCATTCACTTCATCGTGGGCCATTGAGGTGCTCTGCAGGTGTGGGGAGGGGAAGATTGACACACAGACAGACAGACAGACAGACATCACGATCACATGAGTCGCCAATGATGTCAGCAGCTCATGCCCTCCTAGCCTCGTTCCCTGGGTACGAGGCTAATGCCCTCCCTGATATCGGTCATGGGTAGGAGGGTGGGAAACAGCACAGGTGAAAACAATGGACCATTAAGAGATGACTCCGGGTATTTTGCTGCTATGACAACTTGCTGAGGCTGTGACTACCGCAGAATATTATGTCAAATTTGCAATTTTTCAAACAGACCGGTAAACAGTGATTGCCATAGCAGCAAATATTCCAAAAGTCATTTTGTTCTATTGCAGCAAATGGAGGCAATGAATCCAGCCATCTACTCTTTAGAATTGTCTAGCTTTGTGACCAGACCCCCCCCCACTGAATGGTCTGGTGCACCAATTCAAATATATCTTGGGCTTATTCCTAGAATGTGGTAAGGACGAATAACTCACAGTCTTAGTGATAGTATCACTAGTTGAAGATCAATCCAAGGTATATCCTCGGATTATCGTATTTTGTACTTGTACTGGTGACTTTGTAACTAAGGTTTGCCATCTCCACGTATGATACACAAAAAAGCACATTTGTAATTTAGTGTACAGACCTCAGCAAGCCTTTTTATACAGCAACTCAAATCTTGAACAGTCAATTAACACGCTCTTTGCTCCACCCATTGGCCCAAGAAATTTAACTTGGTACGCCAGACTGTTCTGCAAGGGAGCGGGCTAGATCTGGCCATGAGACAGTCATTCCCACCCACACAGTTGATTTCTTAGGGGTTTTGGACCTACTAGTGTCATACATTCAAGAAAGGAGTCTGGGGACGAGGGAATTACTCTGGTCCCCGTACCTGCAGTACGTTGAGTGCTCTTCTCATGTCTCCCTGGGACAGAGCGATGACGCTCTCTATGCCATCTGGGGTCACAGTGATGCTGTGGCAAGCAAATATTGATGGTGGGATATGATGAGACAGACATAGACATCACTCGTCAGAGAACATAGGTCCTTAGCCTCGTTCCCAGGCCACGCAGTTGGAGAAGCACTCTTCGGGGGGTGGGGCGGGGAAGGGGGAGTGGCCTGGGGACGAGGCTGGTAGGTCGTATAAATCCATGGTAGTACATGTGGTGTTTCATTTCCATCGACCACAAATTTGATTTTCTCTTCAAAACTTCTCCCAATATTTCAAGACTGCAGCCTAACAGCCTAAATGTCAGCATAACTACATGTACATGCATAATGAAACTTTTGATGTTAGTCAAATCTTTGGTTAGCAGAAAGAGAAGACTGCACATGATCAGTCACTTCTATTGACCTTTCCTGCTGTACGACGTATTCCAGCCTGGAAACCATCTGGTCGGGACTGAGTGGTCCAAAGCGGAACCGCGTGCATCTCGACTGCAGCGCCGGAATGATCTTGGAGAGGTAGTTACAGATCATGCAGAAGCGCACATTTTCCGTGTACTTTTCAATGACTGCAGGGAAATGAGAATCCATTGTGTACCCTAACGAGGGCCCAAGGCTGCTTTTTGAAAGACTACTAAATCATGGTCAATATACACGTCAGATAATGTACTCTTAGAAAACATTACCAACTTTGTATTGAAAGTGTAAAATACTATAGAAACAAAGAGACAATCAACTGTAAACACAATTCCCGATACCAGCCTCAAGCGTCAGACTCTGGGAGTGGAATACGATCTGGCTCGAGAGACTGTGGCGGTACAGTTATATGCTGCTGACTTACTTCTCCTGAGGGCATTCTGTGCATCGTTCGTCATGGCATCCGCCTCGTCCAGGATGATCAGCTTGAAGCCTGAGCGAAAAATGGTCCTAGTGCTGGCAAAATTGAGGATTTGGCCACGCACGATGCCTATGCCTCTGTCGTCAGAGGCATTCAGCTGTGGAGATGGAGAGAGTTGGATGGCCTGTGGGTCTAGTCTTTTAGACTGTGTTCTAGAGCTTCTGTTATCTATGGTTCATGCTGAATGTAATATTTCTGATGGTATCTTAACACTTTTACATTGGCTAGCTATACTACACACACACACACATACAGACAGACACACACACACGCACACACACACACACACACACACAAACACACACACACACACACCTCCAGCACCATGGAGTTAAACTCCCTCGGAGAATAAAGCATCTTGGCACAGGCCAGAATAGTGCTGGTCTTCCCAGTGCCCGGGGGACCGTAGAACAGGAGATGGGGCAGTCGGTCCTCCTTCATGAAGCGCCGAACTGTGGTGGATAAGGAGGTGTGGTGTATTCTCTAGTGAGCACCCATGGGCTCTTATACATGTAGTAGCTCAAAAAGATCCCCCCCCCCCCCCCCCCAAAAAAAAAAATTAGGGCCCAGTGCCTCAGAATTGATCTGGCTAAAATAATAATAGCCTGAGCTCAAGACCAGTCTCGGAATGGGTTTGGCTTGCTTTGGACTAAGTTTCTAGAATATGAAGCCATGATGTCCACTCACTTGTGCCAATGATGTCCTTATGAGAGATGAGGTCATCCAAGTGCTTGGGGCGATACTTCTCCACCCTACAAGAAACAGAAAGGAGATTCACCCTTTCATCTTGCAGTATCTCATGATGGAAAACATTGAGAGAGTAAATTAAGAAACTCCAAAAAAAATCAGAGCCCAGCTGAGAATTTAACCAGGGTCTTCTGATTACTGGTCAGATACCCACCAAGCTACTGAGCAGAGGAGCAGTAGGCAAGCTTTATAGAGCCACTAGTACTACTTGCCAATACCGGTTCCAACTGTAATCACTCTCTTGATATGTTACATCACTCTTAGGCATGAACTGTGTGTACATGGTCCTCATACAAAATGTGGAAGGTCTGATCAAATTCTCATTCACACAGTCAGCAGTAGGGTGGGCAATTGAGTACACATACTGTGGCAATTACATGTGATGTCGTGACATGTATTTTAAAAGCCAGAAAGGTCATGGTATGTTGCACGAGACAATGGAAATTTGAACAGACCCTCTCTCACCTTCCGTGTGAGGGTCTGGTGTGCGAGACTATGCTAGTATCATTAACATCCAACATATGCCTGGTATTACTGTTAGCATAGTGAAAATGGATCCTGGCTTTCTTTGCAACAAATTACCACTTTTTATATATAGGATTTCGTGCTGAATTACTTCAGTAAAAGCTAGTTATTAGATTATCTGGGAGGAAACTGACCATGGAAGATTTGCCTTCGCCTTTGGCCTGTCTTCTATCTTTCCCGCCATTTTCCCACCAGCCATGTGACTGGTCACGCCCAACTATTGAGCAATATATCGCGCGATATTTAATAAACGATCACCCCTATTGGACTTCGAAAGCCACTTTTTTTTATAGAATTCGAAGCTAGACTGGAAGATGAATGGAGGCGTCAACTGTACCGACTCTGACGTGGCGTACAGAGCCGTATCCCAGCTGTTTTCCTTCATGGAGGACCCTACCACCAGTGGTAACCTCACAAGAACTTTCGTGGCCTGCAATTGCACAAACTGGCATAGCGATATCGTAAATGTAAGTCGCTGCAACATTACAGCTGCTTTTAGAATCCTAAAGTAATGATCCACAGTGGGCTTAAAATAAGTTGATCAATTGATCAAGCCAAGGGGAGGGGGATCAACCCCATAGTCTCTTGGTACCAGCCACTGTTAAGGTGGAGGTCATGTGCAGTGTCCTGCCACTCTTGATCTCGGCCTTGATGTGGGGCTGGTACCAAGACTACTCCAGTAGACTCTACAGTAACAACTGCAACGGTGGATCATTTTACGTATGGTTAATGATCACATGGCTCACGAATGCACAGTCAATGGTCAAGGAAGCACTAGTGGGGTCAACAGTAGCCTCATACCCAGCCCCCACCCCAGTGTGGCCTAGCATGGGTTATGTAACTGGTCAATAGGTGAAGGCTACCATTCAGAGTAGTCAATAAAGTTTTACCTTCTAAACTCACTTTCTGTTGCTTACAGTATGGAAAGCATGCTGTAAGCATGGGAGGGTTTATTTTGAATGTGAAAGATGCTTGATGCTGTAGTATGCCAAACTCGGGATGAATTTTGTTGTCCTTTCGTCACATGATTGCACTTAATTCATCCACCACTGTCGACACTTGTCTTGAATCTACTTAACATACTTTAAAGTCTATTTGGAATTCTGTTGGACCAAAAAAGGCACTTAACCAAGCAAATCTTGCCAAACTTTATTGCTAACGAGGCACAAGTGGTCTGTCCTGAGTCAGTAATTGGGTGTTCCAGTCATACACTCCACACGTATTTCCCTTTGCGTTAACTTTTCTATGGATGCTTGCAGTCCATCTCCGTCCTATTCTTTATGCAACATAGGGATCCTGGAACTTATATATAGCTGAGCTGGAAATTTTGGCAGACTTAGTGTCTAAGTGCTGTAAATTGCATTACATCATCAATGCTATCTTGAAGTCTGTACACGTGACTCAACTAGGTAGATAAAGGTTGAGTCTAGTTACTTTAGTTGAGCCATTCTGTTGTCTGTTGTGTAATTATCGGCCTTGCCTCGCAAGCTGGGTTACTTATCTGGCTTCTACACTTTACTCTGACATTTGCTTTCTTTAGATTCACATATTAGCTTGTTTAGTTATTCTCTAGTGGGGTACTTGTCATGTTATGCTATAGTGCCATCTCTATCCTGAAACACATTCAGATTATACTCATACTTCGTACTAAACGACATTATCACCCTGTAATCTAGCAATCTGATTGGTTCATACTACTACAGTATAATTAGGGAATTTTGATGAACCAATCAGATTGCTAGTTTACAGGGCGATAATGTTGGTTAGTACCCGTACGATGAAATGATGATGGAATTATGGCCAACATGCAGTATACAGCCTAATACAGACATTTGTTGTGGTCCCTACTGCGTACAAATGTGTATTGTTTGATCCCTGATTAAAGGACCCCCGCAATAATTAGGACATTGGAGCTGGTCCCTAGGGTGTCTGTAACAGAGGAGCTATAATGTAGACCATAACAGTTTTACAGTATGCAAGTAGAAGTACAGTCTAATGCCCAGAGCCTCCACCTCCCACACTCTCTCGTTTTTTTGCTGGGGGGCAGATCTCAGAGTAGTACAATCACTGATGTTAAATATAAGGGTTTACTCTGTTACCTTTTCCACGTCTTTGCAGGCTCCAGCAATCGCTATCATTCGCGTCATTATGTCTCTCTTTAGGTAAGCTGTTGTATGTAACTATTTTAGTACGCCTTATATTCACTATGTATAGTAGTCTATCGAGCTAGACCCTCTCTGCACCCACCGCCAGAAAGGCTACCCTCTCTAGCCTTTCTGGCGGTGGGCGCAGAGAAGGTCTAGCTCGATAGACTATATGTATATATGTTAAAATCACTTCTAAGTAGTTAGTATACTGGTGTCATGTGGATCTCTCAACTTCCAGAGGTAATGATGGTTGATAGGCTGCACAATTCCTTGCAGCTCTTAGCAGCTAAAGATTGGGTGGAATTACTTTGCATTTGAACAGAGTGATACATGGTGTCGTACATGGTACCGGTACATGTACATGGTGTCATACATTGTGTCCGTTGCTCATGCACTCCTGATTGTGTACATGTTACATCTATTTTTGTTATTGTCACTGTTATGTATATTGTACCATTGTTTATTAAGCTACACACAAACATGCGTATCCTTGATGGCTAGAGTGATCGCAAATGGCAAGTATGGCACATAAAAAGCTTATAACTACATCTAGAGCAGAGCTTTGAACATATTATGTACACATTCCATGCGGCGGCCATTTCTTTCTGTGCCGTCCCTATATATGGAGTACTACCGTACTCCACGATGTGTATAGTATCTGTTTAGTTTTTGTGATTGTCACTATATACAGCGTACACACAAACATGGGCAGCTTTGATAGCTGGAGTGGGTTTATCAGTCCTAATTTGTTACCCCCGCCACTCACCCTACCCCCTCTTCTCACCCCTTCCTCTCCAGTGTGATCGGCTCAGCCTCCATCATTCTCTCTGTGCTGCTCACTGGGAGACTCAATACAGCTGAGGTAAAGCAAATAGACACATGCTGTGTCTTGCAGACTTAGTTTTCAAAATGCTCCTTTTGTCGTATTTCCCGGTGGTATTAAGCGCGACACATACACACGTCATGTATTCATTCACTCGTACAACACACATACACACATGCATGTACACGCACATGCACTCACATGTGTGCATACACACACACATGCACACAGGTACACCCCATTTTCATCCTCTCGGTGGCAGACTTTATCCTGGCAATTCTCTGGATGATTGGTGGCGTGGTATGGCTGAGCCCCGGGGATGGGGGCTGGGCCTCCAGTGAGTCGGCCCCCCACACTGGCATGTGCTATGTGCTGGCTGTGGCAACTACGGTATGCCCTATTGGGGAATAAAAGTAGGCACTAAATGGGGAAAATACACGGGAGCACATGCTTAGGTGTAGGTTTCCTGTATGAAATTATTTGCTTGTATTTTTTAATTTATCCCCCCTCCCCTATTACATCATAATAGGGTGCAGTGATCACCTATATACATGTAGGCATATTTTCATGCTCATGTGCGAATGTATCATTCAAAAAAAACATCGAGAGAGTAAAGAAACTTTGAAAAATTGAGCCCAGCTTTGGAGGACCTTCTGATTACTATATAGTTATAGTCAGATACTCTTATGCACTGAGCTACTGGACCTCCACGCAAAATTTTATCTTGCACGTTGCGCACATGTGAAAGTGTACCAGCTAGGTCTATAACTAGCTAAAGCAAAATGTGCACGTGGGCCTGGGAGGGAGGCTACTGTCTCGGTTCCATAACTTCCTTTGCCTATAATATTATGTAGATCTAATGTTTTACCTGTCCCTCACTGTCTACCCCCTTTTGATCACAGATGGCAGAGATAGTGACCTTCATGCTGACGACAGTGTACGCTACGAGTGCTCTACTTCGAGTCAAGGAGCTCTGGGCCAACAGGGGAAGGACTCTCGTGGACCAGGTGTGCCAACTGTGTGTACGTGGGATGAGAGATAGAAGCCTTGTGGAGATAAATCAGCATGTTTAGGGAAGTGGATGCAATTCACACTGCTGTGGCCTTGCAAGGATGCCAGCAGCTATTACTTCTAGTTACTTATGTGTAGCCTCATGCCCTAGCCAGCCCACGTGTGTGCACGTGTTTTAGTTGTGGGCCTGGTATGTATACATTTTCCCACGCGCGTGTTGTGTAGGGTATAGAATGGTGAAATTTTGCGTGTGTGAAGACAATTGCAGTTCTTGAGCAATGAAAGAAGGCAACTGCTCTTTAGAGCTCAATTGTAATACGGACTGAGCTCTGAAACAATGTCTCCATTCGTCTCTGTACACTTTATAAAGGGGACAGACTCTTGGCACACACCTTAAGCTTATCATGCACATACGTATGCTTTAATTCTCCACTGCTAAAATTATCCAGGACAAGAGGAAGAAGTTTCGGCACGTACTGACCCTGGTGGTGTACTTAGTGAGCTGGTAAGCTAACCACAGCAGCACTGAAATGCATGTACATTTATAACAGTGCTAAATAAAATTGGGTTGCTAGGGGCAGTGATTGTGTTTTGGTGTGCTCTAAGTACATGTACATGTAGCTCATTCCTGGGCCCACATGCGTAGCATGTAGGGTAGAAGAAGGTTAGGGGGAAGTTGCTGTTCTCAGGCAATGAATGGGGCAGTGAATCCATACTTCTTGTAGCTACTCTTCAGGGCCTGTTTGTACTCAACGTATCTATCAAAATTGAGGCAGAGAAGTGCAGTTGTTTTCAATCTATCCCTACCCACACATAATTAAGTCATAAGAAGCAATTACCAGGCTAGTAGCATTGTACACACACCCCATGATTATCAGTAGCTGTAACTCTTGAGCGAGTTACATAGAAATTAAGTATTAGTAGCCGTTGTATCGGGGAGAAATTTCATAAAATTCAAATTCCTCATCTTGCCATTCCTTCTCAAAGCATAGCCGTACATACCCATAATGAATCTCTCTCCATGCACTCTCAGGGCTCTGCCTCTCATCATTGTGCTGGCGATAACGGAGAGCATCATTGGTATTGATGAAACCAACAAGGGCTGCTGGTATGTGATACTACTGTCCTAGAAGTCTGTGGCACCTCAAAGTCTATAGAGAGCAGGCCTTGTGTTAGCTGTGTCCAGTTGGGGTGGCCATGTCGGGGACCTCAAGCCAGAACCATTCAGTAGGCTCTTGTTAGAGTTGTATTCGTCGGGTCTCCTACAGGACCTCACACAATGCCAGCAGGGTGGGTGGGGCCTCTGTAGAAGTAGGCTCCTGCTAAAGGATGTGTGACTCGTGGTGATGTATGTGTGCTGCTCTCCATTCCACAGGTGCATCATAGACTTCTATAACCTGAGGCCAGACGATGGGGTGAGTCTAGTGATTGCCCTAAGAGACTAATCTCGGGTACCCAGACCCTCGGAAAATCGGAAGGAGGGTCTGGGCGATAGGCTTCGGTGGAAATGTACACTCCGGAATGTTATTAACTCATAATTGCCTCCCTGCTAATGCTAGCTTAGTAGATTTCTCTATCACTTACCAGGCTGTAACTTGATGTCAGAGGAAAGGCTGACACTCTGAAGTACAATAGTGCTCTAAGCAGCTTTTAAAACGCGATTGAAACGCGACTTTTCCAATTAACGCACGTTAGAATGTAATTATTACGCATTCCAATTGGAAGCGCGCCTGCGCACGGTACACTTCCGCCCCAGCCTATCGCCCAGACCCTCTTACAATTTTTTGACGGGTCTGGGTACCCAAGACTACTAAGAGACCTAGCCTAGATGAAAGCCTTGCAGCCACCATGCGAGAAAATGGCAGATTAAAGAATCCAAATATAGGTCTACGCTGTATGCCTGCAAATATTGTGTTTTCATAGTCCAGGGAAATCTGTGTTATATGCCTAGACCACTTGCAAGTATTGTCTCCTCAATATTCAATCTTATCAGTTTCACGAAAATATCCGAACCTGAAAATTTTATTATTAATAGTTATTTAACTATTAGTTTTGCTACGTGCAGCCCGCTATTGAAATTCAATACTTAAAAGCGATCATGTTCAAGGTTTACGCCGACAAGAAGGATGCCTAAGCTAGCTGCATGGTTTATGCATGGTCGCTATGTAATTATTAATAGCTGTTGCTAACGCAGTCATGTGAGGATCAAGTTTCCGAGTCTCTCGTGTCACGTGCGGACAGTTTGGTGGCACTGTTATGTAGCTAGCTACAGGTCTACCCCATTAATCAAAGCTGAGGTAGTTTTATGTTATGCCTAGACCAAGACTCGGTAAGTAGTGTCCTTATTATTCAAGGAATGCCTGCCTGCCAATGATTGCGGTACGATACTATAGTGTGATTGTGTTCATACATGCATGTACATGTACTCTCCACAGAGCAATCACCCAAATTCAACATTCAACAAATTTGCCATGATACAAGCAACAACTCTCGGGGTAGCCTTCGTCTTGACGACACTAGTGATATGCGTAAGTCATCTTTCATTCTACATGAAAACTAACTCAATCGTTATATCAAATGCAGCTCTAGGCCATGTACATGTAAATGTTTGTGCTCTGACAATGAGAGCTGGCCTCTTGCTTTGCTTAATTACATATAACTGAATTTCTACTGCAGGTACAGTACATACTGACATTCTACTACGCTCGGAAAGTTATACACCTTCAAGGTAAGATGTGTGGATTGTTTTCTTTAGTAGGACTTCCACCTCTTTGTCGTCTCATTCCCAAGACTTCCCACCTCAGATTACATATTAAATTGGGGTGTGCAGAAATTTGGCACCGTAATTATGTAATGTTGTTTATGGTGCTGAATGTTACTTTTGTTCTTTAGCTGGTGAAGAAGGCCGAAGACCTAAGATGACTAAGACCATCCTTGTCCGTCTGTCTTTCTTCATAGCCATCTATCTTCTTTGCGGCTTGCCAAGTAAGTTTAACCTACGTTTACGACAATCTATTATCAGGAAATGCATATTTAATTGGTAAAGACAGTGAGAGAGTATATGGCAGTCCCAGTTAGAAAACGAATGTTATATCATCGCTATTTTGATTGCATCACTGCATTCAAAGTGCTGGATCTCTGAACTTCCATTAAAGGCATAAACATGTCCATATGTGAGGCTGCTACGCAGTGCGTATGAGCCCCACCCTTGACGGTAGTTCATAGATACATGTGCTGGGGGAGGGAGGTGGTAATAAGTTATATCACAGGTTCACAAGCTTGATATACTCCTGTCCTGATAACATCTGTTTACTGTGCATTTTCTCTTTCTTCTAATGCACTCTGAACAGCTTTTGCAGCTAGTATTGCTGTCTGGAATGAGAAGGAGCGGCTACACTTGTCTGAACGGCCAGACACAGTTATTCTCTTTATTCATGTGAGTGCATTGATCCAATGTTTTTACCAAGCTTCAAGGCCAAAGGGTGCCTAAAAAGTTTATAAACCCCAGAGCAGTGCAGCCTATAGTTGTAAATACTAGCTCTTGCAGTGACTGCAGTGCACCGACTCCGTAGCTATTTGTTGGCCACATACCTCGCCTCGTACCCAGGCCTCCCCTCGCAGCTTTTTTTTATTGCAGCCGTGGAAAAACACGCAGATGTGCGAGGGGAGGCCTGGATATGAGGCTACCTCATACTTACACCTTCACACGGCTGGTAAACATTCACTTACTGCATACGCTCTATCAAGATTAGAGCACTTTGAAATATAGTAGACAATTTTTGATGTCTAAAATTGTAGGCTGAGCATTGCCTCAGTAAAAACTGCCTCGGCTGTTTGTTTTTTTGTTGTTTTTTTAGTGTAGGGGGCGGGGAAAGAGTAGTAAAGCTGACTATTCTTTCTACAACTTCCTCTCTTCTTCTCAGGCCATCTTTTCTCCCTTGCAAGGGTTCCTCAATGCCATCGTGTACGGGTGGTCACGAAGAGAGTTCCGCAGAGCTGTCAACCTTCCGAGACCTGGTACGAGACCCACTCCCAACCGGTACGAGTCACTGAATACCTCCAGGTCTGGAGCTCGGACAAGTACTTTAATATTCAGTTCAGGCCAGAACACAGGCCGAAGATGATAGAGATGTGGTACATGATATGCGTGTTTGTGGTATGGTTTGTGTCATTGTTCTTATCCTATTACATGCATGACAATATTGCTTACTTATTTTATACTAAGTATTTCACAGCAGTGTGTGAAAAGATACCCCCTGCAAGCACTTATTTATTGTGGTATCGCTCATTGTTTATAACTACTTGCTTGTTTACGTTTTCCAAGAATATTTTTGAAGATAAAGGTGAATGCAGGGTGATTGAATAATGTACAAAAATATGCATTAATTTTCATGACATGATTTTTTTCAGTTGTGGCCTTCTACAAACTAGTTAGGTAGACTAGTGCTAGGTGACTCCCTGTGTATTATATCAATCTCTGTCTTGATCTTTGAAAATTTGCTGCAGCAGAACGGTGGCAAAGCTCAGGATATCGTCGCTTGCTATGCAAGAGATCGTGGCCAGGTGCTGGATGACGTCGACGCATTTTGATTGGTCGAGTATGAACGCAGAGGCGGTAATTACGGCTGCAGCAAGCAGCATGAAGTCGGCCTCAATGGCAGCTGAATTTCCTTTGGATAGGTTCTTCAATATCGAGTAAACGTCGATTCTGCAAAGGTAGAACACGTCTAGAACCTTCAGAGCGACTCCGTGAATTTGCTTTGCACGAATATCAGGGCTGTTATGTCCCAAGGCTTCCAGCAGTGTCTCCGTGAATTCGACTGGAGTGGGGTTGGTTACCTGATAGTCGAGGGTTTTCAGTACGCGCATTTCCGACTGGACAATGCTGGCAGTTGCGTAGCGAAAACCACAGGAGGTAAGGAAGTTCTTAGCTCTTCCCACACTGACTATTCCATAGTGAGAACTCAATTTGCTGGCTAGCTGCACGCAGGAGACCGCCCGAAGTGGAATCTGATGCTTTAGGCGTCCTTCCACATCTTCCCACTGTATTGGACTTTCGGTTTTACTGCTTTCTTGAACGTGCTGGTACAGCTCAGTGATGTGGTTCAGCATGAACCGATGGAACAACTCCGCAGCCCAGTACTTCACTTCGGGACGGAGACCGAAATGGCTGCAAAGTTCAAAAAGAAACAGCACAGGGTTTCCTTGCTTGAAGCGTCCCTCGGTCTCATCTTCTTTACTCTTATCAACTGCGGTATCATTTTTTCCAGCCAGCAGTTTCAAATTGTCTTCAAGAAGTTCAGTACTCACTCCGTGCTTGCTTTCGTTGAAGATGGGCTCGGGAGGGGACCCGAAAACATTCCCCGCTCTGCTTTCTGGAGTTTCCATATTTTTCTTGATACAGTAACTACTCTAACATTCAAAATAGCCATTGTCATAGCATCCTATAGCTATAAAGCCAGCTGCATCAAATTTATTTTCAGGTGCACTGTACTCCTGTTGATGCCCGAGTACTGGCATGGCACCAGCTGCAATGGTGCCGCCTAGAGCTACGCGCGCGCGCGCCGCTAGCGCTTACGTACGTATATGGGTGGAGCTAATTAGTGCAAAAAGGAGCATGTTACATGTATACAGTGAGGGATGTACATGTATGATGACAGTGTTGGCTGAAAAACCTATAAGAACCCGACATTGTTACAGAGGCACGAATTGATTTATAGACAACAGCCTGCACACTCAGCAGCAAAAAAAGTAGCACACTTGAGGTTAACAAAAATAATCATTTTTGGAGAGAAAAAACATAGACTCATGCTGTAGTCATGGTTGCAGGATTTGGACCAGGAATAGTTCTCAATATTTGGATTGGCTGAATGGTGTTAGTGTTGAAACGATAAATAGGCATCGGGGTAACGACCTGCTGCTCGTAGCCAATTGGAACAACTGTTTGGGACTTTAGGTGATTAATGTCAGCAGCGTTCTGAGCAGGCCATATCATGGTAGTGGAAGGATCTACTGCATTTTCGGCCACAATATATACTTTCTGGAACGAATTTCCACCATGTTGCACTGGCGACTGGAAAATAACGTTCTGCCCGTTGACTCTACTGACTCTATTGGAAATCTGAACTACACTAGGTGGCGAAATGGTGACCCTCTCGTTCACGGAGTCTTCTCTTTCAGGAAGTCTAACTCGCACAAGTGCAGGTGGAGGTGGCTTTACAGTACTTTCTTTGGTAAGACTCCTGATATCAACCGTGGGAGTAATACTTGGCCTTGCTTTGGCAACTGACATAACTTCCCTATTTTTGCTGTTTGATGTTGTAGTTATTACTGGAGATGGTGAAGCAGCAGTCTGTATGATGCTGGGTCCACTCACCAATGCCTGTGGTTGAACTAATTGTACCTGCTGGCCGTTTGCCTGGATAAATGTTGTTCCATTGATGCCATTAATGAAAGCTGGATGATTCACTGTCTGGAAAACTGTTGCATTACTTGGGAGGGTTGTGCCATTCAGTTTTGGCGAGTGTACAACGGTTGCGGTCTGGGGATCGTTGCCAGGAAACGGTTGCGTTTGAATGATTGTTGCACCATTTAGAATGGGACGGCCACAGCTGGCTTGAACGAAAGTCGCACCGTTCATTCCTGTTTGAATTACTGATTGCGCAACAGTAGCATCCGTTGCGATCGGACTCAGTCTAGCAGACTCACTTCCAGCTGGCTGAACCATCTGCTTGTATACAATGTACACAGGAGTTGTTCCATTGGGGGTACTGGCTGACGGCGTTAGAGTTGCTCCGTTGAGGGCACCAGTGGATGCTATCACCTGAGTGTGGGCGCCAGAGTTGGGAATCATTTGGGATGTGGTTAGTCTCGTAAGTCCATCAGCAACAGATGGTGCCACAAATATCTGCTTGTATATGCGGTTATCATCATCGCCGCCTTCTGATTTACGTTTTACACCTGCAGTATAAAGAAACGTATTATGGTAACTAATTACACTCAGTGCTTAAATGGCTTCAACATTTGTGATAGGATTTGCAAAAACACAGCACTTTTCGCATATTTTTACACGCATAATTCAAAGATGCGTATCTCCAGAACGCTTTGCACTATCTAAATTAAAGGCAGGTGGTTTATACAGGAGGCGTTACCGCAGCAATAACCCAGAAACAAAGCCTTTCAGCCATACCAGAAGGAAACTATTGGGAACAAGTTTTGAATTTTTGATTGCACAGTGAAATGGTGGTGCTACCAAGGCATGTATCACAGAAACGAAGAGAGCGGCAGACTTCTAGCGTGGGATTCCTTTTGTGGAACGTTGATACTGGTACTGTACCAAGAATCATTCATGTCTCGCTAATTATTGTCGAGATATGAAATCTCAAAAATCGGCAAAATTAAAAATTGTGTAGAAGTGGTTGTTTTCAAATCCGGTCACATTTCATCATTTGTTATTTACACACCTCTTAACACTTGCTCAACTCTGTGGGGATGTGCTTGAAGTACAACTCTAGGCGAGACCACAGTAGGAGGACTCTTAACATCATCAGGACCCGAGTCACTGCAAGACCCCATGGAAAACCTGAAAGACAAAGAAAACAGCTGACTGCGTAAGCAAATAATTTTATCCATGTGATTATAAAGACATCATGGTGATTGCCGAGCGGGAAGCGAGGCAACTAATTGTGTTGCATTGAGACTCCACGTATGTATGTAAGTAACACTATAGGAATGCAGACATATTTCATGTGAGTGCGGCATTGCTTGCACATGCTGTAGAGCCAGAAAATGGAGTCGCCTGCCAGAGGTGGTAGCGATTAGGGAGACTATGGGCGCAGCAACACAAGCAAGGAGAGGAGAGATTTAACATCGGCGGGAAGTTCATCAACAGCGGGTAAGACTGATTCGGCAGCAGGAAAGTGATGACCGCTATTCTCAAAGCCTCGGACTAGCTGAGCAGTCAAGCTGAGCAGTGCAATACAGCTCAATTCCCGTGAGGCCCTCTGCATGGAATACCATATATGCACTAGTATAATTAATATTCTACAACAATAAGAGTCTTAGTCAGCACCTGCCAAACATCTGAACAGCATGCAGGCACAAACACATATTACAATCTACCTCCTGTGCTCAAACACTTAATTAGTGCATACATGGTATTCCATGCAGAGAGCCTCGAGGGAATCAAGTTGTATTTAACGCGCTGCTCAGCTAACCATTCAGCCAGTCCGAGGCTTTGAGAATGGCCGTCATCACTTTTCTGCTGCCGAATCAGCCTTACCCGCTGTTGACGAACCACCCACCGATGTTCCCTCCTCTCCTCGCTACCACTACTACTTCTGCGTTGCTGCGCACGTAGCCTCCCTACTCACTGCCGCCTCTCTACAGGCGATTCCATCATAGTGCAGCACTCTTCGTACTACACACACAGCAATGCCACACCCACAGGAAATGTTTACAATAATTGCTTTCCTGTAGCATTACTTACATACATGAATACATACATACGCGAGTCTCCATGCAACACGATTAGTTGCCTCGCTTCCCGCTCGGCAATAAGGAAACTAAGTAACACCTTAACTGAATAAACTGCAGCATTGTGCTCACCTGTGGCTCTGGTTTCTGGTTCTGCATCTAGAAAAGGGTGAACGGAAACCCTTAGCGAATGGATTGTTCTCAATCTTCAGCTGGGTGATCTACAGAAGAACAGATGGAAGGGAGTATCATGAATACACACACCAAAATATATACACTGCTGTTTCAGAGTGTGTAGTGCTACATGGATGAGGATACTGGGGAAGTAC